>PVJA010000298.1:87500-129607 GCA_004027025.1 Myocastor coypus
GGCCCTGAGGTGCCCTTGGCCTAGGGCCTGCATCTGCCTGGCCCATCCCTTAGCACCTCCTCACCCCCATTCTCTGTTTCCTCTCAAGTGGTTTCATGTTCCAGATAGCTCTCCAGGGACATTTCTCAGGGCCTTCTGCGCTTGCGCCCTGCCTAGACAGGGGCCGCCAGAGTTGGCAAGTAAAGATGTAGGAACACCCAGTTAAATCTAAATTTCAGATAAATGATGGCTAATGATTTAAGGTAACTAAGTCCTAAATATTGAACAGAACTTACTCACCTTGACAGGTTAGACACTGTGTGAGATTCAAACGTAACTGAGCATTCTCTACATTGTTGGGCCACCTTAGCCCCAACTAAACATAGCCTTTTGAGGCTTAGTACCTTCGCCTCATCAACCTCCCCATCTTTGATGTTACTGTTTCTGAAGGCAGATCCCTAGCCCTGAACACACACACCCCTTCAAGGTCTCTCCAGGCCTGAAGCAAGCACCACATCTCACCTTGCCACGGGTCCAGCCCATCTTTCCGTCTCCTGGGAAAAAGGCAATATCTTAAGAATTGTTTCTGTCCTTCATCTGTAGCCAGTGCTTGTTAAATAACCTCTGCTCTAAGCGGGGCCCATCACGATACACAGAAATGTCTGGGTGCTCCTACCCAGATGGGTTCTCCCTCCTCTTTCCCCACTATTCTAGATCAATTTTTGCAAATGAGTTGCCCTGATGAACTGTTTGCTCATCTGCAAAGTATTAAGTGGCTAGTTTAATGGTGGGGCTGGGAGTTGCTAAATTCAGTCCTTTCCCTCCTTTCCCTTGCCCCTCTCACTCTTTCTGCTCCAGTTGGAAGAAGGAAATCATGGCAGCAGTAAACAAAGATGAATTTTCTATGAGTGCAAGTAGGAGCCACAAGTCTAAGTCTTAGCCCCCATGTTCCGATCCTAGCATTCCTCCCATAGGCAGGTCTGAGGTCACCAGGACATCTAGGCCTAGGTCAGCCCTCACAGAAGGCTGAATTCACTCTCCATGCAAACTTAGGCCTCTGGAACCTTCTAGAACTTTGGGGTATGCTCTGGAACCTGGAGCTCTGGATCAACTGCATCCAGGTGATGGTAAACTCACTGTTAGTTGGGCCTAATGTGCCTCATAGTGATCTAACCCATGAAGCAAAGATTAACGTTGTCAGCTAAGTGTGTCCCAAATGTTACACAGGACACCCTTACCTTAAAACACTGACCATAAGCTAACAGGTATAAACTGTCCCGCAAACTCCTGTCAGTAGAGACCTCCTCTAGGACATTAACTACCAGTGCCCCTGTGACCCGAATCTCCTGAGAACTGCCTTTACAACCCAGTACCAATAAGCACGCCACACTGCTTGCATAAGAAGTCAAGGCAGTGAACAAGAAGTGGTGATCTCCTGACAGTGCATCCATCAGAGCCCAGGGATATGAACAACGCAAGTATACCCTTGCGGCATTTCTAACCATAACCTAGAAAGTGGCAGTGGCAGTCGGGTCAGTCCAGACAAGCCCAGAGGCCAGCCCGACCCACACCACAGGCCACTAGACCCTAGGGAAGCAGACTAAGTGAGATCCATCTGGCTGAGAGCCTGGCCCCCGTCACACTCTGAGCTGGCAGCCAATGACTTCCACAGAGCAAAGGGCACAGAATGGGTGCACACTGGGAAGGACTGGGGAAGCAAAACGGATCATACACGACCAGCCACAGGCAGCTACACAGGAGGACCTACGTGGCAGGTGGAGCCCACGCCACTCTGGAGCACTAGGAACCCCTCCTCTTCTGCCCCCACTAGGAGAGGCTCCAGGAAGTTACTCCCCCGACCATGCAGCTGGTGCCCATGGCTGGCTAGACAAGGCAGCAGGTGCAGAGAGCTACAGGGTACTGTGCAGCAAGCAACATCAATTATAATTACTAGAGTTATTAAATTATGGAATTATATAGAATTCTATTTATGGAATTATAGAGAACGGCACCAACTGACTCACACTCCCTGACAGTTTCAAAGCTCTTCCCTTTATCCCAGGGGTCCCGGTAGACCCAGGGATGGGAAGGACCAGCCCAAGATCTCACATCTCCTCCAGATGGGGCCAGGTTGTGCCCTCAGCTCAGACCACCATCTTTCCTATCCCTGCACAGCCGAGATGCCATCCCAAGGGGCATGGAAGGTACAGTGGCCTCTCTTGAGAAGAGCACCCAGGTCCAGGCAGGAGCAGGCTTCAGTAGTAGTAGGGGCAGCCTGATGGGAGCAGGGCTGGCCTATAAGGAGAGACCCATAGGCAAGGAAATCCTGATATACCTGAGTTCCCTAAGAGGAAGACGGCTTAGCACAAACAACTCTTATTCACGGAAGGTTCTGCCCTTGATTTCCTTTAGGTACTGCACTGTTTTCAGGTTGATTTGTAAACATAAAACTCAGTCACACCCAGTTGGAAAGGCTGCTGTGGGAGCAGCTCAGTTCAGAGCCACAGCGCTACTTCCTAGGCACAAGTGTCCTGCATCTGCACTGCAGTCAGTGACTTCTGTGGACAGCAGGGTAACGCCACCCAAGATGAGGTCTAGGGTCTTCAGGGCACAGAGGGTAGGGTGGTTCAGAGGGCAGTGCCAGCTTAAGGACAGAAGGTGGAGCCCCCGCAAAAAGCCAGAGCGGCCTTTCTCCCTAAGGACTCTAGGGAGGGGATCCCTGAGAACAGTGAAGCCCCTGAGGCCCTTAGTGGGAAAAGCTAACAGAAAATGGTAAAAAAAAAAAAAAAAATGGTGGGAGAAGGCCTGCAGGTTAGCCCAGTGATTTTTATTATTATTTTTATTTTTTTTAATTTCATTTGTAAGAGTAAAATTAGAAGAAACAAAAATAGAAAAAGAGTTACAAGCAAGTGTACCTACAGTACAGAATTTCAAAACAAGAAGAAAAATTAACAAAAGTTCTATTACATATTTTCATCATCAAATCTAGATTAATAGATATAGGCTTGTAAGATTGGTCAAATAATTAAACATTAACACTTCCAATAAACCTTATTTTTTGTAACTCTTCCAAATGCATTTTGTATTTAAATCACTCTTCTGAAAAAAAAAAAAAAAAAAAAGTGTACAGAGGCTGAGCATACAAAAAATGCAAGGTCCTGAGTTTGATTCCTGGTACCCCCCAAAAAAAATGTATTTATTTATTTGTGTTTTGAGTCCTTACACGAGGGAGACTATATGATATTTGCATATGTAGGTCTGGTTTATTTCACTTAGGAGCATATGTTCAAGATACATCCACTTATGTATCAAGTCTTCTAGTTTATCATTCTTTAGTAGCTCAGTGATTTAAGTGCCTGCATGGGCAATCCCAGTCAGGCACAGGGGACGATGGTTCATCCCCAGATCCACTCTTAAGGCAGCCTGAGCTAGCCAAAAAAAAAAAGTAGGAAAAATGAGGTGAGATTTCTGTCCCATTTCTCCCAATCTCAGTGACCATCCAGCCCCATGGCAAGTCTATTCCTCAGCTACCAGCTGGGCTGTACAAAGCCCTGTGTTCATCCACACATGCTCATTTGAACAGCTACTCCTGGATCAAAGGGGTTGGTCCAGTCCCTCACTGGGGTCCTTGGAAGGAGAGCAACCATCACTCTTTACACCTGCTTGGCACTCAGGGATACTCCTGAGGCCCCTTGGATCCCAGCTCGAGCGCAGCAGGTGCCTCTGCCTATCTACCACCAGCTCATCCTGAGGTTGTTACCTTGTAGCAAGGAGTAACCTAGGTCAACAGCGGTTCTCAACCTGTGTGTGGGTTGCGACCCCGGCGGGAGGTCGAACGACCAAAACACAGGGATCACCTAAAGCCATTGGAAAACATATATTTAAACCCATGTTATGCCATGGTGAAATGTTATTTATTGGAATTAGTAATTTGAAGCAGCCACCAAAATTATTTTTTGGTTTGGGGTCACTGCAACATGAGGAACTGTTTTGTGGGGTCACAGCATTAGAAAGGTTGAGAACCACTGCCCTAGGAGTACAGAGTTTTGGGCCAGGGAGATAGCTCAGCAGTCCAACACCTGCCTGGTAAGCACAAGGTCCTGAATTCAATTATTGATACAAAGAAAGAAAGGAGTACCGAGCCTCTTCCTCAACTCAACTTTCACTAGAACTTCACCGAACATGTTTCCCAGGAAGTCTCAAGATGAGCACCTCATCCAGCATCTTCTAACACTTGACCCCACAAACAAGAGAAACATGATGTTTTCCCAAAGTAGTCAAAATGACCATACTCAAAAACTTGCTGCACAGATTTAACACAGTCCCAGTCAAAATACCAACAGCATTCTTCTCAGAAGTAGGGAAAACAACTGTAAACTTCCTATGGAACCAGAGGAGTCCCAGAATAGCAAAAACAATCCTGGGTAGCAAGCTCAAAGCAGGAGTCTTCAGGATCCTGGATGTGAAGTCATATTACAGAATGACAGTGATAAAGACAGTGTGGTAATGTAGCAAAAAGAGACGTGAGTATCCAGGATGCAGGAACAACCTCAGGCCCACTCACCTATCGGATCTTTGACAAGAGAGCTAAAAACATATACCGTAGGGAAGAGAGCATATTTAATAAATGGTGTTGGCAAAAAAATGGCTCTTCATATCCTGAAGATTGAACTTAAGCCTGTACCTTACACACATAAAAACTAGCATCAGAATGGATCAAAGAAGTAAATGTGAAGACAGAAACACTTAACCTGCTGAAATATAGGATAGGCAAAACTCTTGAAGACATAGGCATAGGTTCTGACACAACCCAAGTTACACATGAAATAACACCAAGAACCAACAGGTGGGATCCTAGCCAACTTAAAAATCTCCTGCAGAGCACGAGACACAACCAATTGCATGCAAAGAAAATCTATGGAATGAGGAAAAATGTTGCCACTATTCTTCAGAGGACTAATATCTAGAATACATAAAGAACTCAAAAAACGTTGGCCACCCCAAAAATAAAAGACACAGTAAAAAAAAAAAAAAAAAAAAAATGCATGAGTGAAATTGAATATGCATTGCACAGAAGTGCAAATGGCCAATAAATACATAAAAAAGTCTTCAACATCGCTGGACATAAGAGAAAAGCATATTAAAAGGACACTGAGGTGGCTGGCCAAGTAGCTCAGAGGATTAAAGCATCTGCAAGCTGGTGCAGGGGCCAGGGGTTCAATCCCCAGGCCTGCCATGCTGGCCCTGCCCCTGGGGTGCACTGAGAGAGCACTTGAAAATGGGCGTGGTGGTGCGTACCTATAATCCCAGCTCTTGGGAGGCTATAAAAAGGTGGATCACTATGAGTCCACCTAGTAGTGAGACCCTGAACACTCTGTAGACCCTTCTCTAACATACAAAAAAAATAAAAAATGACATTGAGATTTTGTCATACTCCAGAAAGAATGGTCATCATTAAGACATCAGATAGCAGAGTAATAACAAGTGCTGGTGAAGCTTCAGGGCACTGTGATGAGAACACAGACTAATACAACTACCATGGAAATTCCTCAGAAAACTGGAACTGGGAATTCCACTGGACTCAGACGTTCCCCTTCTATGTGTCACCCTCAAAAAGTAAAGATATCATATTACCGTGACATACTCATACATTTAGAGCAGCATGATCCACAGCTGCTAAATCTTAGAAGCACTACATATAGACATAGATGGATGGATTGATGGATGGATGGATGAATGGATGGATAGATGGATGGATAGATGATAGATAGATCAGACAGATAGACAGATGGATGGATAAATAGATTAATATATAGATGAATGAAGAAACTGTGATGTTTATGCACCATGGTATACGACTCTTCCCTACTCTTCCAGGAAGAAAGATAAGCACGAGTCATTAGTAGGTAAATGGTTGCACCTTGAGACAATAATCTTAAGTGAAATAAGTCAGACCCGCAAGCTTAAATATTATATGAGAAACCCAAATTATAGACAAAGAGCCAATGAAAGATAGATAAAAGCAAGTAGTAAGATAGACCTTTCTCAGATGAGAAGGAAATGAAGAAATGGAGAGAAAAGAGATGAAAAGGGCGTTAAAATGTGTCACCTAGAAAGCACTTGAAGCTAAGAACACAGGAAACGGACTTCCCGCATAGAAAAATGACCTGATAAATATTCCATTTTGCTTAAAAACCATGTCATAGACATGCGTCAACACCACACAATAAATGTAAACATTATATGCTGCAAATTTATAGTAAAAAAGGAAGAAAAGACACCCTCTCCCTAAGCAGTGGTATCTTCTTTTGAGTAGGAGCACAGGTACTAGTTTGTAAACTACAATGGTCAAAATACTTTCAGTGGCACAAGCTATTTTATGGTATCTCAGCCATATCACACACACGATCGTAGCATAGTCACAACTGTAAAGAGACTAGAACAGCCCCAAGAATACCTGGCAAGAGCCGTTTCTCTGATGGCTGGTGTTCTTGGTCCAGGGTTATCCCAGAAGACACCCTGGTCTCCCACGGGGGCTTTGTCAGTGAGCTCCTTTAGGAAACAGAATGGGTTCTGTCCTAGTATGAAAACCAGCAATTCTAAAATTTCCCGAGAAAAAGAGGAAAACAATTTAATGTTCTTGGAATAGCAGCAGGATAGGTATAAACAGGACCATCTTCACCATCCTCCTCCACCACTGTCCGATGTGGCTGGCGGGGTCTCAGGCATCTCAGAGTCCAGCTTGTGTGACCCAGGAAGCTTGGACCAAGGAGTCAGTATGGCACAGGCTATTTAGTGCCTCCACGGCCCATAAAGTCAAGTTAGGGAAGAAGAAGGAGACCACTTGGGGTCAGAACCCAGGAAGACCCACTAGCCAACCTCTTACAACCTAAGAGCATCTGAAGGTGAGGAGGTGAGCTCACAGAAGAACAGGTCGGCGTCTGATAGCTCAGTCACCACATCCCGTTCCAAGTGTCCTGGACCTCTGGCCTGTCCCAAACACAAAAATCTCTCTGTATTTTTATTCACCCTGGACAACAGCAAAGCCATCCCACTGCACAAAGTGACTCCAGAAGCTTGAGGCCATGGCACCTTTGAAATAAGTAACCCCGGCCCCCCAGAAAACAAGCCCTGCAGTGAAAGCACGGCCAGCCTCCGTCTCTGTGACCTGCTGCACAGAAGAGAAGCAGCACAGCTATTTTTAAGCTGGCTTCCTGAGTAAAGACGTCACTGTTACCACGGTAGCCTTCACTCACTGCCTTCCATTCTCCCCTCCTTTGATCAAAAGTTCCCTGACCCTTTCCATGTGACTGACAACGTTGCTAACGGCAGGTAAAGTCTGCAAACAGTAGAATGATGTCAGCCTACATAGGCAACTCTAGGCGTCACCAACAATCAAGATAAGCGTATCGTATTAAAAGTTTTCATCGGTCCGGGAGTGTGACTGATTCTAGCTGCACCGTGCCGGCTTTGCTTAAGGACATGTGTTTTTGCTCTGTTTTGCTCTTGCTTGTTTGTTTAGCCAAACTTGGTAAGTAAACAGTTTGAGGGAGATCCGGAAGAGAGCTGGTCCGTGCCGCGGCAGCATTTGCGTTTTCTACTGAAGCATCCATGGTATTATGATTTTTGCCCCTCTGGATTTTCCCGTCATAGAGCTTAATCAGATTGAAACCCTTTCAGCACTTCTCATTGATAAATGGAATTAGAATTCCCACGTGAAACTGGAGATCCCAGAGTCAGTGGCAGACTTCTGTCACACACTGGCTGAAACTAGACTAGATGTGAATTATTTTACAGGGCAAGAAAATGATCCCACACTCACAACTGCACTTGTGAGCAGTACTTCTAAATACTGTAATCTAAGGACTTGAGGAGTTATGTCAAGCCCTGCCTGTGCCGGCCTCTGCGCTCCTCTGGCCCAAATCCCTTCCAAGTGGCAGCATTTCAGGTGGTTCCCCTTTCATTAAACTATTCTGCGTCTCTCCTAAACTCATGCTCACCAGAGGGACACAAATGCTTCAGCACATTCATTGCCAGCCATAAATCTACCCAGGTCCACACCTGTGGCTTTACCTGCCCAACTGTCCACCCCTCTCTCTGCATGCTTCCTCTCTCCTGGGCAAAGTTACGTCCCACACGGCCTTCATCCTGCCCTGCGAGATACCCACGCTAAACTCCTCTTGGCATTTCAAGGCAGCCAAAAGAGAAGGGCTTCATCCAGACCCCACCAAGAGCCCAAGTGTGGTCATGTGAGGTCCTTGGCACCCACCACAGCCCCTGGCATAGAGAGGCAAGTGAGCTCAGAGTCCCAGTGGCCTGAGTTCAAATCTCAGCTGCGTCCTTCCCTAACTAAAGGAACTCTGAAGCTTCTTACATCCCCAGATTTGAGGAAATTATAGTAACTGCAGAACTAGCGTTATTGGAGGCATCTCTTATCGACAGTCCTCAGCTCAGTGAGCACTGAGTAACCTCAAACTACAATATCGTGATCATGGGTGCTATGTACCACAACAGCACACTGCCAGTAGGCTAGTACACTGTACCTCCTCTTATGCCTGCCGGGGAAGAGGGGTAAGAGAGAAGCTTCAACCCTTAATCCCCGCTCCAGGAGTTCACCCATCTAAGGGCACCTCCTCATCAAAGAGCAGACAAATGGGCTGGAGGAGCTTCAGTGGCCTGGGCATGCGGAGATCGAGGGTGCTTCCCACCTGAGCAAGTCACTGTCAGGGCTGCTGCAGGAGCCCAGCACTTGTTCCTCCCTGGAAGGTACAACCAAGTGACCCCCATGAGGAGCAGGCCCTACCACACCGGGTAAGGGAGACCCGCCCCCGTACACCTTTCCAGGGTTCCAGATCAAGTCAAGAAAAGAGCTGGCCCACTCCCAAGTCCTTCATAAAAACTCAGTAACCAAGTACAGAACACTTTCACAATTTAAGTTGGGAAAGTTAAACACTCAACCTCACGAGGTAGGCTCGCATAAACCCCATCCCATCTCAGCCTGCTGTATGAAAAAAGAAACCCGTGATCATCTTAGCGAGGCCTGGCAGGAATAGCACCTCACGAGGCCTCAAGAGGGCAGGACAGAGGACCCTCCCTCAGAGGTACAAGGCATCAAACACATAAAACATGTGACTAGGACAGCTCTGACTTCTACTCTGCCTCGGTCACCAAAAGGGGCCACAGGTGCAGGCTGCCCAGAGAAAATAGTCCTGCTCCCCTTCCTGCAGCCATAGGCCCAGCCACCCAGGGTCAACACTAAGATGGGACACAGAGGTGTGCCTAGAAGAGAGGTACCTTGGTCCACACCCCTGAAACCCTGGATACCCAAGGTGCCGAGAGTGGGAAGGGGGAGGCCTTCTAGGTATGTGGGGGGGGGGGTCAGCTCAGCCCACCCTGGAGGCATGGCTGGTACATGGCATATGGTGCTGGTTCTGGAACCGAGGTCCCTGTGTTTGCCTAAGCAGGTGCCTTAAACTGCTGAGCTACCTTGCTGGCCCCCAGGTATTTTTGATGATAATAAAGAAGACAGGTAGAGAAAAATGAAATAGGAGCATGCTGCATTTTCAGGAAGGAGTCCTAGGTATTCTTGCAAGAGCTGTGGCGACAAGGTAGGCCCCAGGTAGAGAGAGCAATGAAAGGCTGAAGTCATACTACCACAGACAGAGAAGATTCACTTACTGGGTCATCGGGACCCCAGCCAGATCCACGAAACAGTGAAGCAAGGGGTACAAGTGACATCAGGCAGAAGGGCAAGGTCCCGGCAGTGACTAAGGGAGGGAGGCCACCATTAAAAACCTAAGAACCAAATTCTGGGCGAACTGGCCCAAGCCACCAGCCTCAACATCCCTGTAGCCAAGAGAAGGGCCTTGAATCTCACACAAGCTGTTCCTCCCACCCAGGAAATTCTGCCTGGCCTAGAGACCACGGCTTTGATGAGAAGTTTTGATGCCTTAACTATTTTTAACTCATGAAAAAGAAATGTACTGCAATTTTCAGGAAGGAAAAAAAAAAATCATGCTTGAGTTTTGGGAGTGACGAGCGACTGTAGAACATTCCCCACGGGACAGCACTCTCTAGCGGGGGTCAATGGCTCCCCAGCAGCTCTAGGGTCTCCTGTCCAGGACAGCAATGTAAGATGCATGAATGAATGAAAAAAGAAAGGTGACCTCAAATCACAGAAACAGAAGTAGCATTTCATACTGGCACTGGGAGAAACAGCTCTCAGCAGGTAAATGCCAAACAAAACAAAAACAAACCTAAGCTGCCCCTGTGCCCACCTTGCCAGTGCCGGGTGCCCGGCTGCCTGAGCACCCCGCATGCTGTAGAGACAGCTCAGGCACCCACAGAGCAGGCAGAAGCCAACCAGAAAAGCAGAGCCCTCGGGCCCTGGGAGGAGGAAGCAAACCGAAGCTGGCTTTGTCTGCTTCGGAACATTTAGAGACCAGCGTCTCTGCTGCTTAAGGCATGGAGAGATAATGATTATTACTTCTAACAAATGGGTGCCCATCTGCAAATCTGATGACGATATTTGAATGTACATTGATGAGATCTTATTTTTAAAAGAAATCAATAGAACAGCTGAGTGTAACATATAGAGAGTGAGATAGGTAAGGAGGGAGGGAGGGGGAGGGAGGGTGGGAAGGGGAAGGAGAGAAGGAGGGAGGGAGGGGGAGGGGTCCCTTGCAGAAAGTACGGGCACAAGGCTGTGCATAAAGGCAGCTGCCTCAGATTTCTTGATGTCAGATCACATATTGACGCTAATTCAGTGGACCTCGGAGTCAGAAGCGTTCTAATTTAAGGTATTTACTTATTTATTGCTTTCTAATGGATGTTTTTCTCTGGATTCCCAAAGAAACTGCTACAGATAAGACAGATTTCGGTCTTCTACTCTAAACAGCTTTGCCTGTGTGATAGGAAGTGACTGGATAACTCTGCCGGCTGCTCAAAAAGCCAACTATGTCTTCCACACAAACAAGGCCAGTCAGAGAGCTGAAAGGTGCCAGGCGGCTCTTCATTATGGCTGTGCCTGACCCAGCCTTCCAGTTGGAGGGGATTCCGGCAGCTCTCTACAGACAAATAAACAGCAAATACTTACAGGGGACAGCCTTGTAGGACTGATTCCTTAATCAACAGTTAAAGAAGCAAATTGGATTTGCCCTATCACCAAAAAAAAAAAAAAAAAGAGAGAGAGAGAGAGAGAGACAGAGAGAGAGAGAGAAAGAATTAATTCCAGATTGTAGTTATTGTCTTAAGTACAAGAAGGTTGTCTTATAGGCTTGGCTGGGTAATTTCATTTTAAAAGTATCTCTAAAATTTGACATCCCCTGGGATTTGTGGTTTTCTCCATCATTATATAACTGTAAACTTCTGGATGTCAGAGATTGGATAATTTCTTTCAGCTGGGCCTGGCCTCCAGCGCTCTTGGATGCCAACGATGAGCACCAACACTGCCAGGAGTTACAAGCCGGGCTTAGGAGCAAGACAGATGCCCCAGCATGCACATCAAAAGTTTTAGTGTGTGTGTCTCTGCTTATTTATTTTCCTTCATATTCTTTTTAAAATCTCTGCTATCAATGAGAAGAACTGTCAAGGATTCTTTTCACAGACTGCAACTACTCGGGCCAATGGAAACAAAACAGAAACAAAGATACAGCCTCCTTAAGGCTGTCGCTTTGCTCCCGTTGAGTAGTTTCGCCGTGCGGAGCTCTCTGGAACCATATGCTCACTCGATGTTCTGCAGAGGGGCTGGCCCTGGAGCGCGTGACAGTCATGTGCTAGCTCAGGCCGGTACAGCCCCAGCCGAAACCATAAAATGCTCGGTAAAACCAGCCACACTTGAGGTATCATGTGTGTCTCCATGGGTAAAATATCACTCTGGTATTTCCCACCCTGTGTGTGATTTCTGAGTTGATTAACATTTCATCTCTAGTGTTATGTTATTATAGCCTTTATGTTTTAATCCATTTTTTCCACTGTGGGAAAAGAAAAATATCACTATTCTAGTAATCAAGTTATTCCTGTAAAATCCTAAATAAAATGAGAATTTTATTAAAGATATTTATCTTATACAACAAGAATAAAATCAATTTGCACTGCTGGTCCAGCATCCAGTTACAATAACATTAAAATATATTGTTTATTTAGGGTGGGGCCATTTCTCTTTTTAGATTGGTCAATGAAGAGACACCACAGTGCCCTTCTTTCAGACTACTGGCATGGCTGCTGGACGTGGCGGAGAGCATTTTTATTGTTAATCAATGCCAATCAATTCTGAGCCTTGATGTTAAATAGGGATCAATACCACCGGGCTGCAGATGAGATCTGATTTCAATTGGTGAGCAAACCTGCAGAAGTTTTTAATCATAAGGTAAATCAAGACCTGGAACATAAGTCAGATGAATTAATATCGGCGGTGTAGGACCTCTGTTGCCACTGATCCAGCACTAGGAAATTTCTGTCATATTTCATTATCACTCTTAGGGCTGCTGAAGGCAGCGTTTGGGGAGCATTTTCGTAGTGGAGACTGGAGCGCCCCTCACACCGCACGGTGAATCCTCACCGCAACTGCAGCCAGCTGGTCCACCGAGTATAGTTATACGTATGCCCCATGAATCTCATTTTATGCGATTAAGATCCATAAAAATTCAATAGCTTTTCTTCTGCAATTCACATTTTACCTGGTGAAATATCATAAGAATTTCATTATCTTTGCAGCTGTTGCCTAGGATCAAGCAAAGGTTATTATCCTCTTCGAAAACACTATAGAATATGTACGAAAATGTCAGGAGAACTGGGCATTTAAAGTTTGATTTTTTAAAAGAAAAACACTGTCTGAAGTTTAGAATAAACTGCGCTTGACATTTATGTACCATGATGCATTTCTAGGTAAACTGATTTTGCAAGGAAATTCTTTGAATTCAACTCTGTGACTGGATTGTAAAAGGAAAAGGGAAGATGGGAGGGGGCAGGGGGGGGAGGGAGAGGAAAGAAAGGGGAGAGAGAAGAAGAGAGGGGGAGAGAGAAGAAGGGAGGAGGGGGAGGAGTTGTGGAGCAATCCTCAACCAGGACTCTCCTCCCTGCATCAGTCTGTATAGGATTTCTTAACCTTTCCGATAACCATCCCTAGGAAGATAACTCCGAGAACCCTAACCGATTGCCATGGTCTAATCCTATGGATCACTCAGGCCTGTTTAAGGCATTTGAAGAAAAATGGCCAGTGCGAAGAAGGTGATTGATCAGAAAGCTCTGTAAATCATGCGGATGTGGTGCAATCCTCCGGCCTCCACTGCTAGGGTTCCATCCATGATGATAAATTAGCATTAGATGGAACCTAATGAGTTTACTAAACATTTGGGATTTGTGCTAATAAACTGGCTGGCTGTGAACTAGCAGAAGCTATGAGCAATCCCGGGGCTCTCTCTTATCTCTGGAACATGACAGTTAAACCACGCTTCCAATCTGCGATCAATTCATCACCCGACACCATTGTACATTCTTCACAAAAAGATAATTACTGCTTCCCTGGATCAGAACACTCATATTTCCTTGGAATTGCAGGTCTTGATAGCAGGCACTGGCACCACTGCCTTCCAGCCCCACTATACAGCTCTATTTATGATCATTATTTTCGCCTAAACAAGCCTTTTTCCTCAACTTGATAACGAAACCGGCTACAAGAAGCAGGGAGCAGTGAAGACATTGTTTCCTCTGTGGAGTGCTTTTACGTTTAGTGGAGGCCACTGACAAATATTTTATTCAAGGCATTAGTAAAAGTTTCCACTCGTTAGAACATATTTAGAACGTATCGCTATCATTTCCTTCAACAACAACAACAAAAAAAAGGAGATCCAGTTCCCGGCTCTGATTTGTTGGAAGAAAAAAAAAAAAAAAAATAGGGAGGGGTTGGTTAAGAGTAAAGCTAGTAACGTCACAGGGAATAAATCAAATTGTGATTAAAAAGACCGTAGCAGGTTTAAAATCGCATGCCCGTGGCTTCTCTGCTTCTTGTTTCTAGATTTCTCCCTCCTCGCCTTACAGGGATCTGCCCTGCGGACTGGTCAACTCTGTTTGACCCCCTGGCACACGCAATAAATTACCATAACACACAACTCTGAAACAATGGAAATTAGTTACTGCTCCCAGTCTAATAAATGGGAACAAATGTGTTTGGGGCTGGAAAGGGGTTCTGGATGCTCTAATTGCTGGGAATAATTATAATAGGGTCTTAGTAAACATGAGCACTGGTCACTTGTCATAGCAAATATCCCTAACCCAGCAGATAAGTCTCCAACCCTGGGATTTAGAACAGCCAAATAATATTTTCCCTTAAAGTTCCACGTCCTTACCTACCTACAGTTAGTCATATAAGCACATAAAAAAGGATTCCTGAAACTATATGCAATATCTATGTGTCATAATGCTCTAGGCCAAGATGTGTATTTACTTTAAAGCTTTCTCTGGCATTACCAACGCAACCAGAGATGCTTCCAGAGCAGCAAGATGTGACCCTTGGTGGCCACCAGAAGGAGGGGAGAACCTGGCATCAGTTGGTTAGTGAAGGGGGAGAGATAGACTTCTGAGGCTCGCCAGGGCCCAGCTCTGGATGGGAAGCCTCGCCCTGCATGTACTTGAATAACTCATTATTTGTTCCAAGTAATGATCTTTGGAGAAAGGGTTGTTATATTTAGAACCCTGTTGTCAAATTTAATAAATGATAGTAACTGCCACTTCCCCCCTGAAAGCACTTTCCCAGGTCCCTGCACCTCTCCCTGGGGCCTCCGCTGGCTGGAGACCCACAGCAGTCCATGTCCTGGTAACTGATGGCGGCTGCGTCAGGCTGGTGACCTCGGACAGTGGGGGTGACCGGCTCATCCAATCCAATCCCCCACTTGTTCCCTGACCCAATCTTCCTTGTGTCAGAGGACTTAGCGCTTCATTGAGAACATGGAAGTGGCCCAGGAGCTGACTCTGACAGCACGACGTCCAATACCCAAATACCGAGGAAGAGAGGCCACCAGGCCACCCCACCCCGGCACAGTGATCTGATTTACAAACCTTTCCTAATGTGAAACAAATGCTGTGGGTGTGAATTCATACTTAACCATAAAAACCCTTGCATTACTCTCTTGTATTAAATACCACATATAACTCTCAGCAGGTTTTATGTTGTGTTTTACTGTCAGCAATGGCTAAAGCCAGCCTAACATTTTGTTTGGCAATTAGGAAAATTTGTAGTTTGATGCATTAAACCAAAAAAGGCCAACAACTACGCTGAACGCCAAATTCATCCTGTTTTTATGTCATGGTGTAGCATATTTGCTTTCCCAATCATTTAAGCATTCTGCTGGCCAATACTGTTTAAATATTCCAAAATAGCATTATTTAGGAAATAAGCCACTGAAAATAAGCAAAAAAGTGGGCAGTACCAGTAAAATATATTCACAGTATATACGAAGTAGGGGGGATGAACTTTGTCCCAAAAGCCAAGAGAACCCCAACACATCCAAACATGATATACTGTCCATTAGCTCAGAGTACAAGAGTAGGGAAAAATATTACCCAGAAACCTTCAGAAAGTAAAATATTAAAATTCAAAAAAGTATTATCAGTGGGCAGCAAAGCTACAAAAAGATATATTGGCAATAAACATGTGTCCAACCCAGTGAAAGAAGCCAGTCAGAAAGAGTGACATCAACTAGGAACTCAACTGTAATCATCCCAGAAACACAAAGCTGTACAGAAAGCAGACAGGAGTTATGAAGCGGGTAGAGAGATGAACAGGCAGAGCACCGGGGAGTGTAGAGCCGTGCAAGTATCCTGCATGTATGACACCGTGAGAGAAGCTCCGTGTCCTTAGACGTGTGGCACAATCCACAGAATGTACAAGCGGGGTGAACCCTCGTGAAAGCCTTGGACTTTAAGACGAATGCATTTGTACTGGTTCAGTTGTTACCAGTGTCTTACCGCAGCGCAAGGGCGTCGTTGGAGGAAGGGCTGATCACTTCTCCATAAACCTGAAACTACTTTTGAAAAGAGAAAGCTCACTAATTGGTTTGTCAAGTGTTACCGGAGCTATCACCAGATGCAGAGGAAGACAACATCAAGTGGAGTAGGTTATCATGCGTACGGCTCCAGCGTCCCTTCCTCAGGGGCACAGCTTTCCCTGGGCCCACCCTGCATCCCATAGCCTTTCCTCCTGGTGGTGGGACGGCATTCTACAGAGCTGTCCATGTGGTTCTGAACATATCCTGGACCCCACCACCTGAAAGACCATTCACTAAAACACGTTGCTGCTGTTGTTTAAAATCAAATGGGCAGGGGCTGGGAAGACAGCTCAGTAGAATAAGCGCTTCTTGCCTGGCAAGTACAAGGGCCTGAGTTCAATCCCTGGCTCCACAAAAAAAAAAAAAAAAAAGAATTAAAAAAATCAAAAAATCAAATGGGTACCCCCCTTGTCAGGCTTCCTAACAACCCTACTCCAATGTCGGAATCTGAGGAGAACTGTCCCTGCCCAGATCTAGCCTGACTCCCTGGTGCACCACCACATGCATGCCTGGAAAGGGCACACTGCCTGCCTATGGCTATCATCAAATCACCCTGGGGTGCCCCAAGCATGCACAGGCACCACACGCAGGTTTCTGCAACTCTTTAACGTCCACGTTGGCCAGCTCTGCACAGCTCTCCATTCAGTGAAAGCCTCCAGAAAGGGTGGCCCCGTGCAACACTGTGCAGCTTTGGGTGAAAACCTTCCTGCACGCCTCCACTTAGCACACAGGCCTCCAAGGTCAAGACTGGTCGTCCTTCTTTGCACAGTGGCCGTCATAAGGGCAGCTGTTCTGAGGGCCTTGAATGCCGTCAAAGTTTTGTTTGGCTGTGTTGTCTTAACATGGCACCCTGCCCTCAGTATTTTCTGCTGAGAGAGGGGGAGGGGGAGCTCCTGGGCGGGGGAGGAGCCGGGCGGAGGCGGGGGGCGCGGCTGGGGCTGCCTGTCTGGGCAAGGCCGCCTCCTCCCAGATGTGCAGCAGCTCTGGGGCCTTCCAGCAGAGACAGGCTGGAGCCGACTCCTTCCGCTACCAGGCCTGGGCTCTGTGTCCTGCAAAAACACCACCCTAGCCCCTTCCTTTCCGCACATGGTAAACTCATTTCCTTGTGAATTACCGGGAAGGCGCAAAGCATGGCCCCTTGGCGGCTTTCAGAGGATGCGCTCCTCCATCCATAGGGTACCACAGCCCACCTTCCACTGAAGGAATCAGACAGGGACCTTTACTTTTGTGTTGTTTTTAAAAGGCAGGAGAAATAAGTGATTCTGACATGGCTAAAAATCAATTTCCCCATGCCTCCTGGATTCACAGTGCTCTTCATCAAATAGTAAAATTTACTTTTACTATCACAAATACATTTACTATTTTGAGATACGATTTTTCAGAATAAAAATTTAAAAAAAAAAGTTTTCTCAAGTTTCTATAGTTCAGTTACCCAGAAGTTCTAAGAAGCTTATAAAACAAACAAAAAACCAAGAAACAACCCTCACCCACAAAATTTCTCCACTTATTTTTCTAAATGATAACTATATTTTTTAAATTTTCAAACATTAATAATATCAGAATAATGTCCCATTATAAAGAGTTTTAACCATAACATTTTGGGGAGATTTGCTACTAAGATAAACAAACAAGAGGACTTGTGTTCTGGCAGCTGAGGGAGTGAATGGTTTTCATTTTCTCTGAGTGCAAGCAGCAGAGGCTTTGCCAAGTGCAGGTTAAGCTCCTCCAGTTTTCACTTCCTGTACCCCTACTTGTCAATCACTTCCTGTCTGCAGTGACAATTTCCATCATTAGAGCCTGGAATTTTTATCTCTTCGAACGTACCGCCTATTGCCACTGTGAGTTTGAATTCTGATAAATTATTCACCATCTTTGAAAAGTAACCAAAAATCACCACGTCAACTTGAGCCACCCTGATCTAGCCAACATCACCCTTCTCCCGGAGCGTCCCCCAGTGCCTCCACGAGGCCAGCTTCCCCTGCTGCTCCAGTGTCACAAGAAGGCCTCTGGCCAGCTCCAATTATCTTCTGGTGCACAGAGCGTAATTATTTGCTTCCTGTAAGCATGCGTAACAGAACTCTGAGTTTGGACGGCTTTCCATAAGGTAATCCAATTCATCCATGCCATCCTAACACAATTACAGGCACTGGCTATATCTTTGCTCTTCACCTGATAAGGCTGCCGCAGAGGCGCAGGATGGTTTGTGTCAACATCCCTCCTGGAGTATAGCTTCTGACAGCCCTGCTGCCAGCCCCTCCCTCCCCCCTGGATTTCCATAAGCGCTGCCTGCTGCTGCCGCTGCCGCCAGCCTATGTAGGCAGCGCCACAGAGCTTTTGCCCTTGCATGAGCCAACAAGAATCTGAGCTGGTTAAGAGCATTGCGGGAGTCACTGTGGGCACATGGCTTGCTTTCAAGCCTGGCCCTCTACTGCCCTGGCCACGCCTGGAGCCCTTGCCCAGGCCAAGCAGCCATAAATCTCCACAGGCTTCCTCACCTTCCATAAGGGATGCAGCCCTGGGCTGGTGGTGGCTCTGACCCCGCTCACTGCAGCGCACGGTGACAGTCTGTACACAGATGTGGCATGAGTGAGGCACCCTGATCTCCTGGCTACGGGCAGAAGAAGCAAAGATACACACGGGCACTGTCCCTAGTGCCTCTCTATTCAAAGGAAAGCCTATCACTGTCGCTCAATAGAGCTGCTCTTTACTGTTTATTTTTTTTTTTAAAAATTAAAGGATGAATGAATATAGTGAACTTTTTGCCTCTCTCCACTGATGTGCCAGGGAATAAAACAGCCATTCACACCTGATCCTAGTGGAGCCAAATGGGGCTGATGCCAGCCAGAGCTGGACTCTGCAGCGGCGTCCATTCATCCAAAGTACGCTTTCATACTGTCTGATTCCTAGCCGCTACTGCCCTTTTCTGAAGTCCCCATGTGTTAAAACAGACCTAGAGGCAAAGAGCATCTCAAACACACAGCAAAGACCAACAGGATAACTCTGAGACCCAGAGGCCTATTCGATAATCATTACATTCACATCTTTGAGAAAACTGAGAAGGCAAAATTAACACCAAACTATACTGTTCTCATTGCATTATGCAGATGAAATGACAAGTTGTCATTTAAGAAGTTAATAAACAGTCTCCGTTTTGCAGGTTATCCAAATGCTACTGAATAGAAAACCTTGGATCCCTAAATGATGTGTAATTAAAATTATTTTTAAAATCCTCCTTGACAGGCCGAGGCTTAGCCAAAATGTAAATGACATTAAAGAAGACAATGAATTTAATTTTATTTAATGTCCCTTTTTGCAGATCCTCATTTACATAGCATTTTTAACAAAAGCGTTGACCTTATAAATGCTGGCATTTGTACAGCTTCGGCAGAGTTGGATTTAATCACGCTCGCTCCTGCAAAGCCATGAGGGAGGAGGCTTTAAGTTCTCTGCTTGGAGATGGAGTAGGAATAAAAACATTGGGACTGGTCAAATGTTTATCCTCCCTGCTTCTGAAAACAACCTGACAAGAAGATGTAAAGGGCTAGGGAATAACCCAGTGCTGTTTGTAAGGCTTGGTAATAATCATACATAATCGTTTGGAAATATAGCTAATAAAAAATATAATGAGTGTTCAGCAAAATCGGCATTAGGCCCAAATTACATGATATTAATACTTGAACAGGTGCAGAAAGGCGCTTTAAATGAGGTAAATGAATAAAATGTCCCAGAGCACAACTGTGTGTGCTGACAAAAAGTCAATCCCATGAATAATTCAGTGAGCAGCACTGCCAGCAAAGGTCGGCTCTCTTTGACCTTTGTGACAGGAAGTGAAAGGAAACACTGTTGACTAAAAAGAGAGAGAGAGAGAGACAGACAGAGAGAGAGAGAGAGAGAGAGAGAGAGAGAGAGAGAGAGAGAGAGAGAAAAGAAAGGAAAAAGAAAAGGGAGAAAAAAGAAAAAAGAACGAAAAAGAAAGTCTCCAGTCGGTCTTGGGCTACCATCCTAGAATCACTATAAAGGTGTAAACTTAGAATGCACAAATTGAATCAAAGTAAGCTCTGGAGGACTGAAGGGTGGGGAGAGCACAGAGTTAAAATCTGCTGGTAGTTTGGGTCGTTGAACTAAAGACCATGTGAAATTGCAGACAATGAAAGGTTAAGCAAATAATATTTTTCTATAACCCAATGCCAATTATGTATAAAAATCTGAGGTCAGCTGAAAAGTATGTTCAGAGCCCACAGAGTTGAAATTCTGTAACAGCTGTTAAATATGACCAAACTTCACATCCCCCCCCCCCCCATGAAAAACTAAAGCTATTCCAAACTCTGTATGAAAGAAAATGGGATAAACAGATGTCTGGCTTCCAGACAGGAAAGTAGGACAGACTTGGAATGATAAGTCTCCCAAACTCTATAGACTAATGCCAGATTTATCGGGGAGGGGGGTCCTGCTTGCCATGGAGATGCCAGCGAGTAGGACGCCAGAGACGGTGCCATCTGGAACCACCCGCTGAGCCTGCTCCCTGTGCTGCATGCGGCCAACCCCTGTGGGCAGCCGCACTGCCCTGAGCCTGTGCCCTCCACGGCTGGCCTGAGCTGCAACAGTTGGACCCTGCCCTTTGCTTGCTCCAGGCCAGTGAGGAATGGCAGGGTAAAAGAGGATGTGTCTTCCCAGGCATTTGCAGAGCTCCTGAGGAAACACCAGGATGGCATGGGCAAGTGATGTGAACCCAAGTGTGGTTTTGGTTTAGCAGCTACACCGACATCCTGTAATCATTTGCAGCCTTTGGAATGCACGGGTGAAACAGGAGAGATTTATCTGCTCATAGTTGGGATATGTGGACAATGGGTGTTCCTAATGAAGACCATCTGCTTTTGTGTTTTCCCAGAAAACATTATTCCACGAGGAAAACGATACTCCCATCCTTTTCAGCAATATCATAAAAATTCATACATGTCTATGTGTGTGTATTTATTTACATACTCACACATGTACTCAAACATGCATGTGTGGCTAGGCATGCACCCTGCCTTTCCTTTGCATAATTCTCTCTCCGGGTCAACATGATTTGCACACATACTTGTTCCTGGGTTTCCTTCACAATGTTATGCTTCTACTTTACTCCAAAGGTGTTACGTTATTTTAAGTACACTGTCGTATAATTATATCCATGAAGCTATAAATAATTGTTTCTGCAGTGGTGCCTTATAAAGAAGATAACAGTTAACATAAGCAAAACCCTCACAATAAGTGAAAAGGGTTTTTTTCAATGGGAAACATCCTCACTGTTCTACCCTTTTATACACGGAAGGGACTTTCATGCCATTCGTAAGTATTTAATGCTTCTGAAAGATAACTAAACTAAATTGTGTAATTAATTGATTTAAGGCATGAGGGTCTATAGAATGTGATTACCCTGCCAAGCAAGGGGCTCACTTCTCTGTTCTCATCACGCAGAAAAGCAGTCTCCACTTGCAGGAGAGGCTCCGTGTGGGTTGGAACAATGTGGGCCCATTGATCTCAATTCAAGTTGGAATTATTGGTTTATATCCTCAGGACAAATCTGCCTTATCTGGTCAGAATCTGCTAAATGTATCCAAAGGCCACAAGGAGCTGGCGAAGAGCACTGTATATAATTCTTTTTTAAGCCAACTAACCAAGTGATGACACGACTGTGAAGACCTGTAAACTCACCAATCTGATGGGACATTTTATTCTATAATACTCTAGAGGAAGCATGGGCTAGAAACTCAACACAAGCAACTAATTTTCAGAAGTAACACACGCCCCACACAAATGGCTATCACGAAAGTGAAATGCATCTCAGTTGCAAATGCCTGTATCACTGCCAGGAGATTCTCTGGTGTTTCTCTCCCTCCGATTACCAGAACTTGCCCTAGTGAACACTAATTTCATTTTTTTCTCTCCTAGAAATATGCCTTAAGCTGGAGATGGTGCCAACACCACAATCATTTCCCAGGGATTTACAGCAAGCAACAAAACAGTAATAGTATTTTGTCACTTTAAGTGACAGCTCTCTTAAGAATGCTAAAAACGTGCATTGTATTTCTTATTGCATAAAACTATCCTTACCTTAAAATCTCTAACATGGAAGATGATTAAAATTCCTATAAAATTGTCATATCTTTGAATTTAGAAGCACAGCAGATTTTTCATCAATAATTAAGACCTCCAAAGCATTTATGCCAACCATAAATGGAGCTTCAATCTTCCTTATTCAAATAAACATGGTAAACCCATTAACCAAATGTTTTTACATTTTTCCCCTCCTCTCCTGCTTCTAGAATATCAAATGATCACATACTTCTCTTAGGTTATAGAAATATGAGTAATCTTAGCACATACTTTAATTAACCAAACACAAGACAGCATTCCCTCAGACGAGAATAAAAGAGTAAAATTTGTATATCCCTGCAAGATACTTCCCATCATGTGACAAAAACTGAGTCTCTAGAGTTATTCAGTATTAACAGTCAATAAATGGTTTATTGTTGCACAAATGCAAAGTAATTTTGGAGGGAAAACACAACGTCGATAATGTGAGCTGAATCAACATGGCCACTTCATCACTGCAGCAAGCAAAGACTCTCACGGTTTAAAAACAAATCATCTTCTGAAAATGTATAAATTCTCTCAAAAGGTGAAACGCGTTCACAATCTTGCACTGAAAGCGACTTATGCTGCCCTTTCAAGCGTCTTCAACTCAGACAAGATTGGAATAGCTGCTCAAACACTGTTAGCCAGTCCAAAAAAATAAGTTCAGTTACAAGACAACAGCCCAAGGTTGTATGATTTCCATAGCCACAACATTGAAGACAAACATAATTATATTGATTTTTCTAGTTCAAGTTCTATAAAGTGTTGAACTTGTTCTCAATTGCCTGAGTGACGGCCACAACTGGTCAACCCTATTTGATTACTAATAAGAGAGCTGTCCCTTCTGTCAGATACCGAACATTCTCCACTAAGCAAACAGCTATTCCAGCTAGTTAAACATTAGCATTGCTCTCTGCTGGTGCCGCATATTTCTTTAGGCTTAACTCATGGAGTTTTCCGGGTTTAATTTTTCAGACACTGGACAGCAAAGTTCATGATCAAAAGATAACTTTGTAATGAAAGCTGCCGAAATCCAACCCCTCTTCAAAACAGCCTAAACCTTTGCTTCACAAAACGGGTGTCATATGTACACGTCTAACATTTATTCGATTTGGGTACCAATTTCAAAATCTGCAGTCAATCACACACTGGGGCTTTGCTGATCCCCATTGTTGAAAGGGGGAAAAAAAATCTCCTCAGAGGGATTTGGGGGAGCAACAAGAGGGGAAGATGGTGGTGTTTTTGTTGTTGTTTCTATAAAAGCAATGCCAACTGCACATTAGCACTATTAGAGCTAATGATTGGTATCTTAAAAGGATGCCACGTTGCCCAAGGAAGACAATAAATAGCAAAATGAGGAGCAGCAAATGTAAAGAATGCATACAGTTGATCTCGTTATGGAAATTAATGTTGGAAAATGGAACCAGCATGTGTAATTAGTTTCAATTATAACAACTTTGGTTTGTTAGTTACATATTTGCTACTTGACATAAAACGACAGCCACAATTGGAAAAAAATTAGGAGACATTTTGCAACTAATTGAGAGCAGATTAAATTCATTCTACCACTGGGCGACAATTACAAGAGCAGCACCACCCAAGTTTCAACTTCAACTACCATCCGAGATAAAAAAAAAAAAAATAATAATGCAAAAATGAAATACTTGTTAACAAATTAGCAGAAAGCATTTTAGGACATATCTCTGGGTTTAAAGCCAGAAACTCTCTAGGCATAAAATGCTCCTCACAGTGAGAGCAGTGGCAGATGAAACTGCTTCCCTTGACAACTCGCAAGCAATTACCGAATCCCCACAGAGCGAGCCACCAGGTTTCCAAGTCAACCCACCTGTGCATGATAACACACGCGGACAACAAATGGTGCCATGCACAAGATGAGCTCCACACCAGCCTCAAAAATATGGAGCCACTGGAAACCAAGCAAAGGCAAAGGGTTTTGTTGTTGCTGTGGTTATGTTTTGAAAAATAAAGAAGTCATCCTTACCTGTCAATGATTACAGGGTCTGAGGGCGTTTCATTTCTATTGCCACAACTTTTCTTGTCACAGCACCGGCTGTGGAGCAATTGTAAACAGTGGTTTTAATATGCATTTCATCCTTTTGTGCCCGGCTTGTAATTTTTTGTTGTTATTGTTTAAGTCTGACAATGAAGCGGTAGGAGTCGAGAAAATAGTTATCCTACCAAAGCAGTTTGACAAATTTAAACCTGGTGAGATCACATGCTCTGCAGCTAAACTTCTGTTGTAACTTTCTGCCTGAAGGAGCAAAGTTGAACATATCTGTTAATACTGGAAGGGCAACCAGAGCTCCTATATAAATTGTAACGCTAAAATATTGAAAACATGTTGTTGGTGTTTGTCTTTGCAATGAACTGAGAAGAAGGGAAGGCAGGAGGCTTGGGAATAACTTTTCACAGCTTCGGCTTTTGTTTACCTCTAATTGTCAAGCTGTTATTTCTGGAAAAGATGCAAGATGCCACCTTCAACCAGTATTTCTTTTGGGCATTTATTAATTATAACCACAAAAGCATGCATTAATCTATCACAAACTTCCATTGTTCCTTCTTTAAGCCTACCTTAACTCTGTTATTGAAACTTTAATTAAAGCAGAAATGAAACAAAAATGTTATGCTTCTTGCATTTTAAAAAAGCATACTTGTATAATGGTTACATGTCTAAATTAGCTAAATTAACACCATATGGTAGGCAAAGTATATAAAGCCTTTTAAAGCTGACAGCTAAAGTGATTAAAGAAAGTCTACAGTCTTCCACTTAGAGCTTAAATCACATCTGTGCGCTTTCTATGTTAATTGCAGTACATGCAGAAGTGGATAATAAAGAAATTCCACTTTATTGGTTGTAATTTATATTTATTACCTGATATGAGAAAAAGTCAGCTTTTGTATATTAGTGCTGTAACAATATGTCTGCTCAGAAATGGCATTTAGGCAATAGGCGTCATAGCCAAGCAGAGTATGCCCCTCAGAGTATGCGGCCTGCTACTGTAGGCTAGAGCCCTGCAAAACATTTCCTTATTATTCCTTGCAACTATATTTCACGTGCCGCACATACAAACTCAATGATGCATTTTTATTTGCCATGTAGGGGTGAAACTCTTGTGGTAGTTAGAAAAAAACAGGTGGGAAATTGCTCTTCTGACAGAGATCTCAAGTAACGCGCACACTATCTAACAACAATATGAACGATGCATCGCTGCTCTAGGGAAGAGGTTAACTGACAGAATCACAATCCAATTCTCACATACACGAGCTCTATAATAAGTACAAAAGAGTTTTCTTTTTATCAATAACAGACAATTGTACATCTCAGGATGCGAGCGTCTCAAAAGGAAGTAGTCAAATGATTCCCAGTGATCTCTGACTCCTCCAGTGCGGAGGACAGATGCATCCCCAGGACCTGATTTCATTTTTGACTATATTGCAGCGACACGGCCAACATATTAATCCGCTCTACTGAGCAGCCGGTCGCGTTGATCGTCATCACTGGGGGGAAATGAGGCCCCGGCTCTTGGCTGGCTGGGCATGCGGCCTCGGGCCGATTACATTTCAATCGATGCCCTTCCTGAGGTTGGGCGGGGTGCCGGCGCCTGGACGCGGCGTTCTTTGTAGACGCAGCTGGCGCCGCGGCTGCCCGCCGCCCCGGGCTCACCTACCTGCACATGATCTCGTGGGTCAGCAGCACACGACACATCTCCGGGTTCTTGTCCTGGCCCTCGTAGACGATGGCCTGCGAAGGGGACAAGTAGAGGCCAGGGTTACGCTGCGTCACCGGCTTGGGCACCAAATAGCCCCTGGCACTGCAGGGCTCGCAGGCTGCAGGTGTGGGGCAGGCAGGAGGGCGTCGCGGCCCACCCGGCTGCCTTCCTGACTGCCACACCAGGAGCGGGGAAAGGCCACGCCACCTCGCGACCTCCTCCCCTGGGCACCCCGCCCCCGGCCTGCACCAAGCCTCAGCTGGCTCTGACTGCAGGGAAGACAGAGGAGGCCGAGGCCGAGCACAGGAGACTAGGACACACTGGCACCCAATCGGCGCCCAGGCGCCCTGGATGCCCGGCCACCACCGACCCAGTCTTCCTGAGGTCTGCCCTGAGTTCTAATCTGCATATTATAAAAAGCCGATCGCGATGCGCTGCAAATAAACAGGTGAAGTCTGCCGGCGCACAGGCAGCTCGCCTGGCGCTCGGAGAGCCGCGCTTGCCTCGCGCAGCGCGCAGCTGGAGCCGCCAGCCGCTCCCCTCCTCCAAGCCCAGCGCTCGTCTGGGCGCCCGCGCCTCGGGGCTGCGGCCTGGGCTGCGCGCCGCCGGCTTCCCCTCCAGCGGGAGGCCGGGCGCAGCCGCCGCACGTGGTAGCGCCGGGCCGGGCCAGGAGTACCCGGAGCCCCACAGGAGGGCCGGGCAGCGCGGCCACGTGCTCCTCGCCGGATGATATTTGCAAAGAAAGTGCTAATGGCCAATCTGGTGTTTATTTTGAAACTGCTAACAATGATTTTTCTCGGGTAAAAAGGCGCACGCTCGGGTGGGTTTTGAGCAGAGGCTCTGCCAGATGGTGCGAAGCCCTAGGTGCGCTCACGGCGGAGCCCAGCCCGGCTCGGCCGCCGGAACCCAGGCCCGACTGCCCGCGCAGCAGCCGGCCCGGCCCGGCCTCCGCCGCCTCCCTAGCAGAGGCAGAAAAGGAGAAAAGGCCACTGGGGGAGGGGCAGGAGGCGGGGGCCCCGAGCTGCAAATTCTCCGCTGAAACCTCCAACAAGGGGGAGGGCTGCCTTGTCTCCACTTCCCACCCCTACCCTGGAAATTACTTCCAATCTTCGGGCACTTTGGACACTCTTCTCTACTTCTGGGAGGACAAAGCCCTCTCTGAGGACGCCTGGGGCTCTCCTCCCGGGGAGAGGAAATGGTCCCTTCGAGCCTCTCTCCCTTAGCTACACGCACGACCCGCTCGCTCCAACCTACAGAAGTGATGGGTGTCACAGTAGGCCAACTAGCCGCCTGAGGCGGCAGGGCGCTTGGCCTCGGCGGGCACCAGCACTCCGAGAGAATGACTTGTCTTCCGATGGATCCCTGTATTTATATTTGATTTATTTTTTATTTTGTAGCACAAACAGAAATCCATAAACTGTCGGTTCAGCGCCATTGACTCTTTGATCAGTTACTGGGCTATTTCTTTCCTTTTCCCCTCTTCTCTGTCAGTGAGAGGAGATTAAATGCCATTATATTCTGCTCTGTTTATACCGCAAAGGTACAAGGCTAAATGAACAATAAAAGTGTACTGAAAAAGAAGCCTCTCCTCTGAATTCAGAGCAGAGAAACTTAGCACCGCCTGCACAAACCTCCTAATTAGACTACAGCGATTTCCAAAAACATTCAGCCCTATATACAAAGGAAATAAAAGCAGCCTGACAAACAGCAGCCGAGTTCCAGAGGCTTCTCTGAATCCAGTAAAATAATCACTGAAGAGCACCACACTGTCTTTGTCAGAAAGACTGGGTGTTACGTGTCAGCTCTGTTTGACTCTAAGAGAAAACCACAGTTTTACCGGTGCAGACGTTAATATCTAACACTCGGGGCTTCCCAGGTAAGGGCAAACTTTTTTCAAGGGAAATGAAATGTACCAACTAACTGAGAGGGTGGGAAGCGTGGGCACCGGTCTCTGGGAAGCACCAAGGGCTCTTTTCCACTTGGCTCACAATTCTTAAAGTTAGCATCAAAAATGAAGCAGCCACTCTCATTCATGAGCACGAAGTCCAGCTTGCAAGAATATTCAGAGTCAATATGCGCCGAGTGAATTTAATTTACAGATTGAACCTGTCTCCCGCATGCTCTAAGAAAATGGGAAAAATGCCTTTAAAAACAACAAAAACAACACACCATCCAATACCGAAGCAGCAGCCAGACCCTGCACAATGTCAAAAAGCAACGGAGCGCTTTTCTGCACTTAATCACATTACTGATAGCCAATAGTTATCATCGGAAAAGTTGACCAAGACAGGTTAAATAATTTAATAAGGAACTGCTTGTAATTATGTTATTTACAAGGAATGACAGAGGGTGGGAGAGGGAGCAGACCAGTGGATGGGTTTGAGTGACCCCTGGAGCTCAGACTTTGAATTATGGAGATGGGGGGCTGAGAGGTGAAGATGGGCTAGAGGAGAACAAGGCGACTTTTCACCCCAACACATTTAACTTTTAAATCTAAATAAACGTCTCCTGGTGCTAGACCATCACACTGGAAAGAAGAAAAAAATGAACTAATGGAGCCCAACTCGATGAGCTTTGGAAAAGAGTTAGTTGCTTTTGTTAGAGGAGAAAAAAAAATCAATGAAATGATTCCAAGCAGAAAGAGAAACATTTAAAAATAAACAAGGAGGGAGCTTGAAAATTTTCTGTCAAATATTAATTACTGTAATTAAGACAGAATTTGATTCCAATCACAAGTCGTGTAATAAAGCATATATGGGCTGTTCTAATGACAGCAAACTATTTTACCAATCGCTTCATTTATTCCAATAAATATGAAATTCTCATTAGCATGTCAAGGAAGCTAAATGAACAACAAATACACGCGATCCATTTGTCAGTCTCCTCTCTCCCAACCCAAGGACGACCCCACACAGCAGCCCAAACCAGGGCAGAGACATCAACTTGCTCACCTGTTTGGTCATTGAATCTATGAGGCGAACATACAGATCCTGCTCTGTTCTGACCCCTGCAAAAAACAGAGACAAATTCTCAACAGAATTTTAGTACTGCAACTGGGGAAGGACACCGAGGCCACAGGAAATCGGTGCCTCAAGACTGCTGCCTCCAGACACTGAAAACTTAGGCTGTCCTTTCAAGAGAGAACCCCAATCACTTCTCACTTTATTTTTCTTTTCTAAGAGCCTTAGGACTCTTAGAGTTTGCATGTGAAGCTGCAAGAAATTTGCCTGGCTGAGAGCAGGCCTGCTTGCAGGCCTGGTGGGCCCAGGTGGTCATTTGTTTGGGGGGGGGGAGGCACCTAATAGAAACTGAGAGTTCCAACTCTTCAAGGACCTCTTGAGGATTTTTTTTTTTTTTTAAACCGTGAACAGGAAGTAAGTTATGCTCGGTCTAAGGAGCTACTCCCATCCCAATAATTAACATTAATTTGCAAAATTGAAAAAAGTCACTTAAAAGTGATGTTCTGCTGGAGCCCATATCGATCCCCTTTTTACTTTCTACTTCAAGCCCCACCGGTTAATCATGTGAAGTGCCATCGACTTATCGATCGTTTATGTTTTGTTTTCCTTCTATGCCATGAGAAGATTTCGTGTTTACATCCATGTCATTTTAATCTCAAAATCTTTATGTTCTGTAGCCATCGCAGGAAGGGAGCGCCAGTGCGCAGGGCGGAGAGGCAGGAAGCAGGCAGCGGGTACTCACCGTTACTGTACAGCAGCTGGAGCTTATAGTGGATGCCGTTGTTAGTTTTCTCGTTGTTTGGCTCCTGAAAGCAACGATAAATAATTGTATTTAGTGTGGCGGTGTCAGGCGTGGCCACCGCGCTCGGTCCCCCTCCACGACCGAGGCCCCTTGGCCTCACACAGGGCAGGCAGGATTCCTCGCTGGGAGCAGTGCGGTGATGTCACTTTCCTGCTAGATGCCTGGCGTTCTCCTCGCCCCGAGTGCGTCCGAGGGCTCAGAGAAGTTGCCGGGCCCTCAGCGGGCCCGGGCGGCCGCACGTGGCGGCGGCGGCGGGGCCGCCTGGTGGAGCGGTCCCGCCGCCGAGGGGGGCACTCCAGGCCCTGCGCGCGGGCACCGCCTGCCTCCCGTTTCTAGAGAGAGGGAGGGTGTGATTGTGTGTGCACTTACTTTCTCTTTCTCCACAAAGTCCACAAAAGCGGTCCTTTCAATCTCCACCGGCTGCCCCTGCCTGTCGTAGAGCGCCAGCACGAAGTGGAAGAAATTGGATTTCCGGAGGTTGGAAGGTGGCTGCTTCTCGAAGTGCGCCCGCGCCAGCCCCACGCCACTGCGGGAGGAAAGAGACAGTGGCCCGGTGAGGAGCGTGGCGCCCGCGGCCGCGGGGGCCGGGCCGGGTCGGGGCCGGGGCGCGCGGGGGCGGCCGGTACGTACCTCTGGGCTGCCGTGTTGGCGTCCACCACGCCCGCCGTGTGCATCCAGGAACGCACCGGGTTCATGCCGCTACCCAGCGGCTCCTCCTTCATGGTCGTCCCCCCGCGCGGAATATTCTCCTGAATCCCAAACATGAAAACTGCTGGCGGCGGCCGCAGCTCCCGGCCGAAAGCGCTTCCTCGCTCTGCTCGGAGCCTGCGGTCCGGCCCGCCGCCGGCTTCAGCCCGTCCCGGGCAGGCGCGACATACACCAGCGGCCGGGCGCTCCGGGCAGCCGGGGGCGCGGAGATGGCGGCACCGGCTGCGGCGGCGCGACGCTGTGGCGGAGCAGGACCGGTGGCCGCGGCGGCGTTGTTGTTGTTGTTGTTTGCAGGCGCGCTCAACGTGGTGTCATCCTAGCCAGGCGGCGTCCGCGGCTGCAGGACACTGCGGGATCGCCCGCTTCTGGCGCGGCCCGCCTGCTCCAAAGACAAATAAACGGGGCAGTGAGTGCCTCGGCGCAGTCCCGGGCGCAGGCGGGGCGCGGCGGGGCCTGGAGCGGCGCGCGCAGCGGACGGAGGCGCACAAAACTCAGCCCTCTCTCCCCGAGGAATGGACCCTTTCCCGGGAGCCAAAACTCGAAGCCCCCGGGAGCGGCGCTGTCAGAGGGTGACGTCGGGGGGCGGCGCCTGCGCCATATATGGGAGCGGCCGCCCCTCGCCGCGCCCCTCGCCACCACCGCGCTAGCCGACTGACTGCCTGACGGTGCCGCGAGCCGGCCCGAGCCCCGCGAGCCCCGCGAGCCCCGCCACTGCCTAGCGCCGCTGCTGCCTCCGCCTCCCCCGGCCACGCACCGCGGCTCCTCGAGCCCAGCCTCAGCCAAGGAAGTTGCTACTCGCCCAAATAAATCTTGAGAAGAAACAAACGCAACCAGTGCACAATCCAGTTTGGACCCCCTAATACCTTCCCGCAAAACCTGCCACACAGGCAAAACACACCGGGCCCAAAGGGGGGTATGTGTGTGAGTCGCCCTAACTAGCCCAAATGCATGCAATAAATGCAAAGGGCTACAACTCGCCCTGGGGCGTCCCAAAGGGAAAAGTGGGAAGTATCTGGTGGATCGCTGCAGGTGACTGCAAGACTGGGGCGCGCGACGAGATGGGGGGCCCGGGTGGGGGGGGGAGGTGTCTGGAACCTCCCTGCCAAGCCGGGATGCGCAGCTCAGCCTGCTTTCTAAGCAGACCTAAGGCTGCTGCGGGGCTGGTCTGCCCCCGTCTGAGCCCTGCCAAGCGCCCCACGCTTCCTACCCTGGCGGAAGCCGCCGAGGGCTGGGCCGGGGATCCACGTCGGAGGCAGGTTCTGCCAGATGCTGTCTCTCGCCGGGTGGCCGTGGGAGTCCCCGTCTCCGGGCGCTCCTCAGGCACTGCGAGTGACAAAGAAGACTCAGGCCTCTGGGCCGACTGGAAGAGCGTTTGCCACCCCGGCGACATAGACCTTGGGTCCGACCACAAGAACTGCGAGGTAGCCAGACCTCCCTGGCGCCAACCGCTTTAAAAGCTGAGCGGACGCCGCAGGCGCCGGTGCCCTGCCCTCAGAGCCACCGAGCCCCGAGAGAACTCGCGACACGCGGCTTCCCGACCTGGTTTCGAGGAATCGGTGGGATAGCCGGGTGCCGGCAACGCGCGGGCCCAGCGGCCCATTTCCTGGGACTGGGACTCAGGCGCCCAGGCGCGCAGCCAGCCCAAAGGTCGTCTGCGCGACGCGGTGCAAAGACCCAAGGGACGACCAGGAGCTAGCTGTCCCGGGCACTTTCCTGCCGAGAGAAATCAAGTCCTTCTGATTAAAAAAAAAAAGACAGAAAGGTTTGAGGATGCTAGTGTCGCAGGGCAGCCTCTCCCTGCCAGGCCTGGGGAAACACTTCCCTTTTTGTGAATTGGCAGCGTGTGTACGTTAATATTTTAATTAATCGGGAAAATCGAAGTCCGATTTACGTTATCTGGGGACCCCCACAGGCCTCTTGGAAGGGGTGAGACAAAAGATGTGCTGGAAAGCAATCTATTTTGCTGGTGTTGGGGGTTAATGACTATTGCCAAAGATAAGTGAATTATCAAAGCTGTTGCGCCAGTCCCATCTCAAAATCCATTACGGGGCTGGCCGTCTAATTAAATACGTAAGTATAATAAAATCATATTTTATGACTATTTGAGGGTAATGAGATTAGTCTTTAGAAGCGATCGCCACATATTAAAGATGCCACTGTCTATAGAATGTTAATAACCTTAAATCAAAGTATATGGAAACTATTCACGATAAATTAAAAGAAAATTTCTGTATTCCTAAGAAGCCCGGCTTTCCCCTCACATCATATCCGCCTGTAGGAGGGAACGCTTTCTCCGTGGAGAAACCACGCAGAATAAAGTTGGCCATCAGTGGAGGGTGCACTTGAGAAATGCTTTGTCTTTGCATGTTTAGAAGCTTCGGGGCTCATGCAGGGCCAGCGGCCCACGAGTGTTACTGTCAGAATATGCAAAGTGACTTTTAAGGAAAGATGAAGTTGGAAATAGGAAACAAAGCTCCTTTTGTAGCACACTTCCTAAATGTCCAGCCTGGGCTGGAGATGCCCCTTCCTTGGGCTAAGGAAAGTATCATGCTTAAAATCATTTACAGTATCTTTAATTCAGATTACCCACGCCAAAGCGATTTAAATCTGATTACCAAATTAGAAGGTTTAAAAACAAATCCTTCTAAATCTGATACTGTTGACTAAAGAGGGGGGAAAAAAAGTTCCATAAGCCCATCACATAAGGTAACGATCCTGCCCCAGAAAGAAAGGGGGTTTTAAACCTTTTTGACAACAAATGCAGCTGCCCCACTATTTTGGACGATATTAAGCGAAAATGAATGCAAATCTGTGTTCAGCAGCCATCTGGCCCGAAATGGGGGAATCAGCTGCTCTCACAACAGGCTCGGAGGCTGAATCCATTTCAGCTCATTTTCTAGATCATCTGGTCCCGCACCCAAAGCGTGGAGAATGCGGTCTTTATCATTCACCAACTTTATCTTTTTTGTCACTCTACTGCTGGCTCCCGATCTGTGGGCGCAAGGGCTCCCCGGCTGAGCTGGGTCTCCATCTAGGCCTGCGGCAGAGGGGCCAAGAAGGTAGTCCCCTACCCCCATGTCACTCCCAGATTTTCTATTTGATAGGGAGCCACAGAGCTTCCAGTCCAGAGATGGGGGAGGAGACTGCCGATCAACTCCTCAGTATCCTTAAAGATGCTGGGAGCAGGTCCCCGCGGCCACCAACTCCCCTGGGAGCCCTGCCCCGCTTCTCGTCCTTTCTGGGGAATCTTGGGCTCCGGGAACCTTGAAGAGGGGAGAAGAGAGAGGAACCGGCTGGTACTTTGGAAGTTGCTCGGCCCGCGCCGGCCTCCGATCTAACCTCTCCGCGAGAGCGCTCCCAGGGGCTAGACGGGAGTCCAGGGGCCGGGCCGAGTGGAGCCTGACCTTTGCTGGGGACCCTGAGGGCCACGACGGCGACGGCGACCGCTTCGGGCCCCGCGCCCAACGCGATTTGCACGGGTGGCCCTCGCACTGCCACCGCCGCCGCCTCCTAGGAGGGTGGGAAGTATTCCTTTTGTGCGGATTTACGGGGAGAGGCTTCAATGAGCCCCCTCACATTTGCATTTAAATAGCGGCATCAAGCGCTTCGCGTGCCACACACCAGTGGGCTCCCAGATGTCAAGCCGGAGTCAGTCAGATGGCCAGTGCCCAGCTGTCCTCCCCACGTCGTGCCGGAGCATGCAGTGACCTTAAAGAGACAGCGCCCGCCGTCCCTGGCGCCCGGCTCCGGGAGAAGCGTGCGAAGTGAAGGGCGCTTTGCTGAGGCAACGCTTGAGCCACTGACATGCAGCACCACTCAAAGCCTGGTGGAGCGGTCCAGCCTCCTGAGGGCCGCACCCTGACCCACTCACCTCCCTGCCCAACCACCCAGGGCCCTGTGCTCCGGTCGTCGCACACACCTGGGCTCTCCACCCTACCCACTCCTGAAGAAGGTCTGTTCAGTGCACCCAACACACACACACACACACACACACACACACACACACACCCTCTCCAGCCCCCTCACCTTCCAGTCCTGTCTGGTGCTAAGCCTGGACCCAAAAAGCTGAGCTGATGTCTGCCACTGAACCCCCTACCAGAAACTTCAGCCAACTTGGGGTCCCAGGATTCAAGGCCTGCTGCAGAGCTGGCACCGGCCCAGGGTCCAGGGTGCACTGAGAATGCCCCTTTCTTGCTGCCAAACTAAGGGCGCTCACAAGCTTTTCTTCCATCCTCCCCAAAAGTAAAAGAAAAAAAAAAACAAAAAACAAAAAACTTTTCTTTCCAGTGTGGAAAAGCCTCTGCCTCGAGTTTCCTGGAAGTGGAGCCCCCCCTGGAGTACCAGAGAATGCGCAGGTTTGGCCAGGCATGGCGTCTTCAGAGGGCCATGGCCACAGGCCCAGGCTGCCTGTCCATGTCACAGGAGCCTTCAGGAAAGGGTGAGAGCCAGTACATCAAAGGTCCGAGGTTTGTGTCTCGGCCATTAGCGCTGAGTTGCCGTTGCCGGCGCGGCCCGCCCCCTACATACTGTGTGGCCCGGGGTGACGCTCAGACGAGTGGGCCGCCCAGCCTCCAACCTTGTTCGGGCGCAAAGCACAAGCAGGGGTTGAAGAAAGAACCTGGAAAGGTAGCGTAGGTGTGACTCTGAGTGCCAGGGAGACTGGAGGGGTTAGGGGTACAAGCGCCTAGAAAATGACAAGAACTGTGGAACAGGGAAGAGCCGCCCGCCACACATTGTAAGCCCAGTCTCTGCTACTAGGAGACGTGGCCGGAGCGAGCCCCAGTCGCTGTTTTGCACTATGAAGTCACACTCGCCCGTGGGCCAGGAAAGAAGGGGACTTGAGGGCTCCATGCACAGCCTCTCCAAACTTGAAATAAGCAAAGGGGAGATGGCCCTGTGGTGAGTTTTCTGAGCTTAAAGAGCTTGCCTTCGCTCTTTTCGCGAGGAAATGGAAGCCGCAGGATTCTCAAGAGGCATCTGGTGGCAGAGCCCAAACCAGGCCGCGCAGCCCGCCTGCCCTTGCAGGAAAAAAAAATCTGCGCACCTGACCCCTGGCACACAGTGTGTATCAATCAGTGCCTTTCCCCTGTACTAAGAGGCTGGACGCTCACCTTGAGTTTATTGGCAAAAAAGTGAAATCCAAAGGGTCGTAGGTTCGTGTTTTCTGCAACCACCCCACCTCCAACTTATTCTGTATAGCTAAGGTTCTTGAAGCTCAGCCCCTGAGTACCAAAGAAAGCTCAATTCTCCAAAGGAGAACATACAGACGCCTCCTGCCAAGACAGCCAAGTTTGACAAACAGCGCCTCCTGGGGTGGGGAGAGTGGAGCGCCGCCGAACAGCCCTGACTCTCACACAGGCTCCCACCCTCCGGGGGCAGGTGGATGTTCCTTCTCTCGCCGGACCCCAGCACCTGGGTCTCGGCTTCTGCGAGTCCAGCGCTCCTAGGCCTCACAGAACCCATCCATAATAACCCCAGGGACAAGTAGAAATTGCCACTCGCAGCCTAGTCCTAACTGCTGTCCACGTGCGTGTTTGCAAGAGTTGGGTAGAGCCGGGCACCGGCAGCAGGCCTGGGTGCTCAGAGCTCAATGTAAGCTCTAACAAGAGTGAAAAGTCTGCTTCAGGGGAGTGGTCCCACAGGGAGGAAGCAGGTATGACCATGAACTTGCTCAGCCACTTCTCTGGAAAACTCAGGACTCTTCAAGTAGGGGCGAAAACGTGAGTCACGCCTCAGCTCCTGTAGCATAAGAAATTAGAGGGGAAGCGGTTAACTGTCTCCTTGTCCTTACTTTTCAGTGGTTCCTTTGGTCACTTTGGCTGATCCCACTATTCTGAGCAGCCTTGGGGGGGGCCTTTGGCTATAACAAGAGTCCCCAATCAAACACTGACGAGCTTGGTCTTTACACACCTTAAAACCTAAAAGGCTGCTTCTCCAGAAAAATAAATGATCAGGAGAAGCAGTCAAGCCGGGAAAAGACAGCTGGTGGGTGGCAGGGTCCCTTGGACCTGAAAAGGTGCGGTGGTTTAGCACCGAGATGGAATTTCCCAAACTGCGTTCAGCCGCGGCCCGAAAGCGATGGGCTAGGATACTCCAGAACCGCGTTTGGGGTGCTGATGCTGCGCCGCCCGCCCCCACCAGTTTGCAAAGCAAACTTTCCCCAGAGAAGTTTCCAGATCGAACAGCGCGCAAAGTGCGCCAATCAACACTTAAACAGACCCAAACTGTACAAACACGGATCGATCAGATAATTTCAAATATTATAATTGGCTTTAATTAAACACACTGCGTTCTAATTAACTCTGAAATTTTAGCATGCTTTGGGACACTGGTGTCTGATTTGATATTGTCAGTCCAGATGTCCTAATAAAATTCAATCCTCCACTCAAGACTTCAATATTCACTAAGAACAAAATGCAAATTAAATGTAAAATCTAAAGTATCGCCAAAGGTATAATCAAGAAAGGTGTCTCAAAACTTCTCACTTTTTATTACGCAGTAGTTTAAAAATGCAGATTACATCCTAACAAGACCTCTCCAGCACACCATAAATCTTAACTCTTTCCTGGACAGGACTGGAGTGCCGTCCAGCAGGCTTGAAGGGAAAGGAGGCGTCCAACCAGATTCCAGGATAGACACTCTGATCTGGAAGTCAAAGACCCGCAAAACTTTGCCAATAAAATTCCAGTTTGAAACACCAGTTTGCCAACACGGGTCAAGGAAATGGGGTAATAGAGGACCTTGGGATGTAGATAGACAGGGGAGGATGCCTGGCTACCGAAACACTGATGTTCATTGCTACCTTCTCACTGTCCTCTGCCACAGCTTAAGAGTGTGCACACAACCAACCCGTTGCGCAAAAGTGGAGCGTTTGGTGCTCGTGGCAGGGCCGAATGGGTTGGCCAGGTAACCAGCTCAGCTGTCCCTTATGGGACGACGTTACCGGGAGAGAGGGGACACCCCATCGCTCCTGGACAGCAACATGCCACCTCATCGCAGGGTCTCTGGGATTCGAGCCTGGGGACCCGTGGAACGGCGCACAGCGGCAGGAAGGGCGCACAGGGGGTATGCCTTTGGCGACACTTTCAATCGAGACTTGCTTCTGTACCAAGTCGGAGGGTCTACTAAACTTACTGAGCAGAATGAGTCCTGTTAAAAGGAAGCTATTCCCATATTAAACATGTGTATGTTTTCCATACTAATGGAGTCACTTAAAGCTGTTGCTAATTTAACTTTTTTAAAAGGCCACTCTGTGGAAATTTGCATTTTCTTTAGGATATTGAAATGAAGAGAAAACTGCTGGGCGGCGAGGCTGCCCAGGGCATAGCTAGGGGCCATGCAGAAATAAAAACAGATAAAGAAAAGAAGAAAGAAAGAAACCGGCTTCTCTTCTAGACTATTAATAAGCAATTTGTCCCGCTGAAATTTACATTGCAAAGCGAAGTGCGCCCGCTGCCGCGGCGGCTGGGCCCGCGCCGGCCTGAGCGGTGCACGGGGTGCGGGGGCGGAGGCGGGGGTGGGGGCGGCCTCCGGCAGTCCCGTACACCCTCGGGGGGCGATCTCCTGGCAGCTTTGAACTTGGTGTCCTCGCGCCTTGGCGCAGACCCTCACCCACACCTACGCGTATCTGCACACTAGTGCCCCAGCTCAAGCCGCGCGCCAGGAGAGCGAGGACCCAGGTTACGCCAGATTCTTCAGTCAAGTCCCCTGTCCCCGGAGTTCTCCCCGGGGACTCCCGCTGATCCTCGGACTCACAGACCCTACAATCACCTAGCTGCCCTGGCCTTCGACTAAAAATGACAAGCGTCATTTTTTTCTGCTTAGCAGTGCTACCCGAGTCGGAATGAACCGCAAATGCGGAGCCCGTGCCCCGCGCCCGGCGTCCCGAGCCCCGCCGCCCGCCCCGCCCGCGCGCCGCCCGGCGCAGCGGCGGCTCCTGAGCCTAGCGTGGGGCCAGGGCGCCATCTACGGGCGCTGCGCGGCTCGGGCCGCCGCCGCCCTCGCAGCAAAGCCCGCTCCGCCTCCCACCGCCTCCCGCAGCAGTCACGGTCGCGCCCGCGCCAGCGCCAGCGCCCGCACCGCGAGGCCCGCCACTTATCACAATTACCCGACGCTCCCCGTGCCTTTTTGCTTATGAAACATTGATTGCTAGTTATGCGAACTTTTAGGCACTGTATTAAAACTTTCCAAATGAAGGCGCTCTTCTGCCTGCAATGTTTAGGGGTAAAATGAAAAGACACGAAATGTAAAGATAATGCAATTTGATTTGTTAGTCTAACTCTGCGATTTGAGACTTGATGTCCCCAAAGACCACGGCGCGCTTTCCCCCTTTATTTATTTTTATTAAAACATCAATCTACGCGAGAGCTGGGTGAACTCGGTTTCACCTGGAGAACATAAAATTCTCCATACCAGAGAAATAAGCACCTTTCATAAATCAATGGTATTCCTGACACATCGATCAATTTTTGGTTGTTAATCCGAAAGGAGGAGTTTTAATTGCTTCCTGCGTCCTCGTCCAGGCACCTTGGCGCTTCGACCTCTCCTTACCTCTCTCCAAGGGTCTCACTTTTGTATTGGAGGGAGGGCGGGGATCGAAATACCAGGTCCTTCAGCTAAATCCCCCGAACTCCGGATCTCCGCCCGCGCCTGAACGCGCCTCCCCGCGACGCGGACACGGCCTCACCTCCACTCAGTCCGGCCAGGAAGGCCAGCGGGAGAGGCCACCCGGGCCAGGCAGGCAGCCGGCGCCTTGCTCACCGGCCGCCACGGCGCTGCGCGCAGCGGGAAAAGTTCGCTGCGCGGCCAGGCCTGAAGAGCGCCTCAGGCACCCCCTGCCACTGCGCCCCGCCGCAGCCATGCGGGGAAGAGAAGCGCGCTGGAGCTCAGAATCGCCTGGCAGCCGGGTCCTTCGCTCAGCGCCAGCCGGCGACGCGAGAAGTTCAACTTTGCGGGCGCAGAGGCCACCGAGGGGCTGCGGACTGGGGCGCGGAGCCCCCGACGGGATCGCAAGCAGCCTCCTGCGCTTACCTGCGCTGTTCATTCGACGGGCATCGCGGGGCGCCCTGGGCGCGAGATGTCGGGGCGCGGGCAGCGGGCGGGGAGGTGTGTGGCCCGGCGCTTTTCCACGTTCCTACCTCTGCCCTCCCGGGAGAGCCCACGGGCCGGGCCGTGCGCGCGCCAGTGCGCACGCGCCGCGCTGCTTTCCACCGCTGGCTGCGGCGGCTCGGCGGGCAGGGCCAGAGCAGGGCTCGAGACGGTGCCTGCAGGCGGCCCCGCGGTAGCGTCCTCCCCGCCGCACTGCCCCGGGGCCGCAGCTGCTCTCCGTGCGCACACCGGAGCCTCCTCGGTCCCAGCCTCAGGGTCCCTCCCAGGGGAGGCTCCTTCACAAGGGCCACGTCCCAGGTCCTTCCGCGGCGGTGCGAGGGTGTTGGTAACCCTTCGCCCAGAGAGCACGTCGGGGCCGGAGCTGGCACTGTGGCTGTGGACACCGCTGCCCACAGTGCCCAGAAAGAGATCACGGGACCCAGGCACGTAGAAGCGGTCGGTGTGAGACCCGCGTACTCCTTAGAGGAGGAAATGACTCAGGGTCCCCTAACTCTTAGGTAATGTGGGTGACAGGAGCATTTCCGGCAAGGCACCACTAATAGAAGCACTCTGGTGGGCCCTGGGGACACTTAGAATGCTACGCTACGAGGAGGCAAGAGGTCACCCGCTGAAAAAAAGAGAGGGGCCGGTGAAGGCATTCTGAAGGCAAAATACCTGGCCTGCCCGATCCCGGCCTGCTGTCAGGGCCCGCTCAGCTGCCCTCTGCAAGCTAGGCAACTTCCATCCCTCCACTCCGAGCCTTGAGGGTCACCCAGCAAAGAACAGAAGTGACTCCTGTCCCTGAAACGTCTGAGCTGTGGCTGTGGGCAAGAAAAGGGGTGAGGAGAAGCGTAGGAGAGGGGGCATCTCTGGCTCCCCTGGGATTTGAGACGTCGATTGCTGAGAGGCCAGACTCAGAGGCCTAGCGTTACTTCCTACCATTTTTTCTTCAACATATTTGTAGAGAATCCGGGACCTTGTCTTACTAATTGTTATCCATCTGTTCTTTCCAAACCTAAGTGCAGTGTAGGCGTCTAAATAAACAAACTTCCTTCCACAGAAGTTTCTGAAAGTGAAACCCGTTTGAGCGTTCCAATGGACGCTCCCCCCATTCACCCATGTGTTTTCCTTGCCTGCCTTTAGCTCTTAGGTGCCTCTTGGACTCTTTATTTCAACCTTTTATAGTCAAAGTTGAATGTGCTGAATCATGAAATCTTACTGGAAGGGAAAAGATATTTGGGGCCATTTATTTAGTGAAAAGCACTCTGGAGAACGCAGCCCAGAAGCGTACCTTATTATGATAGCTTAATGTAAGAAGAGAACTAAATAACGAATATTTCCCCTTTGTCATCTTCACTTGGGAATCATTTTTAATGTGAGTCAGCATGAAACCATTTAGGCGGTGTACAGTATTTTAAGACATAAAAATACTCATGTTTTTAATAGTGGCTAACATGTATTAGATGTTTGGTACCAGGCACTGGAGACAGACATACGCTCAGGAAAGTTAAAAGCCATGATCTGGCCAGAGTCCTCTGGACTTCTGCTCAATGGCAGCCTGTGATGACCACAATGGTGGCACAGTGTGTGGCTTCAGAGGTCAGAGGAAGGCGAGGAGAACAACTCGGGGCCTTGAAGTCACTTCACGTGTCCAATACATTATGACAGGAGGGTCATCATGGTTAATACATTATACATTGTTACGTTTGAGTCAGTTACTCTAAGCACAAGATAGCCGCGTTTAGTTGTTCAAATCCTATGAGCACCCGCAGTTCCTCTTCTCAGTTGGGTGTTCCTCCTCCAGCCCCTTCTTGCTATTTCCCCTGACAGGTCCCCAAACCACTCCTTTGCTAAGTCTTTCCAGCCCTCCTCCCGCCACGGCTCCAGCCACTGAGTCCTTTTCCTCCAAACTTGTCCACTGTACTGTGCTGGCCACCAACATAGGCAGGGCAGCTCGTGCCTATAATCCCAGAACTGGGGAGGCTGAGTCAGGAGGATCACTATGAATCTGAGCTGCATAATGAGATCCTGTGCCAAATAAATAAAAGATTAATATTTTATTTATAAGTAATAGCATAGGGCTAATTTAATTGGAAATAATCATTCTCTCGGTTTCGGTTTTTCAGTGAAAAGGACACTGTGGCTGTTTCTCCCACAGATGTCCACTTAGGCTGTTAAACCCCTTAAGTCATGGGCAAGCAAGGTCTTACCCTCATGAGTCTTGCCCCTTCGTGTACGGAGTCCGTACCCCAAGACACCTTAAAATGAATGGAAACAATTTTAATGATGTCTATATTGGGAAGGGCTTAGTGGGATCCCACAGGTTTGACCCACTTCTCTCAGGGATGCAAAAATCAATATCCCTTCCACCTACCACTGTCCTCACCTGTGTGCTTTGTCACTGGCTGCTGTACCTAGAAATGCACACTCTCAAACATCAGTATCCAAGCCTGTTCCAATATTTCCTTTTACCTCTTTATCTGTAAACAGCAGCGTGTCTCGTGGCCACCACTAACAGCAAAGGTGTGAAGTACAAGACCAAGTGAGCACTTAGTGCCCAGCCACAGCACACACCAGGCCACCGTGGAGATGCAGAGGTCAGACAGTGCACTTGATCCAGAACGTGGAACATCACCATGGGCTCTTTCAGCGGAGGAAGACTCAGTTGTGGTATTGGGAC
>PVJA010000298.1:129707-139707 GCA_004027025.1 Myocastor coypus
TTTTTTTTTTTTTTTTTTTTTTTTTTTTTTTTTTTTTTTTTTTTTTTTTTAGTGTACTATACTACGGAAAACCTGAAGCACACAAAAGCTGATAGAAAACCTCATCTGTCCCAGGTATCAGCCTCAGTCATTCTCAGCATTTACCACCCCACTCCCACACCATTTACTTTCTCAGAAAGTATTTTTATATGTGCAGTGTACAACATCACAAATGAAATGCACATTTCTTGAATCCAGGGTCATCCCCAAATGCTGATCCACCTCACTGAGCACATTCCACATCAACCAAGATGGATGTCAGGTGGAGTGTTCATTTAACCTCAGGAGGGGGGGTCAAGGAGATAGCTCAGTGGAATGAGTGCTTGCCTCGCAAGCACAAGGGCCTGAGTTCAATCCCCAGTTCTCCCCTCAAAAAAAAAAATAATAATTTAACTTCAGGAGAATCTCACCTGGATCCTTGGTCCAGGGACATCCTGCCCACCTTGACCTCACAAGCCTTCCAGCTCTTCCAGGCCCATTCCTGTAGGCCCTGTGTGCCTCAGAGTTACCCACAACTGCTCTTTGCTGGCACCCGCATCACTGGTCACCTGCCCTACTCCCCCTGGGTCGCAATGCACCCACACATGCTTTGCACGCCCACTCTGCGTGCGCGACAGCATGTTGCCTATAGCAGCATCAGATGCATGTTCCATGGGTCAGGTCACCAAGGAACGGAGCCAGAGAGAGCAGGGGCCCTTGGTGACACTTCCCAAGCCCAGGCTTTCTGAGGGCTACTGGCCAAGACAGAGCCTCCAGCAAAGTACAAATCCATAGTAGACCTATCAGTGGACTTGCCTATGGTGAGAAATATGAACCAAGCCACCAAGCCATTGGTGGGGAGGTTAAGGGACACCAGAACATGGCCCTTTTCAGCCAGATCTGCCTCATATGGGGCTTCATGTGTGATCCGTGTGCCTAGTGGACAGAAGTTTACAAGGACTTTTTCTGTGAAAAAAATGTGGCCATGCATAAGAGTGCTGGAGAAACATTACAGTTTTTGAACTCTGCTTGGAGGAGGTAAAGGCAGTTACCTGCAGGAGGAGGGGATTTTTTGGATTTATTCAGTCAGCACGAATTTTCTTTGTAATCAAGAGGAAAGAATGAAGATTTTTTATAATTTTAAAAATAAGAAGGAAAGGGGGAAGAAATAGAACAGAAAATAAGGCGGGAGGGAAAGAAGGGAGGAAACAGGTAACTTTCCAGGCAGTTCTCAGGAGCACCTCACTCCTGGTCCTGTATTTATGAGTCCATGTGACTCAGTCTGTCCCTACCAACATCCCTTACCTCCTCCTGAGGTTCTATGGCTCCCCTGCCTATTATAGGAAAATGTCCTAGGAAAGAGTAGACAGGGCCACTAGTGGTGCGGCACAGCTCCTCGGTATGTACCTGGGTCCTCATCGAACCTGGCCAAGAGATCTATGATAAATTATTTTTGGACCTTCTCTTCTGCAACTGTTCCAGGCATTTTCCTGTGAACTGGGTGTAGGGAGGAAGAGAAGCTACGTAGGGACAGGACCAGAGACATCACGAGAGAAGAGAGCCACTGTTCTGGGATGAGTGTTCCCTCTTACTTTGTAGCCCAGCAGAAATGTCATCCTAGCACCAGTACCAGGATGATGTCTACTATGGCTTGGGTCTAGACATCCCCCCCTCCCAAAATCTCATGCAGTCTTTCGGGCAGGCTTCTAGAATTTGTGATTAATTCATGGTTCAATGCTGGGGTTATGAGTGCTGCCGGGATTATGGGTGTAAGTGCTACTGGAATTATGGGTGTGAGTGTCCACCTGGCCTGGGGCAGAGAGCCTGAATGCAATATAAGGAAGGGAGAGAGGCTTGCTAGCTGCCACAGTCACCACTCTTCTCTTCACTCTTTGCTGTTTTCTGCCATCATGAGCAGCCGCCCTCTACCTTGTGCCTCTCTGCCTTGGAGCCAGCCGAGTGTGGACTGAGACCTCCACTAACTGTGCGCTAAATAAACCTTTCCTCCCTTCATTTTGAATATTGGGCATTTTGTCCCAGCAATGAGAAAAGAATAACCAAGAGAGAATTGGATACAGAGAAATGCAGTCATTGCTCTGACCATATCTGACCACGTAGTTTAAAGCCATACCTGTGGGAATGGCTCATGGGAAAAGATAGGAAAGGTTCAGAAATGTCACCTGAAAGAGAAGTGCTGGTGTGCCTTTAGCTGTTCTATATGGGAGACTCTGGTCAGTGCTCAGAAGACCAGAAGGCGAATAAAAATCCTGCCAGCAAAGGCCAGCCTGGGGAGATTTCTTCCAGAAAAAAAGACTACATTGGTTTCTGGACTCCATATGTTGTGTGTTAAGACTTGGCAGAAAGTTTGTCTGCATTTTGCTCATGTCCAGAGACTTTGCCTGAGACTGAGATTAAGCACAGTGGACTGATTAATCCGATAACAGAAATTTCAAGACACTTGAATTTTGAGGCAGTGGCATGGCTATTGTTGAAGGGCTTTTAGTTAGATTTTTTGTGGAGACTCAAGAGCAAAGAGCCCAGCAGGATGACTTGAAATATTGTGGGTTTGGGACAGTTAGCTTCAGTGTGATCCCTTGTGGAATTCGGGATATATGTTACCCAGCATTAGGCATGGGAGCTGAGCTTTCATCTTCCTGATCCAGTAATCTATGGCTGAAGGGCTACCCTGGGAGACAAAATTTTCCAGACACTTCTGGAGCTTGCTGCCAGAGGCAAAAATAGCTCTAGCAGGGCCGAGCTGACTTCTAGGCACCACAGGCGCTGATCACTGGAGGGAGCACAAGCACACTGAAGCCAGACAGAGTACCCCAACATAGGAAGGGATTCAGGGACCTTGCACAGCACCAACTGTCAGTTAAGACTGAAGCTGGGATTATCCACCAAAAGTGTACACAGCAACAGGGCATCAGCATGCTTTTTTAAAATAATTAAATTGTCCATGCATTGTCTATGCTTGTAATTAAAAATAAAAAGATATGCAACATGAAGAATGCTTTTTGGTGTTTACATGATTTGGAATATGTTTCAAAGCCTACTTAGTAGAGAAGCTCGGCTATGCAAGGCCTGGTGTTATGGCTCTAGAAGATTCCCCCCAAAGCCTCAGGCATTGAAGGGTTTGATCCCCAGTGTAGCCATGTTGGGCACAGAGCTTATGGAAAATGATTGGGTCATGAGAACTCTGATCTCACCAATGGATTGAGCTCAAAATTGGATAGACTATTGGAGCATAGAAGAAATTGCAGGAGGGGAACCTAGTTGGGCGGGTACATCACCGGGGTCACATCCTGGACAGGAAAGCCTTGCCCTACCCCTGATCCCTCCCTGTCCTTCTCACGTGCTATGAGGTAAGCCACTTTCCTCTCCCATGATGTTTCTGTCTCACTAGGGCTAAAGATGATGGAGCCAGCTGGCCATGAGCTTGTGTCTCTGAAATGATGAGCCAAAACCAACCTTATTTCCTTATTTGTGTTACTCTCAGGTATGCGGTCACAGTAACAAAAAGAAAACAAAGCTATTTCCAGCTTTGAGTGATCATGCGCTGACTGGGGATGAAGGTGCCACGCAATGTTCCCTGCCTCCTACACACCAAAGGCCAAGAAGAGAACCAGGCCACTGTGGCTGAGACGGAAAGGAAGTGGCTGGCTCTCCTGGTAAGAAGGTTACCTTCCAGGGGAAGATTCAGGTGGATAGGAGCCCAAGCAGTAGCAGCCTCCTCACTGCTATCCAAGAGGCATGGTGTGGATGCCTGCCTCTCAGAGGCCTTGGAAAGTGCAGCAGAGGGGTTAGAAGGCTCTGTCTTGGGTAACCACCATCCAAGCAGCAATATGGCAGCTGCCTGTTAGGGAGTGACTTGGTGAGTCCAAATTGCGAAACTCCCTCCCCAACCATGGCAGACAGCAGCCATGGCAGTTCCCAAATGGGGCACAAGAAGCCCAAAGTAATGGTTCTGAGGCAAATTGTCTATGTATACATCAAATCTATTGTTTGCTTCCCTATCAAGAATGTTTCCTAGGGGCTGGGGAGATAGCTCCGTGGCACAAGTGCCTGCCTGGCAAGTGCAAAGTCATAAGTTTGAACCCCAGTCCTGCAAAAAAAAAAAAAAAAAAAAAAGTTTCCTCAATTTAAAACTGTGTATGTTTATACCATGAATTCTACTGAGGAAGAAAGACATTATAAATTGTTTCTGTGTGACTGCTTAGGAGCCCATAGGTAGGAGAAGTTTCCTCCTGGCCCCCACAGGACTCTGAGCCCATGACTAAGTCTAATCTATGAGCCCTTAAGGAAACAACCTGCATTTGAGGATGACACTAAGCCCCCCCCCCCCAAACTACAGGACTGAGAGCGCAGAGGATGGCTTCACCAAGCAGTGCTAGGCTCAGAGGAGAACCAGCAAATGTGGCCTGAGTAGCATTTTCACACACAGGCTGGACTGCCACATGTGGTAAGTTATGTGAACCGAGCAGTGGCTGTAGCTACTGGTTCCCTCTCCTGGCAGAATCTAGGCAGGTACTGTGGACTAGCCCAGCTGTTCTGGGTGGAAGCTAAATTGTTCCCTGGGGTAATGAAGGCCAGGTTGATATCGCCATAGCCCAGAAAAGGGCACGTTGACTTCTAGGTTTTACAGTGGGAAGAAGACACTCATCAGGCCCACAGGACTCCACATGAGGGACAGCTGGTGTAGGGCAGTGGCCATGGCAACTCACCCTTCTTCTATCTCTCTGACTGTCTGTAAAGCCACTCTAGGCAGGCTGTGTGTATCCTGTCTCCAACACAGAACCTGGCATTCTCAGTTCTAATTTAGCAATGCTTGTCTTCCACAAAAGTACAAGGGAGCGCTCAGATTGGTCTGTCTTGGTCAAAAGAGCAGCCAGGAGCCAGGTGTGGTGGCTCCAGCAAGAGAGGTCAGTGTCCTTCTTCAACTGATCCTGTGAAGGGTAGTCCTTGGGGCAAAGCATGTGGATGGGCTGTGTCTGCTGCAGCAGCTTGCCAAGTGACCTGGAAAAGCCTTTCTTTTTCTGGGAGCTGATGTTCTTATTTGTAAGGCAGAAGAGCACACCTTCGGGTGGGCCTGAGTTTTCTCTCAATAATGTTATTGGGGCCGACGGGATGTCTCAGTGGTCTAAAGTGCCTGCCTGGGAAAGCTTGGGCCGCTTCAGGAACCACGGTTCGATCCCCGGTACCACATGCTGCGCCAGCCCTGCCCTCGGGGAGGGCTGAGCTGGCCATGAAAATGAGTGAATAAACAAATAAAGGTTCTGAAACAAGAAAAAAAAATAAATTAATTAAAAAAATAATAATTTGTTATTTAATTCTGCCCCAGGAGCTGCGGCAAGGGGCTCTTCAGTTCGTGGTGGTAGGACCAACCCCTGCATGCTGAGGCAGGCAGCCTTCCCCGGAGCTTGAGTGAAAATGGCACACCTATCACTTGGGCTGGACTTTCACGCCTTCTCCACCAGCTCTGTATCTGACACCCAATGGAGACTGAAGTCTTTGAGGGCCAAAGCCCAGGGGTAAGACTCTGAGAGAGGAAATAAAATCTGAAAAGCACAATCGATACAGTAGAAAAAGAAAGCAAGTGCTCAGAAGGAATGAATAACGGAGATGCGGGAAAGGAGAGAAAAACAGCAAAAAGGAAGGAGAAAATATCATTATACACAGGATAGCTAAGAGGATTGAACTACTAATTTCTATCAGGTTTTTTTTTTTTTTTTGAGAGTAGCAGTTAAGGCTTAAAATTTTCATTTTGACCAAGTTTACATGTTTACATCTGGTAATCAAAGCAATTACATTGAAGATAACGGTCCACAATGTGACAGCCATTGTGGGGATGGCTCAGTGGTCTAAAGCGCCTGCTTGGGAAAGCTTGGGCTGCTTCAGGGACCGCGGTTCGATCCCCAGCACCACATGCTGCACCAGCCCTACCCTCGGGGCGGGCTGAGCTGGCCATGAAAATGTATGAATAAACAAACAAGGGTTCTGAAACAAGAAAAAAAGAAATAAATAAAATGTAAAAAAATAAAAATTGCATATTATTTTTGATGTTCTATGTATTATTTTTCTACTCCCTTAAAAAAAAAAAGCCCAGAAGACAGAAGAGCCCCAGATCCCCAGATGGCACAAACTGAGACTTTGGTCACCATCTGGAGGAGTGCCATCTGCTAAGCAACATTTCTTTAGTAATAAAGAACATTTCTTTTAGCCACTGCAATGTTGGAGATTGTTTATAGCAACAAATGCAGTGCTCACGGTGCCCAGTCTGAAGTGGACTAGAGAATGATGTGCTGCTGGGGCCAGGAAGTTCGGTTCCTTCTGAAACCCTAAACAGTCTGTGCTGCATCAGGAAGGGCCCTTGGCCTAACGCTGTGGATGTCCCAATCCACCCTGTGTAGAGTCTCACTAAGGAACTTCACGGCCATGGCTCAAAGTGCAGCAGCTTCTGTTTCTTTTTTTAATAGAAAAAAAAGTTAAGCCGGGCATGGTGGTGCACACCTGTAATCCCAGCACTCGGGAGGCTGAGGCAGGAGGATTGGTGCAAGTTTGAGAACAGCGTGGGCTACAAAAGTGAGCTTAAGGCCAGTCTGAACTGCATAGTGAGACCCTGTCTCAAAAAGACAAAAAAGAAAAAAAATTAAACTTTTAATGCTAATCAGTACTTGCTTGTAATAAGCAACATGGAAATTACAGAAAAAGATATATTTTAAGAATTTTTTAAAATTTTATTTATTTTTTTCTTGTTTCAGAACCTTTGTTTGTTTATTCACTCATTTTTATGGCTGGCTCAGCCCACCCCGAGTGCAGGGCTGGCACAGCATGTGGTGCCAGGGATCAAACCCGTGGTCCCTGAAGCTGCCCAAGCTTTCCCATGCAGGGCTTTAGATCACTGAGCCATCCCACCGGGCCCCAACAGAAAAATATTGAATGGAAGTTGAACCAATCTTTGTTGCACGGAAGACCCATCTGATATAGAAAATTCCACTTAACAATAACATTGCATATATGTTCTTCCCAAGTATCTGTGGGAACACATGAATTAGACTAAATAATCTATGCCATACAACAAAGTTTTAAAAATCAAGATTATACAGAATGTGTTCTCTGGTCACAATGGGATTAAACTCATGTTTGATAATGAAAATCTTCAAATGCTTAGAAGCTAATTTCTTGAGTCAGAGAAGAGGTCTTGTGGGGAATATAAAAGAAATGCCGAGCAGTGCTGTGTTTTCCTTTTTTCTTCTTGGGCAGACACAGCCTCACTCCTGCCAATCTGCAGCCCAAGTCTCTTTGAGAGCAACCCCAAGCCTTCAGTCAGGCTGCAGAGTTCTAGCTGGGCGTGGTGACAAGTCACCTGCAGCCTCAGCACTCTGGAACACTGAGGCAGAGGACCACAAGTTTTGAGCCTGATTTGGGGCAATTTAGTGACTTTGTGAGACCCTGTCTTTTTTTTTTTTTTTTTCAAAATCATGTTAGTAGAACAAAATGGATACAATGAATATTGTTGTCCTTGTAGTAGCTGTACAAAGCACAGGGTGTAGACATGATAATTTTTCTAATCAATGTTGGTACAAAAAATTTCTTCTCACTTAGAGAAAGTAGTGGTATGCATGGTCCAGTATTCCATAATCACAATGGATTGCTGGCAGAACTGGCAATGTCAGAAGCTGTTGATTTAAGCCTTTTACAGCTCAGCATACTAATCTAGCTTTACATTTATGCTGTGTGGTTAAACTTCTCTGCTGGGTGGTTAAGGGCAAGTTAAAGCAAGACCTGGATAATAAAACATGGAACTTTTGTATCTCCAAAGGTTAGTGAAATCCCCTCAGGAGTTACCTTGAAACCATGTACAGTATTTTGTAGAACTGTTGTCAGTGTCAGCCATCTGAATGAGTCACGGCCATTGCTTGACCAGTTTGCTGTCTGTGAAAGCCTGAGAGAATGTTTTCTCTCTAAGTGACTCTCCTTAGGCACACTATATATCATCAGTCCCTTTCCTCTGTGGTCCCATTATCTCCTTGAACAGGAAAATTTGGGAAACCACTGAGTTATAGAATGTTACAGCACAGGTTCTCTCTCTCTCTCTCTCTCTCTCTCTCTCTCTCTCTCTCTCTCTCTCTCTCTCTCTCTTTTTGGTTCTCTTATGTCCTGAGTCCTCACTGACCTTGAAGGGCTAGGGCCAAAACATTGGTAATCCTTGTAGCCCTTCTTTTTCACTAATTTTTGGTCTGTAAACTTACATTCTTAACTCTCCAGAAGAGAAACTTCATGATACTATTACTCTATAACATAGGTACTTGGGCTTAGCATCACTGTCTTTCTGAATAGCAAACATCTTACACTTAACTTGGAATCGGTATTTTCCATCAATCATCGATATTCTAATAAATCCCTATACAATGTGATAAAACAAGTTACATAAAATTGTAACTGGTCGAATCTACAGAATTTCTCCTAGTCTCTTATTCTCATTTAATACCCTTTTTTGTTTTCTTGTAAACCAATCATTTACTTGAGAGACAGTATAGCAGTAACTGAAATTACATTAGAAGCAGCACAAATCTAAAGGACAAGAATGACAGGCATTCTGAGCATAATTTTAGTGTTACCCAGTGCTATCCTCAGTGTGAAAAATATTTTGGTGGTTCTTATGACCATTATCTAATACATCCTGTTGTGAGACCCTGTCTTACAAAAGAAAAGGAAATTTAAAGGGCAGGGGAGACATGCCAGTCACTCCCCACACACACACGAAGAAGAAGAAACAGTTGAAGTTGACGTTGAAATTGCCAAACATCTATGAAAATTAAGGCCATTTTTGAAAGTTTGGGACTGGATATCAAATGCCAAAACTGACACATGGATTTAATGCAATTTCATTCAACATACCAACAGCATTTTTAAAAATGTATTTAGTACAGGATCTCACTACACAAATCGGACTCAAAGTGATCCTCCTGTTTTCAGCCTCCCAAGTGCTGGGATTACAGGTATATGCCACCATGGCTAGTCTCAGTCTCCATCTTTGTCTTGGTGCACCGTGAGGGTTGGGCCAGCATGGCTCACCGGGAATCAAACCCTAGTCTCTGCACCTGCCTACACAGATGCTTTAGTCTGCTGAGCTATCTGCTTGGCCCTATCCAATGGCATTCTTTACAGAACTAAAACAAAGTCCTAAAATTTATATGGAAGCAAAAAACAAAACCCAGAATAGCAAAAGCAATCCTGTGCATCAAAAATAAAACTATAGGCAGCACAAGTTGGTTTAACGTTTCTTTAGCCTAATATCTGTGCTGCAGAAGACAGGTAACTCTGCCTCTGGTGGTCCCCAGAGTATAATGCATTGGTGATGAACCTACGGCCTACGGGCCACGGCGGGCTGCTAGTTCTATTGAACGTTCCCAAAACTTCACCATCACTGGGCTAAGTAATCGCCTAGCACACAGCAAGCATATAACAGCAGCTGTCAACTCACCTTTTTCATTTCTTTTAATATTTTGTGCGCATTTCAATCAATAAAATACCTCAGTATTTTAATAGTTACACAAATTTCTTAGATGAGTGTGCTATGCTCAGTTTTAGAGACTGTGCCTAATTTTCCATACTGTACCCCCTAGCTGTAAGGAGCACCTTACTTATGGATTACTGGTTGCATCTCTGCTTGTTCCCTGCAGTATGTATCAGGAAACTCCAGGGGGTTCTGAGTCTACACCGGTATGTACCTGTCCACTGGCTTGGCTTGGGGAGGAAGAGTGGCTCTCACGCCTCGAACCCCTGACCCTCCTACCCTGGATCAGTTCTTCCTTCTGGCTCAGAAGGAGAGAGGAGGACTCCCATGTTCTGGGTCCCTGCTGGGCCTTAGTGGTTGGTGTAGAGCCATGGGGCTTCTCAGCCTCATCTTGGAGGACCTGGCCCAGCATCCCCTGAAAGAGTCTGGGCCCAACTCTGACAGTGAGACTTGGACTTCCCA
>PVJA010000298.1:144707-190435 GCA_004027025.1 Myocastor coypus
GCTGGGAAAAAAGATCTCACACAGATATGAAGGACAAAAGGGTTGGCAGTCTTAATATAGAAAAACTTTCTCAAATTCATCAAAAAAATATGCTAGGAACCTCCAAGAGACTAAGGATATAAACTCTGTCACCAAGAAAGAACATTCAATAATCGATGAATATTTTTGTATCTGGTAAAATTGTAGGGGTGAGGAAAACAGACAAAGGTGGACTGCAGACCAGCCTCAGGGTTCTGTGATTGGAAGCTCACCCTTATGGAGGACATCTGGTAACAGGAACAAAATCTCTAAAAATAAATAAATAAATATAAAAATATGCCCATGAGTCTAGCAGCTTTGCACTAAAGATAGGGATTAAGGAAACATTGGGCCACGGTTGATGTAACAAAGTGATGATTACTAGGCCATTTAAACAATGGAAATTTGTTCTCTTATGGTTCAGGGAGCTGGAAGCCCAAGACCAAGAGGTCAGAGGGTTGAGTGCTTCTGCTGGCCCATTGTTGACCATCTGCAGCTCTTCCTCAGGTGTTTGATCCAGTTGTGGCCCATGTGTGCTGCTACCTGCACGTGTGGCAGGACGTACTCTGCGGTACTCCCAGGTGTTCTTTTATGGAACCTCTACCTGTATCAGAATAGCGGGGACCTCCACAGGGTCTCACTGTGTGGGGAGGTGAGGGGTCTATTTCTTCCTGCCTAGCGTTTGTCAGAATTTGCAGTGTGTTCACATTCTCTACAGCTCTCTACTAGACCCAAGGCTCTAGACCACCAGCCTTACCCCCAACTGCATACCCAGCACTCAATCCAGCAGAGCTGAAATTAGCATTTGATAAGTGAAGACTAAAGAAATTGCAGACACTTAAAAATAAAGTTAAAACATAATATTTTAAAAATATTTATTTATTTGTTTGGTACAAGGTCGTGCTATGCAGTTCAGACTCATAATGATCCTCCTCCTGTCTCAACCTCTCCAGCACTGGGATTACAGCTGCATGCTTCCACACCTGGTTTTGGTGGCCAGCTTAGCGTGGGGCCAGCACAGAATGTACTGGGGGTTGAACCCTGGTCCTTGCACTTGCCAGGCAGGTGCTTAGACCTCTGAGCTATCTCCTCAGCCCCAAAGTAGTATTTTTATCTTTATTTTTCTTCATCTGGATTTTTCTACAAATAAGCATCTTAATATTTTCATACTGAACAATGATGAGAAGTTTGCTCCTTTTCCTGTTTCACTGTTAGATAAATTCTGTGCCATTTCCCTGTAAGCTGGATGACTGCAATGGGCGAATGCTTAGAGCAAGTCTGTGTTCTTTCTTTCTTCCTCTTCCTGGTCTTCCAGTGGGAAGGTAGGTGTTTCTGAGCATCCCCACCAAGGAGAATATCTATATTCTGGCATTCTAAACAGGATTTTATAGCAGGCAGATGTTAAGAGGAGAGGACTTTTAAATAGATTTCCTTCCCAGTGCTAGGATTACAGGTGTGCACCTGTCTCAATAACCCTCAGATAGAACGCAGCCCTGCCGACACTTCGATTTTGAATTTGTGCTGCCAGAATTGTGAGGAAATAAATTTCTGGTACAGTAGCGGCTCCTGCCAATCTGGGGTTTTGACCTTCATGGATTCACCTGTGATTTACCTTGACCCAAAAATACTACACAGAAAGTTCTAGAAATAAACCACCTACAAATTCTAAACTATACACTAATCTTAGTAGTATGATGAAGTCTCTGTAGAGTCCTCTCCTTTTTTCTCAGAATACAAATCATCCCTTTGTCCATTGTATCCACTCTGTATATGATATTCACCCATTAGTTACTTAGCAGTGGTCTTCGTCATCAGATTGACTGTGCTCATACTGCAGCATCTTATTTTATTTAACAATGCTACCAAAGTATAAATGTTTGCTATAATGTACTTTTCTAATTGTTCTAATTTAATCAGTTACTTTTATTAATTTATTGTTATTTAATGTGTAAACTAATAGTGTATGTAGGAGTTAGTACTATCCACTGAGTGCCTTAGGATGTATCCTTCATCGATAAGCAGAAACAAGTGTACCATAAGCTACAATTTGGGGTATTTTGTTACAATGCCGTAGGAAACAGATTCGCTTCTTTCACAGTCCTAACCTGCCACCAATGTTTCTGTTTTTTGCCCAGCAAGCAGAACAAGAGAAAGTTGGGGCAAGCTGCTCTGCCTTTAAGGAGTGGCACTGTCACCTCTCTACCCAATCCTGTTGCCTTGATCCTACTCATCCCAGTAACCAGGGGAGCTTCCAAGAGCCGATGTCTGCTTGGGAACGTGGTCCTTGTTGGAACCTGTGGGATTTCTTTCCAAAAAGAAGGATGGGAGAAGATCCTGGAGTGACGTGGAGCAGTCTGACATCTTCCTTTCCACTGCAGTTGACTGTGGCCTGGGACATAGGTTAGGTAAGGCTGAGATGGCTCCTGGGCCCACCTGGTTCAGAGTATGGGGTGCTCAGTAGAAGCAGGATGTCCTCAGCAAGAGATGTGGGCACCAGTTAAGCACACAGTCAGGCGGATGCTTCAAGATGTTCACGCTGTATCTAAAAACCATAGCATATTTTTTTCTTCTGAAATTGACCATAAAAGAATTTTTAAAAATGTATTTGGTACAGGGTCACTCTACACACCTCAGACTCATAGTGATTCTCCTGTCTTCAGCCTTCCCAGTGCTACGATTACAGGTGTGGTCTTGGTGGCCTGCTCAGAGCAACCAGGGGGGTGGAGTCAGTGTAGAATGTGGTGTTGGGAATCGAACCCAAGCCCCTGCACTTGCCTAAACAGGTGCTTAGTCTGCTGAGGTATCTCGCCCACCCCATAAAGTAATTTTATACCCTGTAGAAGGCCATGAACTACTGTCAGCTGTAGAAAGAAATTCAAACCAGTATATGATTTGGTCTCCAAATGTGCAGATACCAGGATGTCACATGGTATTCCAGGGAGTGCAGTATGATATTTGACAATCTTCCGCCTCTGGCGTGGTCACATCCTTTTGCAGTGTAGGAGGGTTGCAGGTTGGACTCCACCCCTCCTAACTTCCAGAAAACACAGATGTGCAGCACATCTGTGCTGTCTGACCACAAAACAGGCAGATGGGCACAGGTTGCTAGGACGTGGATGTTGCAGGGGTGTTGATGTCATAGAGCGAATACCAGGTGACCGTGAGAGCAGTGGGCGCCATCTGTGCTTCGCAACCTGGTGGGATCTACAAGCTCATGAGAGGCACACGTGCAGGCCGGAGCATGGAGAGAAATCCATTTACTTCTTTGTACATTGATGACTCCACTAACAAAATGTGGTTACTTATTCTTTGGACAATTATTCAGCCACAAAATTGAGTAAAGTGCCTATGCACGCTGCATGTTCTGTGTGTCTAGAATGTTCTGATCAGGGAAGGGTATGGATGGAGACAGAAAGGACGTCAGCGGTTGGCTAAGGAACAGGGTCACAGGAAGCAACGGGTGATGGCTAGAGGTTTCTTTCTGAGATGTTGACAGAGCTCTGAAATTGGCTGTGGTGTTTATATGCTGATCTGAATTTATTAAAGCCACTGAATTTACTAAGCTTCAGAGTGGGTGAAGGCTTGCCATGTGAGCCGTAGTTCAGAGAAGCTGCTTAGAAAGATAAATGTACACATCTGTGCATACATGGTTGTCTGACCAGCTTTTCCTCCTGGGCAAGATGGGGTTGGGAAGGAGGAAGATGGGAGAGTTTCCTTTGGACTCCACATTGCCTCACTGTCTTCTTTATGTATTTCAGGTACGATTAAAGTAAGCTATGACTTCTAATATTTGGGCACTCCATAAGGACTTTTAAGAGAAGCCAGCAAGAAGATACATGCAAATGATTTCCACAGGCCCGATGCCCTGTGAACTCGCTGCTGCTCTCTTCATGGCTTCGCAACAGTGCATGTTCCCATGAGCCAGCTCAGCTTCCAAGTCTGCTGGCCTGGCTGGGAAGCCACGGTGATCTATGGGACAGCAGGTGCATGTTTGAGTGGAGACTACACACACACAGACACGCACACACACACTCTTGTACAGGCACACTCATACTGTACTAAGCACATACAGCACGCTCACCCTTGCGGATGACTCTGCAGCCATTTATTAGGAACCTCAATTGGGTTCTCTATCAATCACACCAGTCTGAAAGGGACTGGCGTAAACCTTGTCCTCAGGAAGGATAATTAAAAGATGGATGAGACACGGAGCACCATTTCTTTTCTTGGTGCACAGAACTCAGACGTGGGGCTCTGCGGCATCTGGGTGGAATCCTCATGACTTATAGCTTTTGGCAGAACAAGCATCACTGGGGCAGAAGTTAACAGAGCCTCCTGTGTTTCTTCCTCTTTAAGAGGTGGCCTGGGTTAGGGACTGGAGTCGGACTGTGAGAAATGTAGCCTTATTTCCATGTGATCACTTCCATCGAGGGGCTCAAGGAAGTGGAGCAGACAGAGCTGAGCGACAGTGAGACCTTACGGGCAAGGAGGACGGTTTGACTGGGAGTCTGAAGAACCCTCCGGGCTGAGAGCTGGGCTTTCACATTTGTCCTTGCATTTAGAGCTGGGACATTAAGCACCTGGCTGCCATAGTTAGCACCAGTATTCACCCCAAAGCAGAGGCAAGACCTGTTGAGGCGAGTCCTGAGTCCTGCTGCTGAGGTCCGTTGAAGTGCACTGGCGGCCCCCAGGGCAACTGGGATGCTGCTGTGGGCAGCTCCAACCCAGGGGACTGGGACCATTGCAGCAGGGCCAGGGCCCAGGCAGGGGCTGACCGATGCCCTCATGACCAGCATAGACCCCCAGGCCACAGGACAGGAATGGCACACACACACCCATGCCACCTGTGCTCCCCACTCCCACCCTCCCGGAACTGCCTTTAGGATGCTCTGGACACACCACGGTCCTGAAAACCAAGGAGAATATTCATAAGCAAAGCAATGTTCAGCCTGCATGGAACATGTGGCACTCAGAGCCGGGGCACATGATGACCGATGTCCCCACCCACTGCAGAGCTGCAGTACTGGGGAGAGTGTGACAGCCCCAGGGACACTCTGTGGCTCTCCTTTATTAACCAGTTATTACAACAGCAGGCCACTGACCATCCCAGAGTCTCTCCTTGTGCTGCGGACTCTGTGCAACTGCAGAGAGGAAAATGATGGCCCGAATGCAGTGACACTGCGAAGTATCTGATGCTCTGAGGTGGGGAGGATCCTGTCCCTCTGCAAACACAAAGAAACAAGGACAGCACAGCACGCAGCTGGAATGTACCCCGGTCGCCATTGAGCTCAGGAGATTGATTCCGGAAACCACACTGCCAGCCACAGTGGTGAGCCACTTCCCAGAGGAGAATCATTTTGCACTTATCAACATAAGTGTGGTTCACTGAAAGTCTTATATTTTATGTTCAAATTCAGGTTTTTCCTATTATGCGGTGTGTTCTTAGCTATGAATGAATACATTGCTTCTGGGACATAAAATACCTAGGGGAAACTTCCACTTTCTCTTCCAGGGGCCTTATTTGTGCACAACAACTAGGCTCAGAGCACAACTAGAGGTCTGGGGCCAGGTGGTTGGACTGAGGACAGATGACACCCAGAGGAGTGACAGGTTGTGACATATTGCCGGTATCAGTCCCTCTATAACACTATCCTTCTGCTGGGAGGCAGAAGGAAAAAGGAGATTTTTCCTTTGGACTTTGTATTGCATCAGTGTCTTACTTCTGTACTGCTTGAATAAGTGAAGGAAGCTACGACTTATAGTATTCGGCGACTCCATAAGAATTTTCAAAAGAAGCCAAAACAACACACACACACACACACACACACACACACACACACACACAGAGTTCTGCTGGCCCTCACTCTCATCTCCATGTGACACTGGGGACACGGGAAACCTGGCTGTGAGCAGACTCTGCTCTGAGCAGCAACGAGAACGACGCCAAGACCATGCAAGCGGGAGGGCCCCAGGGTCCTGGTGTGGCCCTGCACTGAGCACGGGGACAGTGTGGCTGACGGAAATGCTCGCTCCCCTCTAAGCCCTCTTCCCCTCTCTTCTAATGGCTCATCTTTTCAGAGGGGTTTCAGGTAGGTCCATGGCTTGCATCCAGAAGATTCATCTGAGGCCTTCACGGGGCCATTTGCGAAGCCGACTGAGAGAGAATTTAGGAACCAGACAATTTTATAAAACAAAATAATGAATTCATCCAAAGTATGAGATATTGATTTAGCTTCACCTAGGAAGTCATCCTAAAGCTCTGTGAAGAACATACTTTCAGCTTAAAATCTTCTAATGGATATGTCAATTTTAACTGATTTTTTTTTTCCCTGTTAGGTCTACCTCTCTCCTTTGGATCGAGCAGTGTGGCTGTCATGAACATGATCGTGTGACAAATGGGGTTATGATACACATTTCCATTTCCAAATGAGCCTTTCCGCTGCACTGCAGCTGGCCTGCCTCTTCCCAGCAGAATCCCAGTGCTTGCCTTGAACCCATCTCTAGATTTAATTCTTAGTTCCTATTGCCTTATTTAATAAAGCAATGCTAATTTTATTCCTTCTGTTTCGCAGGTGAAAAATCTGAAGCCCAGAGAAAGGAAACGCTTGTCCAGGTCCTATCTACGGAGAGGCAGGGCAGTCCTGCTGCAGGGCTGGGCCTGGCGGGCTTTGGCTTCTGAGGGCCATCCAGGATAGTGAGTGATCCTCTAGGCAGGGCCTGCTTTGCTGGCACGCCTCCCTACGAGCTACTTGGAGCAACTCACCAGTACTGTGGGTCTTCCTGTCTTTTAGTGCCATGCATTTTTATTGATTTTTCTTGCCTTGCTATGCAAGATTTTCCTAGGACTTCACCATAGCAATGTTTTCTAGTCAGGCTGATGATGTCTCCCTTAAGGAGTATTAATATCCTAATAAATTGTGCTTAAGGTGCATGTACTTATGAAGCAAATAACAATAAGCACACTATAGTGTTCCATGGAGCATACTGTGCATCCTAATATATAGAAGTCTGTGGAATATTCATAACTTTAACTTTCTGACTTAGCCCGTGAGGGTTGGAATGCCTTTCTAGAACAATCTCTGTCAGAAAGGAAAACCCACCCAGTGCGGCTTCTGTAGTAGGAGGGCACCTTGCTGGGTGGCTGAGACAGGAGTGGCTGGCTGGGCCCCTGTGGAGTTTTCCAAACAGGAGAGGCCAGCGGAATTTGCCCAGGCTCAAAGAACCCACGCACTGTGCAGTGATGGAGTCAAGCGCAGGGATGTGTCTCCCTTGGGACCAGGCCCTAGCACCAGCACATCTGGACCTTTTTCACTGCAGTACCGCCAAACCACTGCTCCAAGAGGACTTTGCTGCACCTAGAACTCTGTTTCGGTGTAGGTGTCAAGTGGATGGCCTCATCTAAATCATTACTTTGTAGAATATCTGCTCCAAACAGCACAGTGAAGTGCGAGCGATAGCATTTGTTTTATATTTTAATGCAAAAAACCCATTCATTGCGCAGCCCCGGCTTCTAACCAGGCTCCGGGATTCCGTGACTCCCGCAATGCAGAGCAGCGCAGGGTGGGCTTCTGGACCCTGACGTGGGGGGGCCGGCACTCACCAGACTAGGCAGCAACTTGCAGCGATAGGTCTGTGAACAGTGTACGCACCTCACCATGCTGCCCGCATCCCAATGGTGCCACATCTTGTCCTCTGTGCCACATGACTGTCCCCAGACTGGCCAGTTCACTTTGGGATTCTAAGTCCTTCCTCAAGCCCAAAACACCTACTTCTAGGTGTTGCCTGTGCCTGGCTTGTGCGGGCACATAAGTACAATCAGTACGTCTTGAACAACTACAAGGACCAATGAGAATAATGGCCTGTGGGCTGACTTTTGAGCTGATAGTGCAAAATACCCCATCTACCTTTGTTCCCAGACAGTTAAGGTTAATTGGGAACAAATGGTAAGCGCAGTGGTGTCCTGAGGTCTACCTGACTGCCCCCTACACACGGTGCTCCCCTGGCCTCAGTGGTACTCATCACTACTGTTCTGTCTGCTCAGCTCTCCTCTGTGTACTTGATTTGGTGTCTGCCTGACACTCAAAATGAAGGAAGGAAAGGTTTATTTAGCTCACAGTTCGTAGAGGTTTCAGTCCATATTCGGCTGGCCCAAGGCTGAGTGGAACAGGGCGGAGAACATCCAGTTCATGGCGGTGGAAGAGCAACAAAATGGTGACAGAGGCAACCGACCAAACAGGGGAGCAGAGAGCAATGTCTCTTTGTCTCCCGTTAAATTACATCAGGCTCTCCGCCTCAGCCTGTCCACCTTAGGCTACACCCATAATCCCAGAAGTACTTAAAACACACACTCCCAGGGATCGTGGATCAATTCTCAAACTCTAGATCAGTACTAAATCACATAATATCAGTGAATCATGGATCAAGTCCCAATCTATAGAAGTCCCCGCCCCATGACTGCATAAGGCTTGGCGGGGACAACTAGACATAAACCTTAACAGTGTCCATGGGCCTCACCTTAGGGATTAGCTTAAAAGTTGGCACGTGATTAACTTCTGATCCCCTGAAGACTTGAGGTCACTTGTTCCACAGCTTTTACAAAAAAACGAGACTTTTTGCAGCAGGGGGTGTTAAACATGCACAGAACTGAACATTTTTTGAATATAACCTCAAGTAAGAAGTGCCAGTACTCACCAGTTTATATTCACTTCTTGTCACTTACATCCTTGATGCACGTCTCATCACCGTGTGAAGCATCTCTGAAAATACACTGTCTAAATATTTCATCTGCCCAGACAGAAGGCCACAGCTGGCCTGGTAGAGACTTGGCCATCGCCGAAGTCCTCCTCACCTCCCTCACCACCACTGTGTGCAAGGTCTTGGTAATTATGTGAATCCACTTTACGTTTTGCAAAAATGTCTTCTAAGAGACTCACTGTGAGTTTGCCTGGCATGAAAAGATGATGAGAGGCAGAAAGGCGGGGACCGTCCTTTGCACATTAGTATAGCAAGTATCCGTCATTGGCGGGAGGATCGTGCGGCATCTGCATCGTGCAGAGTAGTCATAAGCATCAGGAAGCGATGGTGCCCGCGAGTCTGTGGGGCAGGGCTGGCAACTGAGACAAGTGCACATGTAAAAAGGCGAGCTGCCTCGTGCTCACACGTGCAGCAGAGGGCAGGGGAGCCTGGGACAGAGGCAAAGCTCAAGCTCTGAGTCTGAGTCTGGCATTTCAAATGTCTGTTCTGAGTATCTTGCATGGTGGCTTAGAGGACTGCGCTTTCTTTCTTTCTTGGGCATGTGATCATGGCGTGTCTTACAACTTACAACGGTTAAGTAGCTCTGGTAAGTAAGGTAGAACTCCAGTGGGGTTTAAATCCCAGCACTCATGTCCAGAGCGCAGTTGGCTCTAAACCTTCTCTGTCTTATACTCTCTCTTTTCTAAAATCTCTGGTCGTGGCTTACTAAACTGCTTCCCTGGTCGCTAGTACTGCTTGTCCCGCAATTTGAGTAAGAAGGTGCTTGAAATCATTGAGTCCGCTTGTAGAGGAGCCTCTGTAGGAGATGGAAGAGAAGCGTGCCGTGGTGACTGAGCACCGGCAGAAAGGAGGAGGGCGTGGGAGTCACATCAAGGGCATAAAACTAAGCAGGCGACAGTTTATAAAAAGAGAGCACAAATTACAATTAAAACAGAAATAACTGCAAGTGATACAGAACTTCATGTAACGAAGTAATCTGACATTCACAGTACTTGTTGTAACATGGGGTGTTGTCTTCCAACCAGTTATCCATATTACCAGCTATATGCATGTAAAATTGGAAGAAGAAAGAAAAAAGGAAGAAATGTATAAGAAATTAAGAGGAGAAAAAGGGCGAACAATTGAAAAAGAGATAAAACATATTAAAGCATAAGCTGCTCCTTCCCGGAGACCAGCAAAAAGGCAGAGTACAGTTGTCCAAACCATCCTGCTTACATACATAGCTGAATCTCTTCCTGCCACTCCCTCTCCTGCCCTTCTCAAGTCAGGAACTCCTTTCTTTCTTTCTTTTTATTTTAATGGGGAAAAAAGATAAAATAGCAATGAAAGTTTCAGAATGGGTTAATAGGACAGTTACAATAATTGACACGTTGCATATTGTTGTCTTTGCAGCAGTTATTTTGAATAAGGCCATTCCTTTTTCCCAGGATCTAATGTACCCTTCAGATTCCATTTTTCTCATTCAAGCTCTCAGACTAAGGAACAACATGATGTTTGCTCATGTGGACCTGATTTACTTCACTTAAGAGTATGTTCTTTGGTTGCATCCATTTACTGACAAAGACTCAAATTTATCCTGTTTTATAGCTGAATAATACTTCATTGTGTAAAAATACCACATCTTCCCTATCATTAAGCAGGAGAAATTAATTCGAATATAATATTTTACTTAACCCAACATATATTTTAAAAAACTCAATGTCATCCAGATGCAGATATTATAATGGCTATTTATATATCTTACTGCATGGAGTCTGAATTGGGGTGCAGTTCGTAACTACAGCCCTTGTCATTCTGTGTGGAATAGACACATCTCTAGCATCAAGAAGTGGAGAGCTACCTGTGGCTGGTGGCTACTATATGGGACAGCCAGCTCCAGGCAGAGATCAGGAAGCCTGTGTGGAAAGGGCTAATTAATGAACATTTTAGGCTTTGTGAGCCAGTGGGTTTAGCTGCAGCCATCTGGCTCTGCCACAAGGGCTGAGAGCCAGCGTAGGCAACACTTAAGCCAATGTTCGCGGTCATGTCCTGCTAAGCAGCAGAGCGGATCTAGCCTGAAGGCCATCCGTGCTCTGTCCATGAACACCTGGGTGCTCTTCCTGCCTGTGCCTCTCCTCTTTATGTAACTCTTTGGCATTGCTGCCAGCTCACCTGTAGGAAGAGTGCATGGGGACATGCTGCTGCCTTCTGCAAAGGCTACACTGTCTGTGCACCGGGATGTGGGACAGTGTGGCTGGCTTGGGGCAGCAGGACCCTCCAAGTGCGTGGTTCCCAGTGAGCGGGAAGTTTCCACTACCTTTCCCTGGCTGTTGCAACCTACAGGCCCCAGGAAGAGCTTATGAAACTTGTGCCTAGAGTCTCTCATTTTCAACCCAGCAAGTGTTAGCCAAATGGCACTAATAGCTGTACTTGGCTCCAGACTAGGCCTAGCCTGGTGCTGTAGAGGGAACTAGATTCAAGTGACAAGCACTGGCCTAGTGGCTTCCAACTGCCATTCACAGGGCCAGATGAGGAGTCTATACTGGCACTGTGGAATGATCTGGAAGATCCGCCTGCCCAGCCTTCATTTCTCCTGGGGACTTATTCTCCCTCCCTGACCCCTGCTTGTTGGACGGCTCCTGACCAATGAGTTGCTGCTTTGAAGCTTTGGAACTTGAGGGAAATTAGGTTCTGCTGGTTGAGGACCCAGAGGAAGGCTTTGGGCAGCCTCGTGGAAAAAAGCTGATCGTGGTCAGGGTGCAGCAAGCCAATGACAAACACGCCCCGGGATGCAGGTGCAGAGGGGTCAGGAGGGCCTGCGTATTTGCAACCTGGCTTAGCATGGTGGCTCTGGGAGATGACTCCAAGTTCTCCCAGTAAGTCCTCTTCTCCTTTAGCTAGCTGCAATTCTGCTCATACTGCTCGCAGCCAAATGAATACTTTAAGTCCACTTTGAGTCCGTTGCTGAAATTTGCAACAGGTGCAGGCAGGATGAAAAGGTCTGGGAGGCCAGGGCTGCTTGGTCCTGTGGGACTAGAGCCTGTCTGTCTGTGCTGCACCTGAGTTCACCCTGCAGGGCCAGCGCCTCCCCTGCTCATGGCAGAAGTGCCCGCCTGGAAGGAAGCTGCCAGCTGGGGGGAGTGGGAGACTTGCTGAGCCACTGAGGGAGCCATGTGCCCCAGAGGCACGGCCAACTGGAACTCTGCCCACCGAGACCACCAACTGCTCGGGGTTCCTGCCAGGACAGTAGTCTTCAGAAAACACTGTCACATTTGTCAATATTGCATGATGCTTTGGAATGTTAGAAGACTGACAGCCAGTGGGAATGAAAACCAATGTCACTTCACGCTGAGGCAGACAGGTCTCCTCTGTATGACCAACTTCTTGAAGAAAGCATGGTGGCTTGAGCAGTGTCCCCGATCATATCCATGCAGGATGTGATATCTGACGCAGGTACTATGTAGATGTAACGGAGGTTCTGCTGGTTTTAGGGTGGGAAATCCAATGGCGGGTCAGCTTTTTGTTGCTGTCACAAAATATCAGAGAAAACCATTTTAAATGAGAAAAGGTTTCTTTCGGTTCATGGTTCCATGGGTTTTGGTCCATGGTTTTCTTTGTCCGCTGTTTCTGTGCCTGCGGTGAGTGAAAACATCATGGTGAGAGGGTGCAGGAGGGCAAAGGGGTTCGCGTCATGGCAGCGGGGAAGAAGGAGGGAGGAGGAAAAGGGGAGAGGGGGCGAGACAGAGAGACAGAGAGACAGAGACAGAAAGGTAGAGAAAACGTGTCCTTCACACCCCCCCAGTGACCTACCTCCCCCAATTAGATTCTGACTCCTAATGTTTCCATGGCCTTCAGCACCGGAGTCCTTGAGGGCCATTCGAGATCCTTACTCTAATGCCTGCTGTCCTATGAGAAAAAAAAAAGAGGGCATGCATAGGAAGAGAGCTATGATGGCAGACCCAGAGGACAGGGCGTGCCAGCTGCCAGCCACAGAGCACCAGCAAGCACCAAAACCCGAGGCTGGCAGGAAGGAGCCTTCCTCAGAGCCTTCAGAGAGTGTGGCCCTGCAGACACGTTGCTCTTGGACTTCTGGCCTTCACAACCATGACAGGATATGTTTTAGTCTTCCATGCATGAGGTGGTTTGTTACAGCAGATCCAGGAAATGAACACAGAAGCCCCTCAGTGACAGTGAACTTCCTCAGCTCAGCCCCCCTGTTCCATGACACGACCCACCTGTACAATGAGTTTGCTCTTTCTGAGTGGCAGGAGATGCCCCGAACACCAAATCCTTGCTCTTGCTCTGTCCTGTGTTTTACCGACTTCCAGAAAATCCTTCTCTCTCCCTGGGAGGCAGACTCTGCCCGTCCTACCTCTTAGTCTTCTGCCCCAGGGCTGTGCACCTAGACGGTGACCTCTGTAACGCCCCTTCGCCACCTTTGCCCCATCCAGTTTCAGGAGGCCATCCTGCCCCTGCCAGAGTCATCTCTGCCCTGAGTGAACTCAGGGATCATTCATCAAAGGTAAAATTTTCAAACACATAGAGAAGAAAGCTTTGGGGCTTTTTTTTTTCCAAGTGGAGATTAGATAAGAACCATTAAAATAGTCCAAAATGGAGTCCAACGTCTTCTGCCTGGATGGGTTTTGTCTCCTTTCCCTGTATAAGAGAGGGTGGTGTTTGCATCTCTCTCGGATGGATGATGTGATGAAGGGCCAGAATGCAGCTGGGCAGCTGTTCTGGCAGCCTGTGCCACTCCCTGTGTCACCCGCAGCTCTCCAGGCACACCCTTTCGCTCTTGGGCCCCATCAACCATCCATCTCAGCCCACTCTCACTTTGACAGTGGGGCACCTGACACCCGTTGGTGCCAACAGTTTCTGGCACTTTGACATAAAATCCAATTTATTGAAATTTATATTGTGTTTCTAAAGCAAAATTACCCAGCCATAGAACCAGACTGCAATCACGTGCACACATAATCCCCACTTTGTGACTTGTCTGGAGTCGTCCTGAGTCACTCCTAGACAGCATCTCACAGGAAGTGGGTCCAGAGCCAGGTGGGCCCGGAGCTGGAAGACTCCACACAGAGTGGGGTCTACAGGACACCTGATAGGTGTGGTCTATTGGCTGTCCTATGCTCGCAGCCCAGCAGAGCACACCTGGGCAAGAATCCCATGGAGAGGCTGGACCGAAGCTCTGTGCCAGCTAGACTGCTCCCAATCCTGGGCTCCAGCGTGCCTAGCAGACAGGCTTTCCTGAGGCTGTGGTTGCCTGCTCTGGGCACATGGAGGTCGTGACAGTGGGTCCTGGCATGAGGCTCTTAATGCAGATTGCATCCTTGTGAGAATCAATAAGCAGAATAGCTTCATGCTTAACTCTACCTACTCCACCACCGCTTAGTCTTCTGCCCCAGGGCAGGAATCCTCCTGTGGTTGTGGACAACGTTGGCATGAGACCGAGGTGGCCAGTACCTTCCGGTAGATGAGGCTGCTCTTGGATCCCACTCTGGCCCATGGTGCCTGCTCAACAGCTCGGCTCCTACCCACTTGCTTCCTGTGTCAGTGAGGCCACTGGGACCTGCTCCTACCATGACTCGAGAAGCCAGAGACAGGGACAGGGCAGAGTTTCCTGAGCGCCTACCCTGAGAGTCCATGGCCCACCCAAGCTGAAAGCCATTTCCCTAGCACCCTCAGCTGCCCGCTGACTGTGACCTTCTCTAGAGCAGTATGGAGGTGACCTCCTGGGGACCTGCTGGGCACACTCACTGTAGAGCTCTCTCTGTAAATTCTTGGTCCTAGGGATGTCATTCAAATATTCATGAAGGACAGAAGTAAGAGCTAACTAGAAGAGTGCTTTCTTTCACACCTATCATATGACAGTTATGACTATTCTATGACAGTTATGAGCTATCTTTTAAAAATACAAATAAAAATTAGTATAAATCAGAACCTGAGGATGTTCAGAGTGGGCTTCAAAGGTTTCTGCTATCGATGTGACCATTTAGCTCAACCCACAGGACCCATGAACACAGCAAGCTCCTGCTGCTCCTGCTGCTCCTGCTAGACAAGGCCAGGAAGCTCTCCTTCCAGTCAGCCTTCAGGACCTGACTGAGCATACGAGCTGGAGGCCTTTGACCAAACAAGCTCATCTCCTGATACCCCAGTTCTATCCTCTTTATTTATGTATTTGGTACAGGGTCTCCTGACACAGCTCAGACTCGTAGTGATCCTCCTGCTCAGCCTGCCCCAGCCCTGGGATTACAGATGTGCACCACCACTCCTAGTTTTGATCTCTGGCTTGGCAGTCGGGGCTGGCACAGCATGCAGTACCAGGGATCGAACCCAGGTGATTGAGCTTGCCAGGCAGGCACGTAAGCCACTGAGCTATCTCCTCAGGCCCTCCATCCTCTTTAAATGGGACCATTACGCCTGTCTTGCAGGTGTGACAGACCAGAGGGGAAGGAAGGCAGCCCTAACAGTGTGGGTAGCACACAGCAGGCCCCACTCCAGGGCTGTCCCTTACAGGATGCTCATTTTAGGGCAGTGAATGACAATGTCCTCTTTCAGGCTACCAAACAAACCTATAACCGGACCCAAACAGGAACATAACTATAGCCTAGCTAGCGTTTCAGGAAGCAGAGTGTAACGAATGGGGCCCAGGGACAGCTGTGGTCTGTTGCCAGGTGACGGATAGCAGCTTCACCTGTGGGCTCTCTGTTTGTTGCTTTTGCTCTTGCTTGGAATGCTGATGGTTGACCCCTGTGTAAAACTGATGCTAGGGAAGGGATGGAAGTTAATGAAGATCGTGGTCACACATGTGGTCCTGCTTTGCTAAAATGATTCATCATGAGATCACGCTGACTACCTGAAATAAAGCTGATTTGCTTCAGGGGTTCTTGGCTCACTGAGGGACGAATCTCAGTGAGTCCTCTGAGCTACCTTGATCAGGTCTTTTCATCACTGCTATCAGCACCAACACGTACCATTATAGCAACAACCAAGAGCTAAGCTAGTGGAAAGAGTGTGTTGGCGAGTGCTACGGACTGCACTGTGGTCCCCACACCCTGCAATTCATAGGTTGAGCGTCTCTCCCACAGGGTGAGAGTGTTGGGAGATGGGCCTTTCACGAAGGCTGCTGGGGTTCAGTGAGTGCACAGGGTGAGTCCCTGATCCAGCGCACATCCTCACAGAAAGAGGAAGAGCCCCCTGGAATGTGCGCGAATAGGGGAGAAGTCATGTGAGGACCCTGTGAGAAGGTGGCTGTCTCTACCAAGACAGGCCTCACTGGACGTCAGCCCAGGGCTGGTCTTGACCCCAGGCTGCCAGCCTGCAGGTCTGTCAGCAGTGAGTGCCACTTAAGCTGCCCAGTCTGCGGCACTTTGGTTCATCAGCTTGAGCCGCCTAACCCAGCAAACCTCCCTGAGCTCATTCACTTGCCCTGGAAATTCTATGCTCTGATTTACTGGTGGGTTCCCTGCCCCATCCCAAGGGCATGAATGTATGCGTTCTAAAGTCTATGCACATGGCGAAGGCAACGATACTGCCTGGACACTAGTGGTGCCCTCCACACGGTGTCCCTCTTGGCATTTCTTCAGACTCCACGCTGTCTGCAGGATACAGAACAGAGGGTTCCAATCTTTAGATCCTCCTCTTGAATTTGGGACACATCCATGCATCCCTCTGGAGAGTCCCTGGTAGGCAATTTCAAGGGATATTGAGGGAGAGTAATTTTTCCTCTCTCTTTGAAGTGAATTTAGGAATGGGTAGGTTGGCCAGGCTGGGGATTCCAAGTGCTCCCAGTTACCAGGATGTTCTCCCTAATTTGAAATGTTTCATCCTCGCAGCCCCGTACAATCCCAGTGTTCAGTTTTGGATCAGCACACCAGCACTGGCTGGGGAGGGGAGAGGAAAGGCAGGTAATTCGGGCACCATGTGAAAGCAATAAAAGCCTCTCCATGAACATCAAAACACATAACCGAGCCAGGGATGGGCAGGCAGCAGCCGGACGTCATTTGCTTGTGGGCCCAGTGGAAATCAGCCTGCCAGTAAGGCAAGTGCCCCGTGGGGTGGGGGCCAACCTGTAGCGCCAAGGGGCTCCCCTGGAGCCTGAGGCTCTGGGGGCTCCTGTGTCCTCCAGCTCCCACTCCTTGACTCTGACAGAAGGGTGCAGAAACTCCCCTGAGTCTGTGGCTCTTTGGCTATAGCCTCCCTGGACCTCAAAGCAGGAAGCTACAGTAGGAAAGTATCTCCTTATGTGGGGGGACAGAAGGTTGCCTTAGCAAGACACTCGCCAACGTCACAGGCCTCAGCTCATTAACCTCAGTGTGGTCTGGGACCCCTGTCCCAAGGAGGAGACACAGAAGGCGCTGTCCACACACCACTGGCCGTCAGGCACATAGGCCTCCAGGCTGGGGGCCTATAGACTAAGACTTTTCCTTTAGTCCTAGGCTTCACTTTGCCTCCGGCATGACAGTGCCAGGACCTGTGTTCCTTGAGTGCGCTGGCCACCTGGGTGCACAGTGTCACCTCCACCCTGTCACATTCATCCTGCAAGGGTGAGGGGTGGTTCTGCACAAACCCCGGGGCAGACCTGGCAGCTTTCTCCTTCCTCTCCCCCGTCTCCTCTTCGTCCCCTCCCCCCACCCCTCCCCCTGGCCTCTTGCTGCAAGTGAGAGCCTACAGCTCTGCCTGACCTGGGAAGGAACCACAGAGACACTGTGCACTCAGCAAACCCAGGAATCAGACCCAGAGTCCGTGTCACCACGTCTAGGGGCCAGGTGACTTCCGGTTGTAAAATGTGATGTGGCCTCTCACCAGCCCCCACCAAGATGGTGATGATGGCCCTGGCACAAGTCTCCAGGTTTGCCAGGGCCCAGGGAAGGATGGAGCTGGGACACCAGGCAAATTAAGGGCTTCTATGAAGCCTGCGGAGAGACCACGTGTGCCACCCTGAGGGCAAGGTAAATAATTCAAAGAAGCACAAGAGAAAAAAAACCCAGTGTGACTCCCAGCGCCTGACAGCTGCCACCTGGCCACTGGTCTTGACTTTCCCTGGCGTCTTTAGGTGCCTTTAGTTGTCATAGTTCTGGCCAGGTGGCATAATCCCAACACTCTGAGAGACTGAAGCAGGAGGATTGCAAGTTCAAGTACAGCCAGAGAAATAGCCACAAAGCACGAACTTGTCTCAAAACAAAAGCATAAAGGAAGGTACCTCTAAAATCAAGGTGTCAACACGGCAGGTCGTTTTAGACACTCGGAGGGAGTGACGCTTCATGGCTGGTTTCTGAGAGGCTGCCAGCAGCTCTTGGCGTTCCTTGGTGTGCGAGCGCATCACTCCAGTCTGCAGTCACTGTCACGTCTCCTCGCTGTGCCCCTCTGAGTCCTTTCCTGCTCCATCCGACAAACTCATTAAATTTAGGGTCCACTGCACTAGCTTTTGCCACTGAGACACAATACCTGACACACAGAACTTAAAGGAGGGGTTTACTCGGCTCACAGTTTCTGAAGGTGCTGTCCATGGGTCAACTGGCCCCAAGACTGGACCATAATGGTGGACAGGCAGTGGGAAAGCAGAACGGTGCCAGAGAGGAAGAAGCCAAGGGCCACATGAAGTCCCCGGGGTCCTCTCTCCATGGCTGACCCAAAGGCACCGACAAGGGCACTTCATGAACACACAGGGGAGCTTGAGAGTCCATCAAGTGGACCATGGATGTCTACGGCCACCCCACCCTTGTCAGGTGATTGCATCTTGCTCCTTACAGCTGCAAAGACCCTCTATCCAAATACACTCCTGTTCTGTGGTTCTGTGTGGACATAAATCTCTGGACAAGCACTGCACACAGCCCACGGTGCTGGCCACCAGCATGGCCTGTCCAGCCTGCTGGGAAAAAGTGTGGTTTGTCATCCACACCACAGTCCAGGAATAAGGCAAGAAGAATAAACGCTGCTCCTCTCCTGCCAGATGAACTTCCTTTTTATTTTCCAGCTTCCTTCCTCTTTTTTTTTTTTTTTTTTTTTTTTTTTTTGTACCCCAGAGTTGAACTCACAACCTCATGCTTGCCAGGAAGGTGCTGTGCCACTAAGCTATATCCCTGGCTCTTAAATTTCATTTTAGTTTGAGGCCAGGGAGATAGCTCCATGGAACAAGTGCCTGCCTAGTAAGTGCAAGGTCATGAGTTTGAACCCCAGTCCTGCCAAAAAAGTAAAAATAATTAAAAAATAAAATGTCTTTGCATTACAAATAAAAGACATCTTTTTAAAAATTCCATTTTAATTAAACCTAATTATTATAGCAATCACAATGAATTGAAATTGGGGGTTGTCTTAATTTTTTAAAATTTATGCCGCAAGAAATTATACAAACAAACAAACAAACAAAAAAAAAAAAAAAAAAAAAAAAAAAAAAAAAAAAAAAAAAAAAAAAAAAAAAAAAAAAAAAAAAAAAAAAAAAAAAAAGAAATTATACAAACAATGACTTAAAGCAACGTAAAGCTTCTTTTACAGTTCCGTGGGTCAGAGGTCTCACCTGGGTCTCACTGGCACTGAGCAGTTGGCAGGGCTGTGTTGCCTCCTGGAGGCTCCAGGGAGGAGTCCAGTTCTCTGTTGCTAGAGGCTGCCTGTGCTCCTTGGCTTGTGGCCCCTTCCTCTGTCCCCAAAGATGGCAACGGACCCTGGAGACCTTTTCACATCACAGACGTCACAGCCCTCCGACCACTTCCCTTCCTTCTTTCACTTTAATGGACTTGGAAAGCATGTCACACATACCCAGATAATCCCACATAATATTTCAGTGTAAAGTCAGCTGATTAGCAGCCTTCATCCTACCCACCACCTTAATCCCCTTTTGCCATCTAAGGTAACATATTCACAGATTCCAGGGATTAGGGCATGACTATCTTGGTGGGGGTAACCTTAGTCTGTCCACCACAGGGGTTTTCTTGGATATCGTATTGTCATTGATTTCTAACTTAATTCCATTTTTATTAGAGCACAACTTGTGCATTATTTCAAACCTTTACATTCATTACGATTCGCTACATGACCCAGCTTGTAGTGGGCTACCTCGAAGAACACACTTGAGCAGAGCATGTGTGCTGAAATTTCCGAACACGGTGGACATATCATTTAGGTCAAGGTAATAGATATTTTCATAGCCCACATTTTTTTTTTTTACCTAAATTTTCCCCTAGTTGTTCTACCAAGGACTACGAGGTGGTTATTAAAATTTCTAGGATGGCAGAATTGTCTATTCCTTCTTCTTCCTGATAAATTGTCTCTCTTATCATGATGAAGTGTCTGTACCTCTTTGACTACTTCTGTCTTGAGGCTTATTTTGTCTCTTATTAACATATTCACTCCAGCTTTTCTGTGCTTACTAATGGCATGGTATACCTATTACCAACTATTCATTTGGAATAAGTATCATCATACCTGGTGTCTATGCCATCAGTTTTTTAAAGAACTGCCACATGGCTTTCCACGGCAGCCAGGCCATTTTACTTTTCTACCAGCAATTGCGGATGGTTTCCAATTTATCTGCATCCTTCTGGCCCAGATCTACTCCCTTCCTTCCTGGCAGGGGCTGACCTAATAGTTGTGAGGTGCAGGTTTCTGCCTGTTTCATTAACGACAGTCGAACATCAAGCATGTGAGGCAAAGGCTCTAGAACTGAGCTACATCCCTAGATCCTTCTACTTTTCAAAGTTGAGGTAAAAGTCTTGCTAAATTGCCCAGACTGATCTCAAATTTAAGATTTGCCTCAGCCTCCCAAGAATTTGGGATTAAAGATATGATCCATCATGCTCAGTTTTAAAAAAAATTGATTTTGAAAAGCAATGCCATTTTAGTTATAATGTTCTGTCCATTAACACTTATTTATTTATTTTGTATTTTAGGGAAGGGTCTACAGGGTGTTCAGAGTCTCACTACTAGATCAGACTTGTAATGATCAGCCTGTTTACAGTCTGCCAAGAGCTGGGATTATAGGCGGGCACCACCATGCCCAATCTCAATTGCCATCTCAGTGTGCCCCAGGGGCAGGGCTGGTACCTTAGGCCTGGGGATTGAACCCCCACCCCTTGCACGCATCTGTAGGAGCTTCAATCTGCTGAGCTACTGACCGGTCCTTGTCCGTTAGCATTTAACATAATTACTGATATGATTGGATGTGGTAATTTATTATTGTTTTCTGCATCTTCCTGGTTTTGTGCTCCTTATTTTCGTTTTCCTTATATATTTAGTACAGAGCCTACAGTGCCTCGCTACACAGACTGGACTGGTAGTGATTCTCCTATTTGCAGCTTCCCAAGCGCTGGGATTACAGGTGTGTGCAACCATGCCCAGTCTTAGTCACCACCGCAGTGCCCCCTGGGGGCAGGGCCAGCACAGCACGCTGGGAATCAAATCCTGGTTGTTGCGCCTAAGCAAGTGCTTTAATCTGCTGAGCTATCTGGCTGACCCTTGTGCGCCTTATTTTCTGCCTTTTCTATTTGAAATTTTTTTTAAAAATCCATTCTAATTAGTCAACTCTTGCTTTTACAGTGCCGCTGTATATTACACTACTGTGTTAAGAAATTAAAATATACATAGTATACATCTTCTATTTTTCAATTTAACTAACGCTGTACCACTTTGCATAAAATAGGGAAACTTTACAATTCCGTGTTCCCCCACCCATTCTTTATGCCACAGATGCCACTGTGACTGAGCTACACAATAAATCCAGAATGCAATATGGTACTTTCACTTTAAACCATCTTTTGAATTTCAAAGAAACTAAATACTAAAATTCATGTATATTGAATTGTCCACCTCCTCCCTTTTTTACTTTATTACCTTCTTAGTCTGAATTTCCACCTGGTATGGGTTCCCTGCAAAGTGCCTCTTTCAGCTCTTCTCAAGAATGGCGACAAAGTCTCTAGTTTTGCTTTGACCTGAGCTTTGCCCTCCTTCTGGAAGGCAATTGTCTCCAGCTGCGTACAGGACTCTAGGCTGACAGGTGTCCTTTCAGAACTTGAGGGCTCTGGGCTCCCTGCCTGTAGGTTCCCGAGTCTTGATGAGCCCATGGCAGCTCAGGAATATTACTGCTCCCACTCGCGGCAGGCCTTTGAGTTTTCCCCTGGGTACTTGGAAGATTTCCCGTTTTCTTTTGGGTTTTAAGGCTGTGCTGCCCAGGCACAGATTTGCTTTTTGCATATCAAATAACATGAGTTTCAGCAAATTTAGGGAACCTTTTCGGCACTATATATGCCCTCAACTCCTTCTTTTATTAAGTTCTGTTTCCTTCACTACTGGGACGCAACTGGTCTGTCCTTCAGATTCTCAAGGCTTTATTATTTTTCAGTTGCTGCTTTCTCTGCCCCAGACTGTGCATTTGCCTGTCACAGACTCTTCAAGTTCAAGACTCTTTCCCTGCTACCTCCACGCTGCTTAGCAAGCCCGTCCTGTGAAATTCTAATTTCAGACCCTACCTTTTTTCAGTTGTATGAGTTTCATTTGGTTTGCATTTTAATTTCTATGTCTTAGTTAACATTTTAATTTTGGGAACAGGGGAGAGAGCTCAGTGGCATAAGCACCTGTCTTGCAAGCACATGGTCATATGTTTGATCTCCCATACCAAAATAATAATAATAATAATAATAATAATAATAATAATAATAATTTTTACAGCATAATTTCCTTTACTTTGTTGGATAAAATTTTTGTCTTCTTATCTCAATATATTAGTTGTCTCAGGACTGTCTTTGATGGTTGACTTTTCCCTTGAAACTAGGTCACATGTTCTTGGCTTTTCATTAAGCAGAAGTCTTTAGAGTATATTACATTATACAGATTTATTGAATAGTTACTGATATTATTGAATAGTATACAATCTGTAAAGTGTAGATTCTGTTCTTTTTTGTATGTATGTGGTACAAGGTCTCTCTACGCAGCTCAGACTCATAGTGATCCTCCTGTGTTCAGCCTCCCGAGCACTGGGATTACAGGTGTGCATCACCGGCCGAGGTCTTGACTCAGTGCGCCTGAGAGCAGGGCTGGCCAAACAAGCGCTGTGGGGATCAAACCTGGTCCCTGCGGGTAGTCCACTGAGTTATCATGCCAGCCCTCTAGATTCTGTTCTAATCATTGAGAGACCTTGTTTTTGCAGGCCGTTACCTTGCTAGAATAAATTGCAAACTTAGTCTTTTTAATGCTGTCTTGAACCACAGTTCAGATCTCTTATTCTGGGTACAGGGGTCTCCCTCGGCAGCTCAGAGGTGGGCCAGTGCAGCGCGCAGTGTCAGAGATCCTACCCACTCCCTGCGCTCCGCAGGCGGGTGCTTAGACCACTGGGCTACCTCCCGGATCTCTTATTCTTAGTCAAGCTGCTCTGCAGCTGCTTAGAGGTGCACAGGGCTCAGAGGTCAGAGAGATCATTGGGTAGAGCTTTTTGACAACTTTTGCCCAGTATTTATATAGTTTTTATTTGCAAGGCATTCAGATCCAGTCAAGTCAGCCGTGCCACATAGGCTTGCTCCTCCAGCGTGTGTTTCCTCCCCCTTCCTGAGGGTGGGAGGCCTTCAGGGAGAGGCTTAGTGGCAGAGGGAAAGGCCAGCAGAAGAGAGTGAGGAACGAAGGTCCAACTCGCGGCTGAAGGGAGAGGAAGCTGGAGTTGCACCTGCCCGTGCGCACCTCCCGCGCACCTCCCCGGGCATCCATAACGGTGCCGTCGTTAACCAAGAAAATTTATCTTCAACCGATTCTGTAGGCTGGGCATCAAGATGAAGGTGCGAGTGGCTTTGGCTTTCCCCAAGGCCGCTGTGCCTGGCTTGTGGATCCTTCTGCTGTGTCCTCATGCTGTTGTCACTTAGTGTGTGAGGTACATGTCCTAAGTCCTTCTTACAGAGATGCCAGTCATAGCAAACCAGGGCCATCCTATTGACCTCGCTCAACCTTTGCTACCCTGGAAAGCCCCATCTCCAGACAGTCACAGTCTGCTAGTACTCCAATATGGGAGACCCAATTAAGCCCCCAGACTTCCCTGGGACAGGCTACAAAGGAAAGAAGCTGCCTCGAGACCCCTGCCTTGTGGGCATTTGGGCAGCTACTCCCATAAATCTGGCCTCTTGCTGTCTGTGTGGGGCTCAGTGTGTCATCTCAGTTTTGCAGATGTGAGAATGATCCCAAACCACACCTGGGTGCCTGGGAGAAAGTGACTAGATTCCCACACTCTGAGTGCTCCTTCCAGGCTAGCTGGCACTTTATGATGCAGGACTAAGTCTACTTTTGCTTTCTTTAAGTGAACTCGACTGACCTGTTCAATGGCTCCTCACCTCTATCTGCTCCGGCTGCCACAGCAATGCCACACACTGAAACTTATTGTCCCCTTGTTCTGGAGCCTGGCAATCTAAGTCAAAATGCCAGCGGGGTTAGGTTCAGCGAGGACTCCCTTCCTGGCGTAGAATCGCACCGAGTCTTCCTGTCAGGGAGAGAGAAAGCAAGCAAGAATGCTGGCATCTCTCAGTAAGACTCAAGCCTGGTCATAGCGACACTCCAAACTTACGACCTCACTGACTCTGATTACCTCTTTATTAGTCTCTGTCTCCACCTCGGGTTAAAACTTCCCCATATGAATTTGGGGGACATATTTCAATTCATAGCAGCTCCCATGTTGCTCTTGTGTTCTGATAAAGAAACAGGCTCAGGAAAATGCAGGCATGGAGATAGTGTGTGGGATGGCTGGGTACCTCCTTACCATATGGGAAATCCTGAGAGGGTCTTAGACTCTAGTCTTGGAAGATAGTCATGGACCCCAGAATCTCCTGTCCACAATGATGATAAGCACCATTCAGGACACTCCTTGTGACATCTAGAGAATACAGTCCCCTGGTCTATCTAAGGCTCCTATAGTCGCCAAAGCCTGACCCCAGGCAGGCGGCTCCCTCTCAGGTCCTCCAGGAACAAAGGCCTGGAACATTCTAAGCACCTGAGAGGAACAGCATGCTCCCAGGCCCTGTCAGAGGCTGCATGGCTGTGTGGCCCTCGAGAGCATCCCATGATCCAAGGGGTGGTATTTAACAGCCAAGGAGAGAAGCCCATGTGGCTCTGTGACCATTGCGACCCTTATCAAGTGTGACCCCAGATGGAACATAGCAGCAAGCCAGGCACACAGCCCATTTATGTGCGCACAGCCTGGGCTGCTCTCTCTCCGGGCGGCTCCCGGTGGGGCCCAGTGGGGTCTACAAAGTGGGCCTTGTCCAGTCGTGCTTTTCTCGTGTACCATGGTCACAGCTTGCCCTTCCCCACGGGGATGCCATTGGAAATGTCAGCCTCTAGAGACTGTGTCTCACATGGAGCGAGACTGGCTTTTCCAAAGAGCAGAGATCAGTCCATGTCTGGGAGGGGAAGAACGGGAGGTTGGAAAGTTTGACGTCTATGTGATGTTAATGTACAAGGCTATTGGGGTGCCTTGGAGCCACCAAGGGGGAGCTGCCTGCCTCAGGGTCAGGCTTTGGGGGCTGCAGGAGCCTTCAGGGCAGGGCAGTGCCCTCCAGACACCAAAGGAGTAGACAGGCAAAAGGGCTACATGAGACTACAGATCCTTGCACCAGGCTGCTGGCGGGGTGGCATTTATTTACATATCAAGGGACATTTCAACTGAGTCCTGCCACTCTCTCCCAGCAGCACGTAACCACTGTTTGCCCGGGTCACACTGAGGAACAGCCTGCGGACCCATTAACCCCTGATCACGTATTCAATAAGCAAACAAGTAGAAAGAAGGATCGCTGAGCACCCTGCCTGTCACAGCTCCCTGTGCTGTGAGGAGACCAGGGCCTCCAGCTCCAGGGAGAGACAACTGGCTCCGTCCTCAGTTTCACCACCCTGTAAGGGAGATGCCCTCTGCAAGGTGCACACACCCTGGGAAGAGAAAGAAGGGTGCACGTGCCTCTTGGCACCTGTAACCGTAGCCCAGTTGCATGGCCAAGGGTAGAGTCACAACAGGGCAATGTGCAATTATAGGGACAAAAATACCCCAAGGAAATCAACACGGGACTTATTAATATCAGACCTATAGGTGACAACTGTCAGACAATCGGTCAACAAGGGGCCTCGTGTCTGCGTGATCCCAGCTAACCCGTTATGATCTTTATGAAGTGTCCTTCTGGGGGGTCCAGATCTTCAAATATGAGCGAAGACCCTTCCCTTTTATTAGCAGCTAAGCTCTTTATACTTTTACTATATTGCGGCAGGTTAGAAGTCTAAGCTTTATTGTCTTATGTTATTGAAAATCCAGATTCCGGCAGGCTTCTCCCTCAGGTCAAGCTTTGTCTGCGAATACATTCTCATTTTTCCATGTACAGAGACCGTCTGGAGAGGGGCAGAAAAGATTATGACTGTAATATACTTAAATCCAATTTATTTGCCTGGCCAGAAACTTCTACCCTCCACAATTGCTTCCTACCCAAGATGTTGTCTTTAATTCTTTCATGACAGGGAGAAATATGCGTCAGTGGCTTCCAGCAGGTACAGGCACAGAGATGTGCATGAATCCTAGGGCCGCAGGGCTGGGGGTGACCGCTGGCCCTGGGAAAGGAGTCCAGCCACTGATAAAAGTTTCCCACCTAGAACTTTCCATTTGTATAGGAGGCATAGCTCTTTAGCCACCTGTTGTTTATTGGAAGAGAAATATGTTAATGAGTGAAGACAGGTCGCTGTCCGGGAAACAGCAGACCTTGCTGTGACCTCTCCCTTGCGTTTTATTTCATCTGGGAGTGTCCGTCTCAGTGGCCACCCAGGTCCTGCCCGCTGTCTGCATGGATCGGGGTGGTCCCCACCAGCCTTGTCATGGTCTTTCTAGGACTGTGTTGACATTGGCCTCCAAGACTTACCTGTGGTTACTGGCTCATAGCCTCAGAGGGAAATAATTGGGGGAATTATTTTCTTAACTGGTGTTTGCTCATTTTAAATGATTAAATGCAAAGACACCCCGGGGCAGATGGAGAGGTAGGGCAGAGCTGTCAAGAGGGGGGCTGCCGGCTGCCCAAGCTCTCTCTCTCCCTGCTCCCATCCATCCCAGATGAGCGGTGTGATGCCTGGCCCTTGTATTGGCCTTCAGGTGCCCAGCTAATAAACGTGGGATTACAGTGCCCTTTTGAGGGTTATCAACGGGTTCTGCCTACTTCTGCTTCAGCGAAACAGAGAACAAGCGTTGAGCAATCACTGTGTGTGCTCTTTCTGGGTAGCCTGGAGAGGGGGAAGAGAGACAGGAGTGATGAGCTGGACGCTCTGCTCGTAGGGTGGGGTCCCAGCTGCCAGGAAGAGACTTGCAAACACCAGGTGAAAGGACCAACCCGTTTGTCCAGGACATGCTGGTGTTGGCAACGAATTTTCCATATTTTGCCAAAAACCTCCATCTTGAATAAAGTGGCACAGGAATAAGACAAATGCGCAGGCCCGTGATGTTCCTCCCTTCCTGGGTTACCTCTCCAGAGCAAAAGGACCAAGAGAACACGAGTAGACACACATGTTCTGCAAAGAGAGGAGTTGGCTCCCCCAGCTTTGGGGGCTGAGAAATGCCGTGATCTGCTATCCGACAGCTAGGCGCCCAAGAACGCCCAGGAGCGTTAGGGCTCCTGCCCATGCCCATGGACTGAGACCTGGGGGAATCCATGTGTGTAAGCCTCAGTCTGAGTTAGAAGGCAGAAGGCCAGTACTGCAGATGGATCAGGCCTAAAACCTCCCAAAAGAGTAGGTGGAAAAGTTTTAAATAAAAGAGACAGAGTAATATGATTTTCAAGGCTCCAGCAGGATCAAAACCCTCCATCAGAAAGTGAGATTTTGGGGGAGCTCAGACAAAGAATTTCTCCGGGCAGCTTGTATTGATTTGATTTTTTTTTTTTTTTAAACAAAGGAAAGGAACATTGAGGAAGGCATGGAAAACTGAGCAGACCTTGGGAATTAGTACCAAGACTTTCCCACGTAGTAAGTTATGCTAATTAGGAGAACTACCTTATCTCCAGGTTGACATTTGGCAGGAGTGAGAGGACTGAAGCTATAGTCTCTATCTAGTTCATTGGGGTTGGACTCAGGTATACTAAGCTGTGGCCTTATCTTATCCTCTGAGGTGTCAGGGTATCTCATAGGCCACTCTAGGTCCCCACTGGGAGCAAGGATTCTTAGAGGCTCACTTACTATGAATCTATTACCCATCTCCAAACAAGGGGTCTAGGCCTGGGACAGACCAACAGGTACGCATAGAAAATCAGTTACTTAATCCTAAATCCTTCTCAGAGACGCTTTGTAGTGGTCTCCCTCAGATCAGGAGCAGCAATGGCTTAGGGAGAAGGAGGAAGTCTTAGCTTAAGTGAAGAGCAAGCCTGTCCCTCTTCCACACTTTGTTCCAATCAGGCCACCAATGAATTAGACACCACCTACCTGTATTCATGAGGGTGAAGTTTTTCAATCCCACTGAGTTAATCTTCTGCAGAAGCACCCACACTCCCAGAAATAATGCTTTATCAGCAGCCCTGTCCAGCTGACATATGAAATTCCCCATCACACCCTGCAAGGCAGTTCAGTCCCTATTTCCTCATCTGTTCTCTGCAGACAAGGGTGACTTCTACCTGCAGGAAGTCTCTTTGGCTGGGGTCCATGACCCTTCCCAGGGAGCTCTCGAGCCCTCTCAGAAAAGCACAGTGGGTGCCAGTGATGGGCTATGCCCAGAGAGCTAATGAGTATAATCCACTCACAAATGTGGCAAACTGTGAAGCACTGTATGGTTTTGGGGGTGAGAAGCTGCTTGTCTCAAAAAGTTAGCAGTCCAGATTCTTGTGAAGTGGGTTCCGGAGGCCCAACAGATTGTCCCTTGCTGTGTTCACTGCCATGGGTGAAAATGAGGGACCGCTTGTCAGTGGAAAACACCAGGAGCTGGTCCAGGACGTCTGAGCTCAGGGAGGAGGTCTGGGGCATGTGGCCTAGTCCCCAGTCCCCATTGGGTTAAGGGCTCTATTCCAACAAGCCTACTGTGAACTGGTCCAGAAAGAAATCACAGGACTGTAGCAAGACATCTGCTTGTCACCACACGAAGACAGGGAATGCTGATGCCCAGCCTGGCATGGCAGGTCTCTCCTGGTGTACTTCAGTCTCTCCAGGAGAGTCACCTCAAGACTTCTTTCGCTAAACAGCTCTAGGTGTGGGTTACTTTGTGTATGGAGTCTGAATATTGGCATCCACTCCTTCCTCTATATGGAAGGAGATTCTTATCGAGTGATTCTCCCCTTCCTTGCCCCACCCTTCCTGCCTCCAGATGGTAGAGTGCCTCATTCGACAGAACAGAAGGAGAAGAGCCCACTATAGTAGGGGCAAAGGGCTCCCACAGCCGTGGATCTGCAGGAAGCAATGTTGGCCTCTTTGCTCATTAAGGTGCCCCTGGGCTTAAGGCAGCATGCAGAGGGATGCTTGGGTCCCTCAGAAGACTGCACGGCCACACCCAGAGCTCAGTGGACTCCAGTAGATGAGGGGCAGCTGTTGCACCAACCTAGCTCTATTGGTCTTCCTTTCTCCCAAGGGCAGATTCAATGATCCATTCTGCTTTCGCTGAGCCCAGACTGGGCTGACCAGCACAGACTGGGCTGACCTGACCTCTTGGCCAAGTTCAAATGCAGACCAGCAAACACCTCGGGACTGGTGCTCGGGCTCCACAGCACAGGTGGTTTCCACAAACTTAAATCTTTAAAGGTACTAATGGCTACTGCCAGCTTGACCTCAGAAGGGTAAGAAAACTGCGGTTCCTTTGATAGGTCTGGGAAACCAGGCTCAAAGGCAGCTCTAGACAAGATCCAAACACAGACTCAATGCTTAGGAGCTAATGAGTGCATAGCCTGAAGGAGCCTATTGAATATTTTGACATATTTTGCCAAATCCGCAGCCGCCGCAATGGAGCCACTGTTTTTCACCGTGGTGCAGCACGTCTATTGGTGAATACCAGCGGCGCTGAGTATCTATTTTCCATCTTGACCAGCATACTTAAAATATTTTTTACCACCTTAGTAGTAAAATTGCTTCTCATACATTTGTTTTATATTTTAACTTATGAGTTTTAGTGTCTTTTGATGTAATAAATAGTTGAGAGGAACTCAACTGACTATCAAGAGGATACCAGGAGCTAAGGAAATAGCTCAGTGGTTTAAGTACTTGCCTGGCAAGTACAAGGACCCAGGTTCAATCCCCGGTACTGCATGCTGTGCCAGCCCCACACTGCACCAGCCACTGAAACAAGGCCTAGTGGTACACATTTGTAATTCTAGTGCTTGGATTACAGAAGCTGAGACAGGAGGATTACTATGAGTCTGAGCTTCATAATGAGACCCTGAACCAAATAAATCTTTAAAAAGAGGTACAAGTTATGTGAGTTATCGTTCATCCAGTCAATGGAATACTGACTCATACTGACAAGTTGTGTCCACTTATCTCAGGAAAGACCACTAGGATATGCAAGTGGACAAAGCTGAAGGTACTTATTTGTTACTTTAACAGGCTCTGTGTCCCCATTACTATTCTCTCGTTGCTTGGATAGCTTCCCGACACCCAAAATTAAGGAAGGAGAGATTTATTTATCTCAGTTACTGGAGGCTTCAGTCCATACTTGGATGGCTCCAAGGCAGAGGGGCACACGGCAGAGGGCAGCAGTTCATGACAGTAGCAAAGAGCAAGAGAGCAAAGGGCAGGAGTGACAGCAATAAAACGACATCAGAAAGGAAGTCTGGAGCCGGGCGTGATGGCACACGTCTGTAATCCCGGCACTCCGGAGGCTGAGGCAGGAGGATAGGTGTGAGTTTGAGACCAGCCTGGGCTACAAAAGTGAGCTCAAGGCCAGCCTGAACTGCATAGTGAGACCCTGTCTCAAAAAGACAAAAAAAAAAAAAAAAAAAAAAGTCTGCTTCTCTCAGGTTACATTAAGGCTAAATGTCCCAGGCAGGGGTGGGTAATTACTCACACCCATAATCCCAGCAGAACTAAAACATATAATCCCAGTGGATCATGAATTAATCTCAAAGTCTAGAAGTTCCCACCCCATGACTGCATGAGGCTTCGGCGGGACAACTAGGTATAAAGCATAACATATACATGTACACATGTATATATACACATATACACATATACCCCCTGGGCACACACTCATACATGTTACACACACGCATGCTCATAATCAGAGGCACACATACTAGCATACATGTCTATGCTAGTCATGTATGTGCACACATGCATACACTCCATGTGCACATTTATACACACAACCCTGGGCCTAATGCTTTGGGCTTGAAGTAGGACAATTTCAGCTCTGTGAGCCTGTCCGAGGGTAGCTATCGCTTCCTGGGTTTAGAACTATTGTGTGAGCTGCCCTACAGGGGGAAGATCGTTTTGCAAATGTCAACTACTTTAGGACATTTTGTCTATAGTTAAAAGTACTTTCGGAAATACATTAGAAAATGAAAAAATCTCCAAATTTGGTTAAATTTACAATCTTAGGAGAACTTGTATGTGGGGAACTGCCTGGAAGCTAGGCAATTGATCAAGTGCATGTAGATGGGACTAGGCCTCAGTGCCTAAAGCAAACAAGCTACCTCAGTCCTGAGATCCTGTCTGGTTAAGGTCAGCTATTAGTCGCTAGGCAGCCTTGTGTCACTGGTGACTAACGTTGCCAAAGTTTAAGTAAAGTACATTTTGTTGTGTGGCTGCCTTAGGGCTGCCCATCAGGCAGACCAGCGACCGCCTAGCCAAGCTTTTGTCTTCTTGCCTATCCTTTCTCATTCCTGCCCCCTTTTCTCCCTGGGTAGGACAGATCTCAGTGAGAGCAAAAGATCCCTGCATCTGTGGCTGGTAAATTCAATATGGCTAAGCTCTTTTAACTCATTATTTAGAAGAAGAAACTGTGATTGATGTCAGTACCTGTTTTATAACATTGGCTTTGGGCCAGCGTGTTGGAATCAGAGTCCTGAAGCTGCACCAGGCTGCCCAGGCCCTCAAGCCCAGCCCCTGGATGACACCTTCTCCAGAACTTTATCCTCTACTCTGCTCCCTCAGTCCACACCCCGATGCTGAAAGACAGATGCCCAGATGGACGGGTAAGCTGGTGGACATGCCCATGGCACACCCAGGCTGGTCACCTGCTGAGTTAGTCACGCTCTCTGGAGGCGCTGTCCACAGAGTTGGCCATTGGCCTGAGGCCCCAGTACGTTACCTACAATGGCCTGGTGTTTCAGAATTGCTGTGTCTGCACACCTCTGTTCTAAAGGATACTCTACAGCTCCCTGTGGTCTGTCCATCCTAGGACTGAACCAAAACAGAGGCCCATGGAGCTTGGCCTCTCATAAGCAGCTTGCAATGGATGAGTGCCTAATGCCTTACAACTTTGATTGGTCCTTGGATTGAGTACCCGTGAGTCTGGGCAGATGGAGTAGATGGGAGGGAGGGAGGGAGGGAGGGAGGGAGGACTTGGGTACGGCACAGAGCCGTCTGCTTTCTGGTAGGATTCCACACTTGGACAGAGATGCTGTGGGATGAGGCGGTGAGGACCTTCAGGGGAGCAACCAGTGTAGGCTGCAGCAAGAGCAGACCGTGGTGAGAAGGCCAGAGTTGGAGGACAGGTCACCATAGGTGGTGTGCTGAGAGCTGAACTCAAAACCCAGCCACCCACTGTGGGGAAGCATGAGATTCCAAGGGACACAGAAATTCTGCAGGATGTAGCTAGAGGGGCCCTGTGGAGCAATGCTTTCCAGAGCTGGAAAGAAGGCAGCAGCCCAGGATGATACTTCTATCCAATGCCCTATACAATTTTCCTCGGGCTCAGGCTTCCTTTGTTCTTTGTTTTGTTTTGTTTTTTCCTGCCTTCTTTCCGCTCCTCACTGCAAGGTAGCCTGGCCAGGGAGTCCCTGAGGACCTCGGGCAAGCTCAGAGGACAAGAAGGACTTTGGGACAGCTTAGCTGGGGCTGGGCTCCTGCTGAAGACTGGAAAAAGCTCGAGGAAGAGGGCAGTCAGATTGCACCCTGCTGCCCATAAGCAAACGCAGGGCAATGGCTCTTCAAATCCAATTTGGCTTCTGGATAGAAGAGGCGTGTGAGCGTTGCTAGTATAATCGAGAGAGCATCTCGAGCCAGATGCCCAGGGTTGGATTCAGCTTTGCCTCTGACCATTTGGCAGCCTTAGAAATCACATACTCCTTCTGAGGATGTGCCTTTGGGCCCCTCTGCCTCAGGATGGGATTTCTGTGGTATAGACAGCAAGGCCAGTGCCATGTCGCAACAGAAATGCCAAGCTCTAGGTACTGCGTGGAGGCCGGCAAGCTCTTCTCTCGCTGAAGGCTGAGGGTTGAGCTCAGCCCACACCACACTGGCCTATGGCTAACGTTCCCACAAGGGTGGATTTGTCCTGCTGTCCTGTGCCTGTGAGCTCACCCCCTTCAATCTTTTTGTTCTTAGATTTAATTTAATTTTTATTTTATTATTATTTTTTATTTTTATTTTTATTTATTTATTTATTTTTTTGTCTTTTTGATACAGGGTCAGGCTGGCCTTGAGCTCACTTTTGTAGCCCAGGCTGTTCTTGAACTCGCACCGATGCTCCTGCCTCAGCTTCCCAAGTGCTGGGATTACAGGCGTGCACCACCACGCCTAGCTTTAATTTTATTTTAAAGAGTAAAAATAGCAGAAACAAAGATAGGAAAACAGTAACAAGCAAGAGTACATATAGTACAGAATTTCAAAACAAAAATTTAGCAGTGGTTGTATCACATATTTTCATCATCAAATCTATTTAGATTAACAGATATAGGTATGTAAGATTGGTCAAATAATTAAACATTAACACTTTCAGTAAACATTATTGTTTTTTAACTCTTCCAAATGCATTTTGTATTGAAGTCACTCCTCTAAAAATATTAGGGGTTGAGGATGCAGAACATGGAAGGCCCTGAGATTGATTCTTGGTACCACCCAAAATTAATTAATTAATTAATTAATTTATTTATTTATTCTTTTGAGTCCTTCCACTAGGAAGACTATACTATATTTGCATATGCAAGTCTGGTTTATTTCATTTATGTGTATATGTTCAAGATACATCCATTTACATATGAAGTCTTCTAGTTTATCACTCCTTATAGCTGAGTAATATTCCATTTTATGAAAATACCACATCTTTTTCAACCATTCTTCAGATGATGGACATTTTGGATGTTTCCAGGATTTGGCTATCACAAATTGTGCTGCTATGAACATAGGTGCACAGGTATCATTGTGATATGATGTTTTCAGTTCTTCTGGAATAATTCCCAATAGGAGGACAGCTGGATTGAATGCCAACCCCTTCAGTCTTGATCCTCATGTTCTTCTCCTTACCAGCCCCTAGGGGCGCACTTAGACATCACGGAACCCCTGAGAAGATTCTGGAGTGGATTTGATTTTCCTAGAAGGCAACAGCTGTGTCCTTCGCCCATGCCTGAAACATTAGGATTCTGAGTTGCTTTTCCCTGCAAGTCACCAGGGGGCCACTGGCTCTGCAGTAAGATTTCCCAGGCCAGGCACTGGGCTCTCACAGCACTTCCCTCCTGCCTGCAGGCTCTGTGGAGCCCAGCTAACCATACCTAGCAAGTTCAAGTCTTTCCAAACTGCTGTTGGCTTCAAAAGGGCCAGGCCCTGCTAGAAGAAGCTCTGGAAATGGCAAAGCAACACTATGCAGGCATCAGGGGCCTCTAGACCAGTGGTTCTCAATCTATGGGTTGCAACCCCAGTGGGGGTTGAGTGACCAAAACACAGGGGCTGCCTAAAGCCATTCCAAATCATAACCATAGCAAAATTACAGTTTTGAAGTAAGTAGCCACCAAAATTATTTTTTGGTTTGGGGTCACTGCAACTTGAGGAACTGTATTGCAGGTTCACGGCATTAGAAAGTTTGAGAACCACTGCTCTAGACTGACATTGGTGTAATTAAAGTGGTACAGCCCTAATTCTCTTACCCACCTGATTGTGGCACAGATGGGGAGAGTAACTGCCCAACTCCTCTGGCACACCTGCCCACATCTGGGGCTCCTTATGCCACCACATTCCTATGCATGCATTCTCTTGAAAATCTCAGCAGGTGCTTTCAGTCCTTACACTTACACCTTTATTCCAGAAGCCTTTTCTCCCTCTGGCATTGTCCTTTGAAGTGGACGTTTCTAAACATAAACACAGCCAAGTAATTTTGTGCAGCCGCTAGTAAACATGTGGCTAGTCACACCCACAACAGGCCAGGAGGTCATGGCTCAGCAAGTCATGTCCATAAGATGTGATGTTCATGTGTGCCAGTTCCCACAGAGGAATGTAACTACTACGTTTGGAAATATACCAATAAAAAAATTTAAACCAAAGCCATGTCCACGTCCAGCACACAGGGTGGGAGGCTACGGATGCACATATGGGGCTGGGGGTGGATCTCTTCAAACTGTGACTGGACCCAAAAACCTATAGGACAGTTTCCTCCCCTGTGAGGCTCAGAGTGTTTAGGTACGCAGCAGCTATAGATTAGAGACCGGAACTGGGCGTGGTGGCACACACCTATAATCCCAGTACTTGGGAGGCTGAAGCAGGAGGATCAGTGTGAGTTGGAGACCAGCCTTGGGCTACAAAAGTGAGCTCAAGGCTAGCTTGAACTGCATAATGAGACCCTGTCTCAAAAAGACGAAATAAATAAATAAATAAATAAAATAATAATAATTAAAAAAAAAATTAGAGACCGGAAAGCAGTTCGCTAGGAAATAACGTTACACCTGCTTAGATTTCTAGGCTGGAGCTGGCTGTTCCATGAAGTTATCTGAGGTGTACCAAGAAGGGGGCTCCTTCGTCCCCTGGGCTGGCACACCCTTAGGCTCCCTGCGGATGGGATGGCCGCCCTGTCTGGCCTCTCACCTCCCAGGCCGACTCTCCCAGGACCTGTTCAGGAATCGTCAGCCACAGGTCGGCCCACCAAAGGCAGTCACTTGGTGGATCTCGCTGCAATTTATTTTAATTATGCGTGACATAAAAAGACCACCTACGGATGAGACAATGCTGCCGTAAGAGTCTCAAGGTTACTGTAGGGAATACTTCATAACGGAAGTGTGTTTTCCCCAAGGAGGTATACCACCATTTGATTTAATTTTTAATTTTTACATCTTAATCAAAAATAGATCAAATGGTGGTGGTCTCTCCAGGGAAACATACTTCAGATAGGAAGCCGGCCATGCTCCTTTTAAATATGTAAAGCTGCCATCTCCCCCATGAGTCACAGTGGTGGTGGTGCTGCTGCTAGCCACTCCCCACCCCCACCCCCCCACCCCGTCACCCCCACCCCCACCCCGCTGCAGCGGGGCGGGTAGTGTTGGGTAGCACAAGCCTGAGGCAAGCATACCTGTGTAGACTCTCACCTGCAGCATGCAGCCAACAGGAGATTCAGTCAGGCAGTGCAGCTGCGCAGTGTGTGAGGCGAATGACCATGCCAGAGTGCCGCTTACATCTTCCAGGATCCCTTTCCTTCTAGGTGGGCGGGGAGCTGGGCAGCCTGAACCCCCTCTCAGGCATGTATGCACACCCTTACGTACTCACTTTTAATTGGTGCTTTAACTGACAGATAGTTCATGTACTCTCAATGGGTAGGCAAGGTACATGTGTTTGTTTTGTCTAAGAACTTGTGGGGAGCAGATACGTTTGCTATCCATGGGGCTCACCTGGATGTGACACCAAGGATCTGAGGTCACCCTAGATTTCTGCTGATGCCCAGCTGGGTTCTGGAAGCAGCCACTCACACTATGGCATGACCTTCAAATCCTTTGGGATTTGTGCGCTCATCCTGAAGCAGGGACCAGACTGGGAAGGGACCCGTCACTTTCTTCTTTCAGTACTGGGAATTGAACTCAGGATCTTGTGCTTGCCAGGCAAGCACTGATTCCATTGAGCTATCTCCCTGGCCCAAACCCATCACTTTGGGGTATGGATGAAGCATGTTTTAGCGTGAAGAGCTGCAGGACAAGTGCTGTGTGTCCACACTGTTCCTGTTGTGAGGGAAATCAAGGCAGGCTGTGGCCTTGTCCTCCTACCCTGAGCATCTCTGTGGGTCACCAGAGTGACTGTGTGGGCTGGGGAGAGGATGGGTGCTTGAAGGGCAGCAGCTGAACCATGGCCAGGCTCGGCCCTGCCGGAGCCCACCTGCCTGGGGCTGCCTTGAGGCCCTATGGTTGCCCAAAGCTCTCAACCTGCAGCTTCTTTCTTTATCAGGCAGCTCGGGATCGCAGGCCCTTTACGCCCTGATTACAGAGGCAGGCAGACCTGACAAAGCTGGTGGAGTTGAATGACTGGGAGGGCGGAGACTTGTGACACCTGGCCTTGTCAGACTCATCCCTGAGATGCTGTCTGTACTTACCTGCTAACTTCCAGCCTTGGCCTCCAGCACCATGAAGAGGCCCAAGCCAAGGACTTCTCTGCCTCTCCATCTGCCATCAGTGTCATTTACCCGTGCAGGCACCGCAAGGGCTGTATCTAACTTAGCCATCCAGGAAGTAGCGTGGCTCCTCCTGGGGAACGTGCGTGCTTCCTGCTTGCAGACCGCTGGACTGTGCATCAGACCTTTCCTGCTCATGTCTTCAGAGCCCAGAGATGAACTGAGCGCTCAGTCGGCCAGCCTAGGTGTTGGCCCAGGTATTTTCCTCCTTTGCTAAGAATTTGTCCCATTTCCTGCCTCTGTTTCTGTGGCTCATCATGGAGCCACATGGATGTCAGCTGAGCTGTGCCCTAGAGCTCTTAGATGGGACCAGACAAAGATGGCCTGGCGAGATTCTTCCTGATTTCACGTGTCACTGTTGCTGGCATCTGGACATCCTATGCACTGGCTTATATGTTGGTGGGGAGACGCCACCACTTTGCCCAGGCTCAGCACCCTCCAGTATTACCCCCTCCATCCCAACATTACCTCGGCTGTTGTCTTAGTGATTCTTCTGTCATTGCTGGGAAAAATACCCAACACTCAAAATGAAGGAAGGAAAGGTTTGTTTAGCTCACAGTTAGTGGAGGTTTGAGTCCATATTCAGCTGGCTCCAAGGCAGAGAGGCACATGGCAGAGAGCAGCAATTCATGGCGGCGGAACAGCAACAATGGTAACAGAGGCAACGGAACCACCAGGGGAGCAGAGAGCAACAGCTTCAGTCTGTCTCTCTGTCTCTCTCTGTATCGCATTCAGGGTCTCTGACTCAGCCTATCTGCCTTAGGTCACACCCATAATCTCAGAAGGACTCAGACCCATAATCCCCTAGTACTAAAACACATAATCCCAGTGGATCATCAGTCAAGTCTCAGACTCTAGAAGTCCCCGCCCCATGATGGCATGAGGCTTTGGGGGAACAACTAGGCATAAACCATAACAGCTGTGTGTTAGCTGGATACATCAAGTTCTCACTGCCTGCTATTGGTGGGAAGGTGACCCTTTCTGTATACTCTGATTGAGACTAGGGGACAGCTATGTAAGCTCTCAACTCAAGAGGCAGTTCTAGGCTCACATGAGCCCAAGGAAGTAGCAGACTGCAGGGACCTAAGGCACTTTCAAGCTCCAAAGTCCCCCTACTGGCTTTGTGGCTACAGAAGTCTCTGAAGCCCTGTTTTAAAGCTCATGAGTAGGAAACCTTTCTTATATTTCCTCCCTGCCCTGGAATGTGTAAGGCTATACCTGGCCCTCGAGCCTCCTGGGATTCCTGCCTTAGCTGCCCAAGGGGTATCTTGAAGGATGGCACCAGGGACAGGTCTGGGCATAATGCTTGAGTTGTGTTCTGACCGATCCTTGCCTGGACTTCACTTGGCAACACGGGGCACAGCATGCCCAAGCTCAAGAAATGCACCTCACGCATCTGATGTAAATCCACTAGAAAGTCACCCAGGGAACCATCAGGAGTACAAGTATCTTGCACTGGTGTGGTTTGAGGCAAACTCCTTGCCTGCCACTGGAAGGAGCTGCAGAGCCATGGGTGGTGGTGCAGAGTGCATGAGGGTTCCATCTCCACCACTGTGGCTTCTTTATTTGTTTTAGAGTAAGAATGTTTGATGATGGGTTCTTAGGTGGAGACCGTACCACCCCTGCCTAGCATGCTGTGTGCAGTAGGCTGGTGGCTCCAGGTAGTGTTGTAGGCAGCTAAATTAGATAGAAATATTATAGGCAATCAGACGAGGCCAGGCCCTCAAGAAGACAATATGGAAGAGAAGGTGACGGACAGCTTTGCAAAAGGCAGACACCCCTGCTGTGGGCCAGACCTCAAGACAAAAGAGAAAACAACTGTAGCCACCTACTTCCCTAGGAATGTGCATCAGGGGTTGATATTCTGAATAGGGCGTAAATGAGTCACTAACCCAACCCCCAACAGGAAGAGACCATGTCCTGGTAGTTAGGCTCGCTTGCTACACAGCTAGCTTCCCCACTCGGTATTGGATTTAATCAATTTTACCTGAGCAATGGTGCTTCTAATCTCACTGGTTGACCACAGTTTTGCCACACCTCACGCCCACCTCAGCGAGTTTCCATGGTTTTCACTTTAGACCCACCTCACCACATGGTTTTACACTATAAAAGTCGCTGGGGGGATATTTATTTTAAAAGGCTCTGGAAGGGCTGGCGGTATAGCTCAGCGGATTAAGCACTTGCTTAGGGAAGCACAAGGACCAGGGTTCGGTTCCTGGGCCCGTCTGCCACGCCAGCCCACCCCCCCTCCAGCGCACTGAGCCATCAGAGAGGACCTGTAATCCCAGAACTTGGGAGGTACAAGCAGGAGGATCGCTATGAGTTGGTAGTGAGACCCCGTATCAAAAAAAAAAAAAAGAAAGAGACAAAGATAAATAAATAAATAAAAAGTCCCTGGAAGAGAGAGCTTCCTGGGGACCACCCACTTAGGGGTTTCCCCTCCTGTCCCTCTCTAGGACAGGAGCTTTCTTTCCCTCAATAAATACGTTCTGCTCGTTCCCTCTGTTTGTTCCTAAAATACATTCTTTGGTTTTAGAGAGCACGAATTCATCCCAACAGGTCAGGCTGGGAGAACAGTTCTCCGTGTACCATTTGGAAATCATCCACCCAAGATCAGTTTTTACACCGTGTCAGTAAGACCAGCTCTCCTGCAGCTGGAGTGGCCCTTGCTACCCCCAGCACCTGGGACATGCTTGAGGGGCCTGCTGGCCCAGGGCAGGGGCTTAGGCAGGAGGGTGCTCAGAAGTGACCCCAGACAGGGAAACTGGGGAGGCTTCGGGGACCACTGTGCCGCCAATTCAAGGCTGCTGAAGTGGCCGTAATTTTTTTGTTTTGTTACAAAGTGACACCTCTTTCATGGGTAACATATAACAAGTATGCCCTCCAACCCCGGAAGGAGAACATGCTATTGGCAGGATGGAATGCTGCTTTTCAGAATTTGAAGATTTCTCAAAAATAAGTAGCAGAGTTTTGAAAGTCACAGGAGATGTGGAAAAGATTAAATGAAAATATTCCAGCTGTGTGAACAGCTGGTGCAGAAGTCCAAAGAAAGAGGGAGAACACAGCACTGCTGGCAAAGTGGCCAGCCCTCCCCATCGCCCACCCCGGTGTCCCTGGAGATCCTACAGGAGGGAGCCACGGCCCAGGGGAGCAAGCAAGACCTGCCTGACTGCTGAGGGAAGCAGAGCACAGGCCAGGAAGCCGGAGGGGACTCAGAACCCTCCCCCCTGGAAGCTGGCCCTGGAAGGGGGCACTGCCCACCGGGGTGCCGTGGTTCTTGGAGTGCTGGGCCCATTCCAAATGAGTTCACAGGCTGGGGATACAGCTCTGTGGTAGAGCTCTTATGTAGCAAGGGCTCAGTTCCCAGTGCTGCAAAAACAAAGCAGAAAGGCTCTAACCCCCTCAAATAGGCGCAGAATCTTCCTGGGGGCTGGTGAACTTTTTCTTAGTGCTGGGTTCACTGCCAAGAAGAGCACTGTCCTTGCTTCCCACTCAAGCCCAGCACCTCAAGCTCTGCATACATTGTTTTGTAGCCTGATGGGCATTTTGAAAGGCAGAGTGTGATGGACGGGGCCCAGAGGCAGCTGTGGTAGGGCAGCTTCACCTGTGGGTTCTCTATATGTTATTTTCTCCTTCTCTTGAAATGCCATCGGTTGACCCCTGAGTGAACCCTGGGATGGAAGCGGATGGAGGTCTTGGTTGTGCTGGTGACTAAGCACGTGGCCCTCCTTTACTTTGATGAGACCGTGGTCACCACAGTGCCTGAGCACATGGTTCACCTTTGCTGAGGTGATTGCGCATGAGATCACGCTGACTGTCCTGAATAAAGCTGAGTTGTTTCAGAGGTTCTTTGCTCACTTCGAGAGAATCTCAGTTTGTCCTCTGCGCTACCTTCGTCGGGTCTTCTCGTCGTTTCTTTCGGCACCGACACATAACATTACAACATCGTTTAGTACTGGTTCAGCTCCTCATCCCCAAAACTGATGGTCATGGCTTTGCCAGAGACCTGGGGTGGGGCTGGTGCTCTCAGAACTCCTACATGTAAAGCACTTAGGGCAGCGCTTGGTAGGACTGTTGCAGGCAGCTCAACTAGATAGAAATATTATAAGCAGTTAGACAGGGCCAGGCCCTCAAGGACGACATGGAAGACAAGGTGACTTCCCAACTCTAAACAGCCACTCCTCTGCTGTGGGCCAGATCTCAAGACCAAGAGTAAACAAAAGCAACTACATAGTTCTGTAGTAACAGGCATCAGGGATTGATATTCTAAGCAGCTATCAACCACCTTGAAAGAGCCCAGTTGGGTCACTACCCCAACCCTCAACAGGCAGAGACTGGATTTAATCTGTTTTACCTGAGCAATGCTGCTTGTAATCTCATTGGTTGACCATAGTTTTGTCCCACCTCATCCACCTAAGTGAGTTCCCACGTTTTCTCCACAACCTTAGGCCCGCCTCATCACATGGTTTTCCTCTATAAAAGTCCCTGGATGAGACAGCTTCCTGGGGAACACTCACTTCAGAGCCCCCTTCTGTCTCTCTGTCAGAGGAGCTTTCTTTCCCTCGATAAATATGTTCTGCTCATTACCTCCATTTGTTCCTAAAATTCATTCTTTGGTTTTGAGAACATGAACTCGTCCCAGGTACTTTTCAGGCTGAGGATGGGTTTCTCCTATACCGTTTGGAGGCTCCCTCCTGGAGGTCATCCACCCCAGATCAGTTTTTTCTTCCTGCATCAGGACCACTGCCAGTGCAGAGTAGCCTCTGTGGGAGTGTGGACAGGGTCAGGCCAGGAGGAAACCTCAGGCCTGTGTGGATAAGCCAACCAGGTTGATGGCGTGGTCAGATTGGCTGACGGGGTGGCTATGGCAACAGTGATTTCTCACTATCTAAAGTGTATCAGAGTTACCAAAGAGAAATGTAAATAAATCCTTCGGTTTCATTTGCTATTGGTTGACTAAAAAGTCACTCATTTTGGGGACTACGCAGCCTTGCTATAGATAAAACCTGTGAAGTGTGGGTTAAATCGATAACACCTGCCCAGGTTACTTTTCAGGCACTTGCAGTTGGCTTTTATGGAAAACACAGACTCTGCACCTAGGCCTGCATCTGTGTGACAGGACCAGGGCAGGACGGGAAGACTCGCAGCCCTGTCTTCATGTTGTGTCTAGAACTTCTTTGCTGTGTTGACCTCTGGTCAGATCCTACTCACCTCTGCACACAGATAGGTCAATTGCTTGAGAAATGTTTTGTGCTAACTAGGTCCTATCTTGACCTAGGCTTGCCTTGAATCTCACCAGACCTTGAAGGAGGGCAAAGAGGTAACACTCCAGGTCCTGGAGGATCTCTGCCAATTTTATGAAAAGACAGGAGCGTTTCTTCCCCTTTATTGTCTAACCCACTCTCCCATTATTCTATCCTATACCCCTAACTCCTCCACCTGCCTGGAGCTGAGAAGTTGACTTACAGGCAAGGTTCCCATTTCTTCAATCTCCCACCACTGCATAAAGCCGCTCTCCCCAACATGCGCATCTTAGGGACTAGTCCTGCTATAGAATGAGTTTGCAGACCTGAGCTCATAATACAGCGTTACAGTATTCCAGTATAAACATGACACATCCCAAGGGCAGAATGGAAAGGAAAATAAGTTCCACTTGTAGGAAAATTTTGACATGTAAGAATTTGTTGACTGTGTTGGTGCCAGGCTGGAATCCCAGCACTTGACAGAGGGCGGCAAGGCCAGCCTGAACTGCGTCGTGAAGCCTGTCTCAAAAGATAAATAAATAACAATGAAAAACTGCACATGATATTTTCTATCTTCTTTTTATTATTTTTTTTAACATTATGGTCGGCTCAGGCTGCCCTGGGGGGGTGAGTCTGGAGCAGGTTGTGGTGCCAAGGATCAAACCGTGGTCCCTGCAGTTGCTTAACCTTGTCTAAGCAGGCACTTTAGACCACTGAGCCATCTCCCCAGCCCAATATTTTCTACCTTAAATAAGATAGAAGTCAAAGCAATTAATTTCATAGAATTCAAGGCCAGCCTAGGCTGCTCAAGCTAGATTAAACTGCACAAATTACACACAGAGACCCTGTCTCAAAAACCAAAACATCCACAAACAGTAAGTTCTTTCTTTCTTTCTTTCTTTCCTTTCTTTCTTTCTTTCTTTCTTTCTTTCTTTCTTTCTTTCTTTCTTTCTTTCTTTCTTTTCTTTCTTTCTTCCACTGGGAATCAAACTCTAGACTTTGTACTTAACAGGCAGATTCTGTGCCACTGAGCTATATCCCCAGCCCCTATAAGCTGTTTTTTAACTTTTTTTTTTTTTTTTTTTTTTTTTTTTTTTTTTTTTTTGCAGAACCTGGGATTGAACTCAGGACCTCACACTTGCCTGGCAGGCACTTGTGCCCCTGAGCTATCTCCCTGGCACTCTCTCTATTAGCTGTTTTTTAAAAGTGAAAAGTTAGGCTGGATATGGTCATGCATGCTTGTAATCCTAGCATTTGAGAGGTGGAGGCAGGAGATTGTTGCAAGTTCAAGAGCAGCCTGGGCTAAAAGCGAGCTCAAAGCCAGCCTGAACTGCATAGTGAGGCCCTGTTGCAAAAAGATAAATAAATAAAAAATAATGATGGAAACCTACACGTGATATTTTCCACCTCAAATAAGATAGAATTCAAAGGAATTAATTTCACATAAGTGAAACAAAGAAACAATAGGGCTTTCAGGCCCTATTTGAGAAAAATATTCCAAGACATTATTTTAAATATAGAGCCAGGGCTGGGGAGATAGCTCAGTAGAGTATTTGCCTGGCAAGTGCAAGGGCCTGAGTTTAATCCCCAGTTCCGCAAAAATAAATAAATAAATTAAGTAAGTAAGTAAGTAAGTAAGTAAGTAAGTAAATAGCGAGCCTGTGGTATCCAACAAAGGATGGAACGCAAGTTGTAAACTCTGGAGTCCCTTCGTCAAGGGCCTGCCCGTAGCTGCGTGCTGAACTGCAGGACGTTGCACAGACAGAGCCCAGACTGGCTGCAGGGGTGGCCCAAGGCAGTGATGTCACGCCAAGGGGCCTGTTATTCTAAGCTCATTTTTGAAAAGGACATTTTAAGGAACACACATTCAAATAGAAAAATACAGTCAGTTAATGAGCCAGCATCTACTTTTTGTCCACAGCGAACTCTTAGCTCTTGGTCATCACACTTGCTGTTTTAGGGAGTAGACCATAACAGCTGCCCCTGCGGGTCCTACAACTCAAGCCATAGTCTCAGCTATGAATCCGGTCATGGGACTTGTATTGGGCACTTCTCTATAAAAGAGACAGGAGCCAGGGCCACCCACACTGCGTCACAGAGGTTGAGTTCTTCCGCCTAGCGGTAAGTGCTAGGCAGCGGGGAGGGGGTGTCATGCAGCCAGCAGCAGTCCCGTGGGGGGTCTCCAGCCCCTCTGGTGGTCTCTTTAGAATGTCTTGTGGGAGCTGGGTGCAGCCCTCTGACACTCAGAAACTCCTCGTGATATTTGCCCCCCTCCTCCATGACCCCGGGAAAGCAGCACGTGGCTCCAGGTCTGATGCCCAGGCTGCAGGGCCGGGGACCAGCACACCCATCCCACAACAGTAGCATTTGGACTTGCACAGCAGAATGGTTACATCTCTCTTTGTCACGGGGCTTCTCTCTGCAAACCTAACCACAGATACTAGGGGCTACTTTAATACAAAAACAACAGCGCTATCGTAAGAGCGTAGACCAGGATGTACTAGATAACACCAATGGCTAACCAGTCTTCCTTGCTTGTTTGTGAGCTCCAAAAGCCTTGCAGATAAATCCAGTTATTAGCAGGGCACTTGCAAACTTATGCATTAGCTCTGGGGAAGAGAAAGAAATACACTGAGCAAAGGCCTGCCAAATAGCTCAGCAGATTAAAGCACCTGTTTAGGCAGACACAGCAGCTGGGGTTTGATCCCTGGCATGCCATGTCCTGCCATGCCGGCCCCGCCCCCCTGGGAGTGGGCGTGGTGGTGCCTGTAATCCCAGCCCCTTGGGAGGCTGAACACAGGTGGATTGCTGGGAGCCAGATCCATGCAGGGAGACCCTGTGGACCCTGTAGGTCCTTACTAAAAAAAAAAAAAAAAAAAAAAAAAAAAAAAAAAAAAAAAAAAAAAAAAAAAAAAAAAAAAAAAAAGAAATACAATAAGCATGCCTTCCAGATACTGTCTGTTAACTATAGTTGAATATTGGTGGAGTTGATTTGCATAGGAAATCTTTGCAACCAAATACAAATACCACACGTGGGGTATGAGCTTACCAGTGAGATCAGCTATGCAAAGGGGAAATATATAGAGGTAGCGACAAAGTATTGGGAATGTTGTTGTTCTGGAACCTAAACTTTTTTTTTTTTTTTTTTTTTTTTTGTGGGACCAGGGTTCGAACTCACGACCTTGCACTTGCCCAGCAGGCACTTGTGCCTCGGAGCTATCTCCCCAGCTCCCTGGAACCTAAACTTT
>PVJA010000299.1:0-148632 GCA_004027025.1 Myocastor coypus
ACATGCACAGCGAGGTGAGGAAGCAAATCCTTGCAGAACTGTCTGTCCTCCACGGTGTGCTGGGCAAGGTTTCAGGAACAAGTGCCCCAAGAGGTAGCTAGAGATTCTTCTCACAGAGTGTGCCATCAAAACCCAGCTGTCTAAGGGCCTGTATTTGATGTCAGTGAGCTGTAGTAAGTTCTAGGACTTTATGGAGGAAAAATACTTCGATATTATTCTGGTCGATTTGTACAGGTTCATCACCTCTGACTTTCTGTTTTATTTCTGGGGATTCCTCCAGGATACCAGGAGTGTAATATAGTTGAATAAGAGAGATTCTCACCAGCTTGACAAGGGGGAGCAGGAACTAATAGTTGGTCTGTCCCCAAGGCATTCTTTTCCTTCACTTGCCAATAAAAGCAGCAGAAAAGTCATGGACAAGGTTTCTGCTTTATCACAATCAATAGGATTAGAGCGTGAAGCAAAATTTTGGACTTGTTTGATTCTTTCACTATGCCAGAGGTTTCAAGGAAGTACCATTGATATCTAGGCAGCCAGTACATAGCAGGAAGAAGTACACAAGTGTATGAGTGTAATGGGCTGATGAGTGAAAAACAACCAGTAGTTGCAGCTCATTGGCTGACAGTCCACTAACACAAAATCTCTGTTTATTATGAATACCTTACAAGTAGAAGGAGGAAGCATAAGGACATTATAGGATCCTCCAATTTAAATGACTATTTAGTTTGGTTAGTCCAACTCTTTCCAATGCCAGTATTTCTACAATAGCATTTTAAACTTTGCAACTATTCAGTGGCTACTCAGCATGTGCAGTGTCCTGCTGGGAATGACATCCTGCAAAGAGACGGTGTTTATTCAGCATCTTGGAAAAACTTTTGAATATCCCATCTAGTGCCCTAATAGATTACTAAAAATGAAGTCTGACACCTGACTTCTTTGCAACTTACCTAAAATATCTGTGTACAATATTCGTTGAATGTGGATTTTCCAGGGTTGTGACTGTGGCATAAGTCAAGAGAAGATTGTATAATTGTAGTTAGAGATTTAACAAAGAGTTATTCATTAAAGAAAACCAACCCACCAGTGGCAACGGCATGGGTCCCTTCTCCTGGGCATACCGTGATTGCGTAGTGTATCATCTCAACTGCTCCACAGTCAGCCTAATCTTCTCATTGAATTATACTTGATGGGAAGCTCATGCTTTGCATAATTTCATTGATTCATGTTCATTTCTTTTATACACTGAACAAAAATACATCCATTGCCATTATCAGCCTAGTATTATATTAGGGGCTGCAGATACAGTTGATGAGCAATCAGCATCCCAGGACTCCAGGAGTTTCAGTCCCCACGCCTAACAGGGATAACTAACAGAGCTGTGAGACAAGAGCAAGTGAAATGAAAACTCACCTAGGTGCTAGATGCTGGAGAATCCCTGGCAACCTGGCATTGATATTTCAACTGGTATTGAAGAGGTTCAAGCAAGGAGAATGCCATACCTGACGGTATAACTCAGCACCATCGTGTATTATCAGTAATCCTGTTTGACATAGCACCTCAGAACATGAATGTCTGGAGATAGTAGCATGGACTTCTCCAGGAATAATCAGAGTGAAGGTGCAATATGATGAGTGTTTTACAAAATGTACTCGCCAACATTTACTCCAGTAACCGATCACATGCATCTAAACTGAGGTCAAGTTCCAGCCAAATAGCTCAGTGGATCAAAGCACCAACAAACAAGTGAAGTGGCCGGGAGTTTGATCACCAGGCCTACCATACAGGCCCTGCACCCACAGCGAGCTGAGACTGCAATTGAGACTGGGCATAGTGGTACACACCTGTAATCTCAGCTCTGGGGAGGCTATAAACAGGAGGATTACTACGAGTCTAATCCAGCAGGGATACCCTGAACACCGTGAAAACCCTACCCTAACAAATATAAATAAATAAATAAATAAATAAATAAATAAATGCATACAGAAATACAGAAATACAGAAATAAACTGAGGTCATCAGTGTTTCTTTGAGGTGAAGTTGTTTGAACTCTGGATTTTTTAAGAAACTAGGGTATCGACCTCACATATTTATTACTTAAGAAACTACACAGAAGTCTGAAAGGGCAAATCCATGAGCTCCCATCACAGAAATTCAGCATACTTATATAATATAAATGACTTAAATTGGACCATTGGCTTTTTTCTGTACTATTACTTCTCTACATTTGTCCTTATGTTCTTTATTTAGTGTAGTAATATTTAATAGGCAATGTTTAATCATTGCTTGTGCAATTCAAATGACAATAATCCTGAGAAACACAATGTCATAGGTTAAAATTAAATTAACTCAATGAATATTTCCCCTGAAAGACTGAATGTCTTTTCCCTTAAGGTTTTGCTTCAAATGTAGGTCTCAAGACATTTTTCCATCAATAAGTTACTTTGAATGAGCCAACATGATCAATTAAATGTTTTCTAAGGTAATAAAATATCATATAGATCATTTATTTCTGCATATTTGGATTTAAACACTGCATAAAAGCAGTTTTGCATGATTTTCAGAAGCATCATAAGATAAATATAACTGCCTACTCTGACATGCCAAAGAAGATCAGGAAGCTGAAAAGGGAGCTAGGATCCCTCCCTTTGCTCCTAGGTACCGAGTCTCTATTTCTCTAAGAGTCTAAGGCAAAAGGAGAAGTTCCCAGTTCAAGTTCTGCATACACAACTTAGTAAGACCCTGTCTCAAAATAAAAAGTAAAGAAAGATATTAGAAAAGTAAGTCAGTGATAGAACACACCATGGTCAATCCCCGGTATCTCACTCAAAATCCAGTTTTTAGGGCCAGCCCGGTAGCTCAGCAGACTAAAACACTTGCTTAGGCAGACACAGGGACTTGTCTCCAGTGTGCTCTGTAGGTGACTGAGACTGGGTGTGGTGGCACCACTTGTAATCCCAGTGTTTGGAACACTGAAAACAGAAGGATCACTAGAAGTCCAATCTACATGGTAAGACCCTGTACATCCTGTACTAAATATATAAAAACCCAAATTTTAGAAAAATTAATGTAAATTAATATATGAGCATATTTTTATATTGCATGACGATTTGATGCAAAGCATGATCGTCATAACCAAGCAAACTAATATATCCATCACCTTACATAGTAAGCCTCTGTGTGAGTGTTTGAAAACATGAAGTCTACTTTTCTCTAGTATATTCTATAATATTATTAACCACAGATTCCATGTTTAACAACACTGTGTTCAATATAAATATGTTTTTCAGTCTTCTTTATGTGAAAACAAGAAAATTGGAGATTTGTCTTGGACCTTGCCTTTCAATGTAAGGAATATGTGTTTTAACCGAGGAGGGGACTGCTCAGTCTCTCCCAGGTTTCTGTGTTCCTCTTGGGTTAAGCCATCATGGAGGTCTAACCACACAGAACCTTTACAAAAATTCTTGATTCTCCCGCTGTCACCTGAGCAATGACATTTTAAAGATGCAGGTTGGAAAGGATGATGGAATTGATTATAGCATTTGAAGTGCTGTCATTTGAAAATCTAAGTCCCTAACAAATTTGAAAAACACACCTCCCTCCCTTCATTAACTGCCAAAGTCATGCTGGAGGGAGAGTGTGCTCTCCCCTTCGGAGGCTTTCCATCATGCGTGCCTGGGGTAGAGGCCGATGCTATTTACCTGCGGGCATCCATCTTCTGTGATTAGTGGGAATTAGGGTAATTATTATAAATTTATGGCTCTATGAATTGTAAAAGGTTGGGTATTATAGAGTTTCATTGTCACAGAGGCAGACTATTAATGAAATGCACACTAATAGACGGCACCATAGATCTTGTGGCATTTCTAGCCCCTTTGCCTTTTATTGCTTTACTCTGTGTGATATCATCAGTGTTGCAATCATGCCTTTACAGATGCCTACTAAACCTGCAGTACTTTATGGGGAAGAAAATAATTTTTCATAAAAGCTTACATGCAGTTCTATTTGATTAGGTTCTTAATCACTCTCACCTAGACTTGGCCGGAGCACTGAAATGGTCTGAAGTAGTTTACAGCTATTGAGTTTAAAGCAGTAAATCTCAGGTTTTCAAGAGAGCTGTCATATAATTTAGTAAGAATGCTGATCTGTTGTTATCAGGGTCAAAAACAAGCACTTTGTATATTGGTTTATTGTACATCACCATAGATCACCCAATTCAACTGTAAAAATGGCTGACTTTGAGTAAGCAAAGATGAGTGTCAGATTACAGCTGCAATAAACTTGAAACTGCTCTCCCACTGCAGGTGAATGTGTAGGAGGCAGTTGGTCCACTTGAGGCAGAGAGGGTCACAGAAAGTGAAAGATATGTCAGCATCTGCCCTCTGCTGAGCAGCAGAAGGTCACCTGGAGCCGGTGGATTACTCTTTGTTAGGCTTTGACAACCAATGCTGGAGCAGCTTGATTCCATGTAACCAAACATGCCTAACTATGGCACCCTGGGAAGGGAGCAGGGCCATTGTAACATCTATCCAATATGTGGGATGAAAACTTCTTTGCATACTTGAACTAACAAGTTTTAATTAATTCCTAAGATATGTATGTGGAAAGAAATGCAAACAGTCCTGAAATTTGCAACATATTCATGAATGCTATGTGAATTTTCCAGGTTTTGCATTGGCAATTAACTTTTTTGTGGAGTATTATGGCAAATATTGATGAAACATAAATAATAATCAGTATAAATATCCATGGGAAGCATGATAAAGATGTAGCCATCTCTTAGAACAGTTCAGTGTGGACATCTGGGTATTAGTAAAGTCAGCCCCACCTATCAGGTGAGCATGGGTGTGGCTCCACAACTATGCATTGGGGAGGATTTTGTTTTTGCTTTTGCTGTCTGTGCTACTTTATAGTTTTAGACTTTAGATTGGGTACTTTTTTCCCAAAGCCTACAAAACAAAATACACTGTACACTGCCATGCAATAAATATGTAGTACATAAACTGTAGCAAAATACTTACTGAAAATGTCTTACTCATGAAATGAACACTGAAATACTCTATTATTTTAAACTTGAATGCTGGTGGCTACCTGCTGAAGGATTTTCACTCCTGCAATTCTAAAGACCTTCTGGCCAGGGCAGTGTGAAAGAAGAAAATGCAAACCCCTCTTGCATGCTTCTGCCTCATACCGAACCTTAAAGTGTTAGACAATACTGCTGTCTCTTGACTGGAAAGCAAGTAAGCAAAGCTGCAGTCAAAGGGCACCTGTGATTAATATTGTGCTCAAAAACAGAATGTAAATCTAACTAAACATCTAGAGATATACAGTTTTGTAGTACTTCTCTATCTGTAGGGCAGACTACAACTGATGTATCTTTCCACACAAGACTCTCAGATTCTTTAAAAACACAATCTCTTTCAGTCCTTTAGCACTGAGAATAGTGTCTAATGTATTTACCATTTGGCACTGCATAGAAATTGAATGACTGCATGAAGAAAAGAATGAAGAAATTGAGAAGAATCAAATGCTTTTTATTCAATATTATAAAATCTTTGTTAAAACATGCTGAAACACGAAGTAGTGCAAAAATAAATAAGACAAGGCTCATCATTCCTGGCTTGAGGTCTGGGAGAAGTGCATAAAAGCAGATGGTTAGGGAATAATGATTCTCAATTCGTTCATAGCAGTGGAACAACGTAGTAACAGCTTCTTTCTGAAGTGTGGCTCTGTGGCCTGGAAGAGCAGCTGTATTCTAGAACTGAAAAGAACAAAAGCTGGCTTTGTCACCTCGCTTTACCTTGTGATGACAACCCTGCTGTGATCGATGGTTATTTTCAGCACATGGATGTGGGCACAGTCTCCATTCACGACCATCCCTAAAATATCTACGGTGTTCCAGTACTCCTTTCTCCTCTCCTGATGATCTTTGCTATCTTCCTATACTCAGAAATGACTGAGAACAACAAATTTGCCTTTGATTCCAGTAAATATTTTACTCAGTCAGTTTCTGTGTGTGCAGTGTGACAGAATCTTGTTGTCTAAAGCCTTTTCTGTTAGGTGTAGGACTTAATTAAGAGAAAGAAGAGGGCAGTAAGTAATACAGACTACCTTAGGTAGTAGTGTTCTAGAGCTGGCACGTACTGGCTTGTGAGAACTGAATGCTAACCTATTGGATATTTTATGAATCTCTTATAAATATAGTTGTAACTAAATAATTAAATTATATAAATTGAAAATTAAATAAGTGATATTACAACAAAAGTAACAAATAACAAACCCTAATCACTTTCTGAAAAAATGAATTTAGTACAGAGTTTTAAGGGTCTCACTACACAGATTGCACTCGTAGTGATCCTCTTGTTTTCAGCCTCCCAAGCACCTGGATTATAGACGAAACCACCACACACAGACTCAGTCTCATCTCAGGGCAAGCGGGAGGCAGGGCCCACATGGCAGGCCCAAGGTTGAACCCTGGGTGCTGCGCCTATCTCAGCAGGTGCATTTGTCCACTGGGTTATCTGGCTGGCCCTATTTTCTAAGTGTTGGATTGTTATGTTCTCCAGGCCAATTGTATCTGAATGGGGACATGCTGTATAATCCCTATTTCTAGGGATAATATTCTAACATAATATCTGTAAATATAATTTTGGTTGCTAGAACTCAGTCACATTGGGAATATTTATATTGTAAAGATTGGTGTAATTTGGAAATGATATTGGAAATTATATCTTTTAAAGTCAAACATTTCCAAAACAAAAAGTTTGGAAACACATACACACACACACACACACACACACACACTCCTGAAGAGCTTGGCGTTAAACATTTGTGAACAGAAAATGTACTCTCTAATGTCTCATAATGCTACCTCTAAGCACTAGAGGGAAAATAAAGTAACAAGCAAGGGCCTGAAACCATAGGTTAAATCAATAATCTTAAGCAATCAGGATAAACACCATTGTAAATATACAGGAAGAGAGCAAAACAGGCACAGAGATTGTCACTCTGATCTCAGAAATCTGACTGTCTGTTACCCATCTGTGTTCCTCATAGGAATCCATCCCAAGGTACATGCCTGCACGTTTACAGCCACACATGTGCATGCATGCATGCACACACCTGTGTGAACTTGCACAAGAGAGAGACAGAGGCAGATAGAGAGAGAAAAAGAGATTTCTTTTGAAGAAGTCCATGTGATTCCACAATGTGCAGGGCAGCCTGCCAGTCTGAAATAGCAATTGATACGACTTTCCGGAAGAATTTGGTTCCAAGAATACTATGGTGTTGCCCATAATTTTTGCCTTTTCAGCCGATTGGTTGCAGTCTATCACATTATTGATGGAGATCTTTCTTCAGCCTACTGGTGGCAGATGCTAGTCCTATCCACGGTCCAGTCATATTCTCCTGAAGCTTGTACAGAGTCTCAGTCTTTTCTCCATGGTATCCTAGGCTCAAAGAAATATTAATTTCATTTGTTGTTAAATCTAAACAGTTAAGGACTTAGGCCTTAAAGAACTTAACAGTGTAAACATTTTTTCACTTAATTCTTGATGTGTGTAATTTATTAGTGACTAGCACATAAACTTTTCACAAGCTAGAATTAACCTAAAACCTCCAGCATCATTTCATGCTCCATGAGAATTTTCATGTGCTAATCATGAAATGGATATTAAGGCAAAACTGTAGTTTGCAAAGACAAAATGATAGAAGGGAATGTGGGAAATCTGATCGTCAAACTGTCCAACAAGTGCTTTTTTGAAGTTTTCTACAGATGTCAAATTTCTCTAAAAAATTTAGAATAGTTTATTTAAAAACCCCAGATATTCACAGCTAGACTCCGGTGAACCTCATCAGAGATTAGAAGATTTGAAATATATTTTTCAGCATAGCTCTGGGCCATGGGATCACATTGTTAATATGATTTGTCATTGCTATAATATACAACCACAATTTTACTTGCCTGTTTCCTAGGGAAAGCACGAAAAGTTGCAGCTATTGCAAATTTCTTCTGAGATCTTTCCATCAAATTTTAAAATCGATTCTGGGAAATAACACAAGTTGTACATATTGCTGAGTGATTATTGCTGTGCCTAAATATGACTGAATTATCTGTCGAGTTAAGGTAGTGATTTTAAATGTCTACAAGAGAGTTTTATCCTAAGGGGGGGGGAGATGTTATCCCTTCCGCCTCACTTTTAAGTGTTGTCTACTCCCACTGGACTTCCCTTCTCATTGTAAGTGTCTCAGTTACTCTGCTGTCATTGTTGAACAAATAACTGACACACAACATGAAGAAAGGAAAGGTTTATTTAGCTCACAGTTACTGGAAGTTTCAGTTTGTCCTTGGGTGGGTCCAAGGCAGAGAGGCACATGGCAGAGGGCAGCAGTTCATGATGGTGGAAGGCAGCAAAACAGCAAGAGCAAAAGGGAAAGAGGAACACCAGCCCTAGCTACAGAGAGCAAGTCTCTCGTTCTCTGTCTCTCTTACATTGCATTCAGGCTACCCGCCTCAGTCTGGGTACAGCACTCATCCCTATAACCCCAGCTGTGGATCACCCATAATCCCAGTGGACCATGAGTTAGCCACAAACTCTAGAAGTCTGTCCCACAACTTCATGAGGCTTTGGGGGAAAACCTAGCAATAACCCATAGCACTGAACATAAATTCTTTCTGGCCAACCTCATGCCTCACTCAGCCTCTCTAAAAATGAGCGTGTTACGCAGGTAGTGGCCCGAGTCGCTGGAGAAAAGCCTATGGAAATTTTCCAATAGCTTCTGGAGCAGCACTGTGGGAATATCCTTATGCAATTGCAGAAACTGGTTTAAGTGATTAACTTCTTGGTCCCACTTTTGAAGTCATTTTCATGAAATTCAGAGTGAAAAATTCTAAATAACAATAATTAGTATTTAACAACTTCATCAGAAAAATAACAGCATCAAAGGGTATTGGCATATAAGTTGTCTGAATGATAAGATCCATGTGGTAGAATGTTGATTGAATATTGTTAAACTTGAGTTAACATATGTACATTTCTTATTGTGGTGCTGAATGACTTCACTAAACAAGAGCAACCCTTACAGATATGAAGGGATCATTTATAATAACTCTTTATTCTTTATTTAAAAATGATTAAAAAGCAGTTATGTGGAACTTCTGGAAATTTGAATTTAAGGAAATTAACTAAAAGCTGCTTTTCAAAATGTTGCTTCCCTACATCCAGCCAGTCCTGATTAACTTGTACAGGAATTTCATTAGGTTAAGGATTCCAAGTATAAACTACAATTCAAGTTATTTTAGCCATAAGAAACTCTTGGTAAAAGTTCTAAAATATTCTGGAATATTTTCATTTCTCTATGCCTGTTTCTAGTCAAGTTCTTAGGCACTAGAAAAACAAGTTGACTAATATTTGAGGAAAGCTATCAAATGTTGAGGTGACTATAGCCTAGTATCAGACATACAAATTGATTGTAGAGAATCCACTAGAAGACTGAAATAATTTAGACACAGACTACACAGTCCAAAGAATGCCAAATATGAAGAAAATATTGCACTGTCATCAAAGGTTTAAAAAGTGAAGCTTTACCAAAAAAAAAAATAAAGTGAAGCTTTGTTTGTCGTATCTTGCCAGCTAATTTTCACATTCCAGCTTTTTTATGTACCACTTGCGAGGCAAAGGTCAGTTTCTTTCCATATTCCAGAGCTCTGTGGAAGTCCAGTGCGTTTTTGGCTATATTTTGTGAAACGTCAGTCATTCTCTGTATTTCGTTTCTGTTTATTGTTCTGGCCTACGCATCTCGAGGTTCCCAAGTGCCCCCTCTGAGGTCAGAAGTTTCAGTACTTAACCTGCAGGGGCTGACTCTGCAGTTAATGAGGTCCTCCTGTCTGCTGCTTTTGACTGCCATGCCACTCACCAGATCTTCGAGACCCCAGGCCATCTCTGGAGGGAGTGATACCTGGCAGCATCACATTTCTGTTGTCACCAGAGCCTCTTGGAGTAAAATGAACATCCGGGCAAGCACTTAGAGAATGCCATTGTAAAAAGTGACATATAATTAAGGGGGACACATAGAGGCAGGAACAGCCCCTTCTCTTCATTCTTGGAAAACAGAGGACAATTTATTATCTGGTTGTGCTTTCGCAAGTTTACTTTGCAATCTCCTGGTAGGACTCCTCTTCTTCCAATGTAGGAGGCCTCCTGTTTATTTTCAACCTAGGGAAGAGTATTTATAAAGTGCGGGAGCCAAGGGAATTCGCTGCCATTGACGAGTGTTCTAAGAAACCTCAATCTATGTGGTCCTAGTAAAGTGATCCTAGGTCTCATGTTGCTGGCCATGCACCGGTCATAATACTTTGTCCATAGAAAGCTTCCAATCAGGGCCGATGAACTAAGGAACAGTTTTGAAGTTCTTGGTGTTTATTGTTACCTATCTAGATCACCTTACTGTCTCTTATTCTAAATCATCAAGCTGCAGAGCTTGCTGTATCATGAAGAACTAGAGACATTTTGAGAATGGAGTATGTTTGGGAAGATTGAAAATCATTTAAGAACAATGTTTCTTCCATTCTAAATTATAAGTTTAAAATAACTTCAATACCATATCAGATAATTGTCAGCACTGGGAAGTTTTTCCAGCTGAGAAACAGTTCATCGACTTGCTATTTAAAGAACTGGAACAAAATGGGTTAGACTTACTGCCTTCCAGGTAAGGGAGCTTCAAATAGGGCTGAGAGAAACTGACCAGGTCTTGAGGTCGACCCTTTCTCTGTCATCACTGTTTATGTGGAGCTCATACTGATGAAGTAATGACAACACAGAAATGGCTGAACATAGCTGTGCTATGATGAAAGTTTTTATGACACCTGAATTTGAATTTCATGAATCTTTCACATAATATCATAATATACTATTTCATGGTTATATTTCCCCAAACTTTGCTGACACATTCTCCAAAAGCAGAGGTGGACTGTGTTAGGCATAGAACCCTTGGTGTGTGGACTTTTGTTCTAGAAAGAGATGAAACCAAGCAGAGTGAATCTTGCTTCTCAGCACTCAGAATTAGTAGGTGATTTGATGGATGTCAGTGTCCCTTTTTTTTTTTTTTTTTTAAGACTTAGGAAAGCAAAGCTGTAGTTTTCTTTTGACTCCTTAGAGTTGGACTAGGGTTATTATAAGCACTGCAAATTGGTCACAGAATTTTTCTACTGAGCTACGTTTGTGTCTGTTTGGTTTTCTGACACAAGACCTCACTAGGTTGCTAAATTTCCCAATCTGGGGTTGAAATTGTGCTCCTCTTGCCTGAATCCTCCAGAGGGTAAAGATTATAAGTGAGTGCCACCACACCAGGTGGAGCTGTGTCTTTTGTTAAAAAAAAAAAAAAAAACTGACCAAAAGAAAACAAATATTTTCTTCTATCCTGAGGAAAAAATTCCACAGCATTTGTGTTGTGAAAGAATCCCACATATCTACATTCTTGATATTAGAGCTTATTAGAAACATTATAGTCTTGGGGCCTGGCGGAATGGCTCAGTGGTCTAATGCGCCTGCTTGGGGAAGCTTGGGCGGCTTCAGGGATCGCGGTTCTATCCCCGGCACCACATGCTGCGCCAGCCCTGCCCTTAGGGCGGGCTGAGCCGGCCATAAAAATGAGTGAATAAACAAACAAAGGTTCTGAAACAAGAAAAAATAAAAAAAAAATAAATAAATAAATAAATAAAAAAAAAGAAACATTATAGTCTTTTACAATCCCAAGAAAATATTTCATGTCTAGTGCAAGAAAAGTAATTAGTTCTTAGTGAAGTAACATTATACCATAATATATCATGTTGTGTGTGTGTGTGCATGTGCGTGTGTGTGCATTAAGGCATATTGTGTTACACAAATGTACCTGAGATTCTGCCTTCATGGGTCAGAAGAGTATTAGATCATCTTGTTCATAGACATGAGAATATCCCCCAAAATCAACTCATTTCCTTTCCTTTGCATTGGATTCCTGGTAAGAAGAGAAGTATACACTGATGACCCAGGAGGACTCAGGAAATAATGGATGGTGGTGATGCTGATTCAAATGTTGGTCATGTGCTCTGGCTTAGGAGTGAAACTAAACTATAATCCATTTTTGTTTCCTGAACGTTTGAAACATGCTAAAGTATGAAAAATATTCTTCAAAAATGTTCACAAAAGAGTGGAAGTGCTTTCTACTCCACTGCTAGATAGAAATTGAAGAATTCCCCAAAAGGTTAATTCCATTGACCAAAATGGAATTAAGGAACTGGAATAATCATGAATCTGTGTGGTAGTCACAATCTCAGTATTGGATAATCCTCTGATGATGGTTCCCTTGATGGAATAGTTCCATTAATTTATTGCCCTTATTAATTATGTTCTGTAGCATGCTTTGCTTTAAACATCCATGAATATGAAAAAAGACATGCTCAGTATCATCTTTGTGCTTTCCTATTGTTATGGAGTAACAAGTCATAGATGTTAATATAATAGTTATAGGAACACTGATATTGTGTGTGTGTGTGTGTCTGTGTGTGTGTGTGTGTGTGTGTGTGTGTGTGTGTGTGTGTGCATGACCTAATCAGTTAGGCTGGGTAGTTCATAAAGGAAAGTTATTGATTTTCAAACCATTTGTTTTTGATAGTAACATTCAGACATCCCCAGGATCTTGGGTTTAAAGACCCGAACCTTGGTAGTATGTGGGCATTAGAATAACTTTGAAAAGAGTTTCAAAATTCCCTTTGTTCTAGGCTCTTTAGCTGAGTTTTGTCAATACTTTGAATGTAAAGTGATCTGGAATATATCTGATATCATCAAACAGCGTTAGCTACCACTCACTGGGGCGGAGAACAATGGCATGTCCCCATAAGGAGGAAGAATCTGTCCTAGGTTTTGGGGGTTGGTTGGGGAATTTGGGGGAGGTGTCAAAAAGCAGAGCATTCACCCTAGATTGGGTGCTGTCAAGAAATGGGAGATAGTCTGTAATAAGATAATTTCATCTTAAGGTTTCACAATGAAACCTGCCCTAAAATTGGGCACCTCATATAAAGTTAAGTATGTGTGTGATTTTAAAGGCTATTAGTATGTCATTTCAGTAGAAAGGGAGGCATTTACTATATTTTGGATGGCACAGTGACCTTGTTTTCTTGCTTAGACAAAATTATGCAGTATTTTTGTGTGGTGGCATTTTTTTTTTTTTATGGTCGGCTCAGCCTGCCCTGAGTTCAGGGCTGGCGCCACATGTGGTGCCGGGGATCAAACGGTGGTCCTGAAGCCACCTAAGCTTTTCTAAGCAGGCACTTTAGACCATTGAGCCATCCTGCCGGGCCTGTGTGGTGGCATTGTATTGTGGCCTCTGAGTCATTTAGCTTGTGTCCGATGTTCTCAGCAATGGTCTATATGCAGTAGGAGAACGTGAGGGCCAACGGGCTTCCCAGTGGCAGCGCGGCTTGTCCATCTCTTTTTTATTTCTCTCATGTTCTTCCCTTTCTGGTAATGTGGCTACGACTGTTTCACTTTAGGCCTCCAAGTTTTATTACAAAACATCTTTATCATATAATAAAAATAAAACTATATTAAACATTGTATATCTGTCAGAGAGATTACCAAAATAATTACAGATAAAAACATGCACTTTTCTTTTTTTCCTCAGAAACTAATCCCTCTTAGGAGGAAACTGTTTCCCAGAATTTGATGTGTATCATGCTTAAGAATGATGTATTTCCTTTCCTTTAAAAATAGACATGTAATCTTATGATCTCTTTTTCTCAGAGGTATATAAAAATCTAACAAATATATATATATATATATATATATATATATATATATATATATATTGTCCATTTTCATAGTGATGTTGTTGTAAATAACAGTTTAAATTACAAATGACAGGGGTCTAGGGAGGCAGCTCAGTGGCACAAGCACCTGCATGGCAGGTGCAAGGTCTGAAGTTGGATCCCCAGTGACTTTAAACTCAGAGGCAGTTTTTTTGTATTTTTCTTATTAAGACATTGAGGGTTTTTTCCTCTTCCCTCCAGAACCTCTGATAAATAGATGTGACACAAACTGATCAGCATCTAGTGGAAATTCATACTTTATGCGGTAACAGACCGTTTTAATTCCATGAAGCGAAGGATTGACTTCTGCTTGCAGCAGAAAGCAATCCTGTCCAAACATGTTGGCTGGAGCATCCAGAGATGATGCTGGTAAATGCAAGGCCCTCTTTTGCTTTGATTGTACATTTCCATATGACAGAAGCATTAATTAATCCATCAGTGGCTTCTTCCTTCCTGAAGAACATTTTCTGTCTGTAAAGAAATGTCAATTGAACAATATGTGACACAGGGGAGCTGCCATTAAAAACACCATAACTTTCACCCAGAGAGAAGCTCTGGTGTGCAGTGCTCACTTAGAGGCAGGCAGGGAGAGAACGTAAGCATCCCTTGCTACTCTCTCAGCCTCCCTCACTAACAGGCCATGGGGAGGGGACTGTTGTTTGTCATGCTGAAAGTTCAAAAGACAAGCACAGTTGAGACTCTATGACATCTGCTGATATCAAATGGAAGTGGAGCAGAAAAAAAAAAAGAACCTAGGTTGGAAGGTTTTATTGCTCTTTCATTTATCTGATAGAGATGAAGGTCAGTATCAGGCTCCAGTGAATTCCACTAGTTGCATGGATGTTACCATGTTCATACTCTGAGCGCCAGAAGTGTCTGGGATGAGTACCTCAGGTTTTAGGCAGAATATTCGAGAGGTCAAATTACCCAAAGACTTTGTACTGATGTTTCTATCTTTGTCACTGCAGGGGAGCACTTAAGAATTTGTCCTCAGGAATACACTTGCTGCACCACAGAGATGGAAGACAAGTTAAGCCAGCAAAGCAAACTGGAGTTTGAAAACCTGGTGGAAGAGACAAGCCATTTCGTACGTGCCACTTTCGTGTCAAGGCACAAGAAATTTGACGGTAGGTGAAGGAGTTCGCACTTTACTTTCTTACTGGCTGTGTTTTTCTCTGCACATGGTGTCATTATCTGAAAAGCATTTCTGAAGGGGACACTGTTCCTTTCCTTCTTAGACATTGCTAGTAGTTTGTGTTTAGGAAAAGCATTGACTTTTCTTGTCAGTAGGTTATATTTGAGTACTTTCTTGCTGGAAAAACAATAGGAGTTAATAAAGAGCATTTTCATATTTCTGGTTTGCCTATGGAGTTATCCAGTTATCCTGAAAGATTAACTCATTTTTCATTATTATAGTGATTCTGATTGAGATATTTCACATGATAGCTTTTCTTTGGCTTTTATGAGATTTTCTTTAGAAAATTATATTGCTTAACATAAAATATAGCATCACTTAGAAGGACAAGCTTATCTTAACTGCCAGTGACATGGACTCAGATTTATTTGCCATTTTGATATTTTAACATATTTTACATCCTAGTTTTGGTGTTTGCTGCATAGAAGTTAGATTCTACTATGATATCCTCATCATAAGTATTTAAATCTATATTCAAATTGTTAATTGAACATTTGTATTAGAAAACACAAAATATGGCTGGCAACATAGCTCTGCAGACTAACTGCCTGCTTAGGCAAGCACAGGGGCCAGGGGTTGAGCCCAGACACCACAGGCTGTGCCAGCCCTACTGAAGGGGGCATTGAGCCAGCCACGGAGTCTCAGCATGGTGGCACATGCCTGTAATTCCTGCACTGGAGAGGCTGAAATCAGGAGGATCACTATGAGCTGCGTAGTGAGTCCCTGCACAAAATAAATTAATAACAAACAAACAAAAAGAGCAAAGACACTTATTAGCATTGAGTATTCTCATCGGAGTGTCAGAATGAGCTCAGATACACAGTGGTGTTAATATAACTAGAGATTAATGTTTTAGGATGATATGTACTTTTTGCCACTCTAGCAAGTGAATGTGTCATTCTCTGATGTGTTCTAAACTGGCCTTGCAAGTGCTGGCAAGCTTCCGTGGGCCCCCTCGGACAGAGGGCACTGCCCTCCACCAACAGAGCTGCTATTCATTTGCTTCACCCTCTCCAGTCAGCGCACAACAGAGCCAGTTAGAAAGCTTGCCAACTTGCTTCCCCCTCGTTTCTCTCTGTGTAGTAGGTAAAATGTTGCACTTCATTGCTGCTTTAAAACCATTATTGTAACAACGATTTCTTTCCATTGAATTCCCGGAGTTATAAAAGATGGGTCCATGGGTGTTTTTAGTACACGTGATGATATAGCCATTTACATGTAAGTGATTGGTATGGTCTTTCCAACGTCTTCACATCTTGCGTTCATCTATTGCTCATGTCTAACTTTATCTGTGGCGACTTATGAAAATAATTCCCTGGGCAGTGCATGTTGGTTCTTAATTGAAACTAGGGAAAACTTAGGGTTTGCCTTTTATTGGCAGATTTCAAAACCAGCAGCATTTAGCAGCCCCTGGTGGGACATGTTTGCGGGACTACAATCTATCATTGCAAACCAAGCTGAATTAAGACATCTTGTCTTGTGTTACTGGAAGAAGGTATATGTGATCTGCTGCTGCTGGTATTTATTTATGTCTTTGTAAAACAACTCTATTCCAATCACAAAGCTCCAAAGGATGCTGCAATAATTCTGGCAGTAGTCACAGTACTTAATATATACTCCTTTTAAGAAAATTACTGTATATTAAGTGTATTTATGGAGAGTTGATTTTTTAGACCAGCGAAGTTATTCAAGAAGAATGAGGTAGATACTACCTGTTATTAGCATATCAATAACTTTTAATAGCTCTGGGTCTGTAGCACTTAATCCCAGATGGTTTTTTTTTTGTTTTGTTTTTTTGTTTTTTTTTTCTTCAGAGAAACCATTCTCCCTCCTAGTCCTTCTCTTTTCACTGGTTTGTTTTAAATTGTAATGCATTTAAGGCCCTGATGTCAATCAGTAGAATGGAGCATTGATTTTGCTAAGATTACATCTGACATAGGGCAGGGAGAAATTCCTTAGGAACACTTTATTAGACTCTCATGGAAGAGATTAAGGTTTTTTGTTGTTGTTGTAGTTATTATATTTTCAGACTTAAACAAAATTTCAAAATGTGATACTGGTAAGCCATGTTTTGAAAACCTCACTATTAAAAGAAAAATTGCAAAAATTAATAATAATAATAATAATAAGTAAGAATTTATGATGATGTATTAATTTAAAAGTCATCATCGTAACTTCTGCCCTTTGGGCAGTTCTGCCACGCAGTACACTGATTTTTTTTTTTTTTTTTTTTTTATAATAGCACCAAGGTGATCCAGCTGGTGGTCATTTCAGGAGATATGGCAAATTTCTCAGTGTCTTTGCCCCTTCTTGGGACTAGAAATTGAACCTAGAGCCTTAGCATTTGTTCAGCAAGTGCTCTACCAGGGACCTGTATGTCTGCTCCCCTATTGACCTAGCAAAATAGTACCTCATGACCCACACTAGTGGCTTTCCGTTGGGTACAGAGAAATGATCTAGAATCCATTGTCCAATATTACCTTCTGACTTATATTTTGAAGAAATTGGAGTTTCTTTTAGTATCTATGTTTGGTGAATCATTTTTGTATTATTTCTGTTTTGTGTTATTTTTTAAATATATTTTTCTGTACTGAGTATGAACCCAAGGCCACTGTGCTAAATTACACCCAGTCTCTGCCCTTTTTTACTTAATTTAAGATGGGATCCTGTTAATTTGCAAAGTTGCTGAGGTTAGGCTCAAACTCATGTCCTCCTGCCTCAGCCTCCCAGAGGGCTGTGGTTACAAGCATGCCTGAAGAATCTTGATCCCATACATCCAGTTGGAAGTTCCATCTCTGGTCCTGCTTTCACAGAGATCTATACTTATGACTTGTATGTTGTATGTCTTTTTTAGCTGTAAACGATTACATGAAAAGAGTAGTAGTTAATTAAAATCAGAAAGCAATGGCCTTCCTTCCTTGTTTTATCAAGTACAGAAACAATTTGAATTACACAGCTCACAATGTATTCAGAAGCTAAATTTAGTCGTGATACTCATTGATTTCTGATTATTGCTTTCCTTGCTCTGTTAGAATTGTCTTGATTCCATTTGATATTTTATTTGCGTACACTGAACATGAGCATTTTTAACTTATGGTCATATATCTCCTGTTTAAATTAACACCTAGAATAATATTGTGAAGATAACAGCACACAATTACAGATATTTATCGGATGGCGTGGAACTAACCTTGAATTAATATGAATTCTCTCACAGCTTTTCTAAATGGCCAAGCTTTGTCTGTACTAGCATTTCCTGCTTGGAGACACTAAATTGAATCAATACATATTATTTGACAGACAACTTTTGTTGCAGATGAATAGTTGCTAAGATTTCTAAACATAATACATGTTTTTGTGTTTGTCTATATACTGACGGAGGTTTAATTCTGGGCACTGGGGCTTCTCCAAGCATCTCACAGGTTTCGTTCGCTTTCCTTTCTTTCCCATGTTTCTGCCTGTGCTGTCACTATACATCTTGCAAGGGTCCTGGTCCCCCCACCCCCCCGGTCACTGCAGGCTCTGAGAGAGCCATGCAGAGGTGTTTGCAGCTTGGTCTATGCTCAAGCTGACCTTTTCTGTTCCTCCTTGTGGATTTGAATTGTGGGTGAAAACCCAGACAAGCACAATTGGCAGAATACCCCAACATTAGTTTCTGAGCTCTTACTTCTCCCCTCTCTGCCAAGCACCACAGCAAGCCAGCAGTTCCAACGCAAGTCAACGTGATCACATTCAACACGCAGACAAAGAAATGGTCATCTTTGCATGCTCAGTTAGCTCCAATTTTGTGTTTAGCAGCGTCTGACCTCTCAGATTGGCATTTGCATCTAAAATCGCACTGATTTTATACTTCTAGAACTTAGAAAAGGAAGGAGTCAGAGTCCTGAACGGCGTCTTAGTACTGAGAGGAAACTCCTGGCTTTCTTCCTCACTCTTACTGTGCTAAACCGTTGATCAGGGCTGACATGCAACACAAAGCCACAGAGATATTAAGTAGTAGAGTGAGGGTTGTGTCTCAGGCTGAGTGCAGCTGGATTCCTGTTCTCAACCACCTCTTCCTCAGCATTTTCCCAGTGTTTTTCACTTCCCCAAATATACTGTCCTCTAACAGTCACTGAGCTATCCCTCTTTCTCCCCAACCTGTTCTGTCCCCGTTGTTGTGGGGAGGAAGTGGGAATAACTGTCAGAGAAAAGTGGAAGGAGCCATTTTTAATGCTTAAAAAAGAGAAGTTAAGCAACTAAATATAGTCCAGCCCCCAAGAAGCCTGAAGCCAAAGACCTGCCAAGTTCCCACCAAGAATGAAACCAGGGATGTGACCCAACACTGCCTTTTGTTTTATAAATAGTTACACTATAGGAAGTCAATCTTTGGTGGACATCCTAACAATGGCAAAGAACTAGTAATATTTCTTTATCAAGGCAGTAGTGATGCTGGTGCATAAATTTGCAGAACACTTCTTTCAAAGGTATACATACATTCAGCTGGAATTTTTTTTTTAAATTGAAGGAGACTGCCAAAATATATTATTGAGTTGTCAAAGGCACTTACCTCAACAAACCTGCTGGATTCTGTCTTCTCATAAGCAGTAGCACCCTATTCTCCAAGAATGTATTTGTGTAATATGGATTATTCAGAGACAGGAAAATTGACAAGAATGGATGATTTACTCTGTTTTTCCCCCCTTTTGCTTTCTTTGAGTTACAATTTATTCACATTTGGAGCTCTATATGAGGTTTTTACATTTAGTATGTTCTTCTTGATCTTACTATTTTTCTTGTCTAGCTGGTTGTTATTTATGTATTTTAATGATATACATTTGTCCAGAGATTTTGACAGCGAGTGCATTTTAAAATGTAGAATAAAAAAAAGAAAAGAACAGTAATTTCCACTCTTATGAAGAACTTATTCTGTAGTAATTTTCTCAGAATACCCATTACACTGAATGTGGAAATAATTTATATATATAGGAATAGCATTTTTATGCTGGAAATCTGTTCACGTTTTCTTTTTAAATATCATTTCTCATCCATATACGGTAGAGATGACAATAATGTGATGACTTCTTTAAAATATAGCCTAATTTTCTCAGAGAATACACTTACATGAAAAAGACAAAAAAAAAAAAAAAACCCAGCTTGTTTTCCATATAGTGGCAAAATCTTCCGTATTTCCTAACACATGGGTGATACTGGTGTATTGTGTATGTGCATATGAATGATTTCTACTTGAAAATGATTATAGATAAGAAGATGACTTGTGATAAGCAAAATAGGATCTCTGTCTATCAAGCAATTTGCCTTCTCAGAAAGCCATAGATGAAAATTAAAGCTAAAATGAGTAAGATCAAGTCTGTCCCTAACTAGACACCCACTGGAAATAGAGAGAAGGTTGTTACAGTTAGTAGTCCAGGATATTTTAGCTTATAGTAATTAAGAGTGGCAAAAGGAGAAGAGGTTTAGAGATTTTGTATGTACCCAAAATATCCTTAAGACTTTTTAACACAGTTGTCGATTTTCTCCCAGTGTTGTAGAATTATTGACACAGAGCATGTATCTGTTACATTCCTATGATACAGAAACTTTATATTCTTTTCTGGCTACCGCTCTCTTCTAACAACCAATACTACAATCATAAGACATAAAAAAGAACCTTTAGTTCCTCAGTATACCTTTGGCTGTGCTGTTCTAAAAGGTGCTCAGCTTGGCTTGACTCTAAATGAGGAATCAGGGGCCAGTGAGATGGCTTGTGGTCTAAGGTGCCTACTTAGGCAAGCTTAGGCAACCACAGGGACCACGGTTCAATGCCCAGCAGCACATACTGTGCCAGACTCACACCCAGAGCAGGCTGAGTCGGCTATAAATAAATAAATAAATAAATAAATAAGGGATCCATGCTAATGTAATCTCAATGTTGCTTGTTATTTTGAAAACACAAGTATAACTTAACACCTTCTTTTTTCCGTAGAGTTTGGAGACTCTAAGACAGCCAAATGGAGGCAGGATGCCCCTTAAATCCTAAAGTAGAATTGGCACTAGGTCTTGCCAGATTTAATATGCCAAAGCAAAACCCACAGTACATTTCCAGCACCACTGAGGTGGAGATTTTTCTACTCTGTGGAAGTGGAGAGAGAGGAAAGTGTGACTATTTCCATATCACAGAGTTCTCCTCTTAGTTCCTTTAGCTCCACACAAGTAAAGTTTCCTTTACCATACTGGTCTTTCAAAAATGAGTTCTTAGGAACTCAAGAAAAACAAACTTTTTCTGATAAAAGTTAGAACCTGCAGGTATGATGGTCATGTCATGACCTTTCATATCACTAGGGTATACACTAGTGAACGCATGTGTAATCACTTGCACCCATACCATCGCGCTTGTACAAGCACATGCTTTACCCTTCCATGTTGTTACAAGAATTGAGGTAGTATTTCTGTTCCCTACGTTATAGGTACCCTTTGTCAGTGTGCAGAATAACAAATTAACTCTAACCCATAAGGCTTCTAATGTTAATCAGTACAGGGAATAATTAGCTGAAGGACTCCTTCACATTTGCTAGGACAGCACCACCAACATGCATTTCATATGAGGTCAATCATCTTAAAAGCAGAATGTGCTGAACCAAGTTTTAGAAATTAAAAAAAAAAAAAATGGTCTTACTGACTTGGCAAAATAATCTGACCTATTTCCCAAAGGAGAGACTCCAAAACTGAAAACCAGCCAACCAGGGATTTGACTTTGACAGAGCTGGGGAACACGTTTGTAAATCACAGATGCCTGCTATTGGCCCAATGTTGGGAGATGATCCTGACTGAGGGGGTTCTTTAAATGCAGTGCACGGAGAACCCTGATTTTGTACAAGTGGAATTTGTCTTTCTTCTCTTCCTTCCCTTATTATCCTGCCCTCCTCCCTTTCATCCTTCCTTCCTTCCTCTCTTTCTTTCTTTATTCCCACTTTACACTTTGGCAGAGCTTTCAGACCTAAGGATGCACACTGAGAATCAGCCACTTCACGGCATCTGCGAGGTACTACCCAGCATTTTCTAATTCTTAGGCCCTTACCACACACCTCAACATAACTTAAAATATATTGTGCACCGGGTGCAGTTGAAATATTATCATCTTATTATCGCCAATTCCCTTGCATGGTGGCTTTGCTGAGCAGCTGTTTCACAGACAAGCCAATTTCTTTTAAGTATTGCTCCATCAGACTCTGAAACCAGCCCTACCAGAAGGGTTCTTGGTCATGAATGTTAATGAGCAGACGGATATCTGTTCTTTGACAGAGACTCACTAATCCTTTGAGGAAGCCTGGGAAGTATGGGTAAATTACAGGAGAAATTTTATTTAAGTAAAATTGATCTACCACTGAACAGAGAAATCGGATTTTCTTATTTTAATGAAAATCAATAAAAATATTTAATGGGAGTGTCAGTTAGAGCTCCCTGGCAACATTTTTGTCTTTTGACATGAAAAGGTGGTATCCAAAAGAATACACACTCCGTGGTGTGCGGAAGGCCAGTGAATCCATTGTCTCCTCGTAGCTTTCAGGAGACAGCATAGTGGGAAATAGAAGATTCACTTGTTCTCTATCTGAAAGTAAGTATCAAGAGAGACTTGATCTTATGTAGTGATAAGAAAAGAGAATAAAAACATTGCTCTTCCTCCCATGAGACAATGTAAACCTTTTCATTTTTCTAAACAAATACAATGGTAAAGGCATAGGAGGAGCCATCTGTTTGCATCAAGTACCCTAAGGTTTATGAAATAATAGTTTCAGTGTATTTTTATCCCAGAACAACTGTAGATTGATGGAAATTCTGAGCTGGCAGACAAGACCAGGACTCACCAAACGTTCCCATTGTTGAGGGTGATCCATGAGTCTCCACAGGGCTTATCAGAATCTTCGTTATTTTGTAGTTTCCCAATATTCATACAAGAAAGTTTTTTATAAAAGTATATATAAGACTGACAATTTGAATTCATGGTGATAGAGAATAATACCCATTGGTATCTTATTTATTTATTTATTTATTTATTTATTTATTTATTTATTATTCATTTGGTGCAGGGTCTCACTATGCAGCTTGGACTCTAGTAATCTAGTGATCCTCTTGTTTTCAGCCTCCCCAGCCCTGGGATTTCAGGCATGAGCCAGCAAGCCCTGTTTTATGGCAGGTTCAGAACACCAAGGGGTGGGGCCAGAGCTTCTTGTGTGTGAGAGATTGAATCCTATTCCCTGTGCTTGCCTAAGCAGTTGCTTAATCCACTGAGCTATCTTGCTGGCCTCTTCTTTCTTTCTTTCTTTCTTTCTTTCTTTTTTTCTTTCTTTCTTTCTCTCTCTCTCTCTCTCTCTTTTTCTTTCTTTCTTCTTGCTTACTTGCTTGCTTGCTTGATTTCTGCCTATATTTCTGTTTTTTTGTTTTGTTTTTTGTCTTTTTGAGACAGCATCTCACTATGCAGCTCAGGCTGGCCTTGAGCTCACTTTTGTAGTCCAGCCTGGTCAAGAATTCGCACTGATCCTCCTGCCTCAGCTTCCCAAGTGCTGGGATTACAGATGTGTGCAACCATGCCCAGTTGGTCTCTTATTTCTTATTTATTCTATAGTAAGTTAGACATCAAACACTGCTCTCAAGTTGCAAAAATAAATATAGCTCACTGGACTAAAGCTGTTGTTTTTATGGTACTGGGAATTGAACTCAGGGCTTCACAATTACCAGGTAGGCACTGTGCCACTGAACTAAATCTGTGGGCCCCAACAACTACTTCTACTTCCATTTAAGCTTTTAGTATTTTTATACTGTAAGTGGCAATTCTGGAACGTATGGCTTCATAAAAAAGGTCCTCTCTAGCTCTCCTTGTCAAGTCTAATTATAATTTTAAATGTGTATTTAGAAGAGACAGGGGCCCAAGGTAGGTAGCAGGCTTACTATGGTGTACATCTTGAATATTCCTCCAAAGCCCATGGTAAATGTTTGGCAGCTGGTGATGCTGGTGAGAGGTGGTGGAAGCCTTGAGTTTAGCACCGAAAGGAGACATGTAGGCCACTGGGGATACGAAGGGGACTGTGGTGCCCCACACCTTCTTATTTCTCTCACTTCCTGGCTATGGACCACATGGTTTTGCCCTGTTGAATGGAATGTTCTTCCATAATATACCATCTCACCACAGACTCAAAACACCAGGTCGAACTGGTCAAAGACAAAGCCTCCCAAACTGGGAGAAAAATAAACCTTTTATCTTTGCAAGTTGTCAGGTATTTTGTTATAGTTATGGGAAACTGACTAGTACAACAGACTTACATAATATTTCAAATTCAGAAGACAATGTGATATGTTCTTCTTTTCCCTCTTTTTTTTTTTTTTTTTTTTGACTCATGTTTTTGGTACAGGGGGTCTCTATGTATCTGGGACTCTACTGACCTATGATCCTTCTATTTTCAGCCTCCCCAGTGCTGGAATTAAGGGTGTGTGTCACCACACATGGACTCAGTCTCAGACTCAGCATGCCTGTGGTCGGGAGCCTGAGCAGCCTGTAGTACCAGGATCAATCACAGTTCCTACACTTACCTAAGCAGGCACTTAGTCTGCTGAACTATCTCGCTGGGCCAAGACTTCTTTAAAAGTCATAACCAATAATATTTCTCTATCATTGAATATTTACTCAGTGATTTTTGTTGAGATATTCATAACAAGAGCTAATATGGCTTGATATTTTGAAAAATTCAAAGAAGTTTGTTAAAAAAATTAATTTTCTATGACTTAAAGTATTTAAACAACAGGAAAATATCTGAACCAAATGAGGAGAAAGTCCTAGATTAACTAAGAACAATACTATATGGTAATATAAAGCTCAGGAAGAAAAATTTAAATCATTCATGATAGTCTAAAAATACATTTATCATTATATCTAAAGATTTGTTACATTCACTAAGTAGGCAAATGCAACCCTTGAGCTGTCCACATAGATTAGCTCATGGTCTTCATACTATATCCTACCTACCTACAAATTTAATGGGGTACAAACCACTTAAAAGCAAACTTTTGAGTATAATTCTGAAAATAGAAACTCAAATTTCTTTAAATATTTGAAGACTTTTTCTATATTTTTTATTTCTGAAATTTTCTTTGTGCATTGTCTCCCCTTAAAAGCATAGCTCTAAAAAATAAATAAAGCATAGTCCTATGGTCATTAAAGCTTTCAGTTCTCGTGGGCTGCTTACTGGTCCCCTTCTAAACACTTAGTTGACATCTAATCATTTTTCACTTACTTAGTGTTCTTCTAGTTGCATTCCTTTAAAAAATATGATTCCTTGCATGGTCCATGATGAAGACTAAGCTCATTAAGTGTAGAGATTAGGCCTCCTATTTTTATTTTATTTGCCTCTGCTTGACTTAATATGGACCATATTTAATATTGCTACTGTGTTGTCTATGTTACCAGCATGTACAGACCCAAGGGCACAGACTGGTTAGATGAACTACTTAAATTACTATTATAAATGCGACAAAAGAAAATAGGAAGCCTTGAATTCTAGTTATCTATTGACTCTCAGGGTCCATAAACCCAGGATTCATATTTGATTTCAGCAGAATTTGTTCCAGCAAATCTAATGGAACTAATTTTAAATTCTCCTGATAGAGATGGTCTTTACTTAGTGTACAGCAAATAGAAGCCCTTATCTTATCTTAAAAGGCAAGATCTACATGTTCTCTACCTCATTCTTTCATTATATATCTCTCTCTCCCTCTCTTTCTGCCCCTTCCCACACTACACACATAGAAAATAAGAGGCTAAAAAGTACACACTTGTTCCGTGGGATCAGATCTTGCTGCTTCGTGGTTTTAACCCTGGAGAATATGATGCTTTGGCTTGTGTGGACCTAACAATTCTGAAGTTGTGCACAGTCCTTGCCCATTGTTGAAGCAAGGAGCCACTGGGCCTCTGCACCTATCATGCATTTAAGTGAAGGTGAGGTAGTTGAGTTGGTCTCAAGAATTTCATGTAGGTTTTCAAATGCCGTGACATAGACACATCAGTCTGAGGTGAGCCAATAAATAATAGGGCTCCATTCTGTAAATGGTATTCAGACACTTGTTATCTATCAATGTTCTTTATACATTAAACAAGTCTCTTTGTTCCTTCTTGTACTTATAGTATGTATGTCTAACATCAAGCTCATTTGATTTTTTTCAGGTCCATACTATGCTTTTTCATTTGAATTTCCAAAAATATAAGCAATATAGAATTTTCTATTTTCTCTTATTTTATCATTGCTAGCTTCTAATTTATATTTTTCATAATCTCTAAAACATTTTGTCTCTCAGTCATTCTTTCTGCTAAAGTAATATTTTATGACCTCAAAAACTTTGACTAGTAATATTTTTTTATTTTAATGTATTGTGTGTACTGTAGAAATAGTGAATAATTTAAATTCCACATGCTAAATGACTTAAAATGACATTAATATACATGACTGAGGGAAAACAATAAAATACTGGTCTTTGAGAAAATTGCATAAAATATAACTTTTATTAATATATAGTTTCTCATGAAATTGAATTCAATTAACTTCTGAAATTGCTTTTTAAAACAGAATTATTGCTTCTTGTGTTCAGTTTAAAATAAAAGCAAAAGTAGACTTTAGTCCCTGAAATATGAAGGTGATTTACTGTTTTCTGGAGATAATATCCCCATTTTCCATTATACTTCATAATGATTTGCTAATTCAACTTGGGGCACTTTTGCCATCCTGAGGTTTATAATCTCTGTTTAGAGTTGAAGGAGACACCTGTGGCAGCACGGTGCAGCTGTGCTGTGTGATATACTATGTCATGATTTATAATGAGGAATAGGTCAAAGTAGTCCATAAAATACATCTTCTCATAAAATAATGATGCAAGGACAGTAGAGAATTAAGGAAACTAGAGTCTATGATTTTAAAAGTTTTAAAAATTCACCTCAATCAATACTTCAATCTTCGTTGACTTTGTCCACTTGATCAGTAGGTAAGTCAAGCGTGTCCTCCTGTCATAGGAGCCCAGTGTGTCCTAGTTAGGGAAATTGGTATTGGTTCTATACATACATACATTTATTCTGGAGATCCCAAACTTCTTTTCAAGCAGAACAGTTGCCATTAGACAAAACTTCCGGCCTTTTTAAGACTTAGCTTCTGCTGAATTGTGTTATAAAATTGAAGACGTTGGAGAACCAATTCACAAGAATACATGCTATATTTTTTTAAATTACTTAGCACATTTCCTGAAGGTATGTGTGTGTTGAAAAGATATATCTATATGTGTGTGTAGCGATGGAGATTTTTTTTAATCTACCTCAGGTAACTATGCTTCCTCATGTAGATTTCAGTGGATTGACTTGTTCTTCACTGTTGGAGAAGAACCTGCTCTTCTCAGGATAGTGTATCAAGTCCTGTTTTAGAAAATTTACCCTCTCAACATCGGAGACTGTGTAGTAGGCAAATATTCACATATATCATGCACATTTTATTGACCAAATGACCTTGTTGATTCTTAGTCTATGAACAAAACATTTTTTCTTTTCAAAATATGCATAATCCTGTCTTTTTTGAAAACATATCAGATGAGTCTAGTGGGTGTGTAGCAGAGGAGCATTTATTGTGTGACAGCTATTCCCTGCTCTTCCCTCTTGTCACTATCTTCTAGCTCACTTGTTTGGTAAGTGGTGACAATACAAAGAAATACTTAGACCAGAATAAAAGTAGCTGTGGGGGGGCTGGGGCGATAGCTCCGAGGCACAAGTGCCTGCTGGGCAAGTGCAAGGTCGTGAGTTCGAACCCTGGTCCGACAAAAAAAAAAAAAAAAAAAAAAAAAAAAAAAAAAAAAAAAAAAAAAAAAAAAAAAAAAAAAAAAAAAAAAGTAGCTGTGGGGCTGACTTGGAAAGTTGGTGAAAATACAGGTTACAAATATCAGAAAATCTATTTTTAATATAAGAGCACAAAAAGTACTTTGATGGGAAAAAAATGAAGAAATAAAACTTCACTGAAAGTTAACATTTGGGCTGTGGAAATGTAATGGATGGCCAGGATCTGGGCTCAAGGATAACTCCAAGTCAAATTCATGTGGTGAAATGAAGGGTGTTTGAAATAACAAGGAACAAGACTATTACTAAGGCCCTTGAAGTGTTTCATGCATAGGACATTCACATTATTCTCTGATGATCAATGACTGTTCTTGTTTATATTCATTTTAAAAATTAGTGTGAACATTTAGTTTGAATTTAGTAGACAGAAAGAAAGAGAGAAAGAAAGAAAGAGAGAAAGAAAGAAGAAAGAAAGAAAGAAAGAAAGAAAGAAAGAAAGAAAGAAAGAAAGAAAGAAAGAAAGAAAGAAAGAAAGAAAGAAAGAAAATGCCTGCTGAAACCCATTTCACTACGTTTACAACATGGGGTTTGTGGATTACATAGTGAAATTCCTTCGGGTGCTTCCTAAGTCTTGTGGTATGCCTAGCACTGTAATTTTGTTGTTGTTGTTTGTTTTGTTTTGTCTTTTTGAGACAAAGTCTTGCTATGCAGTTCAGGCTGGACTTGAGCTCACTTTTGTAGCCCAAGCTGGTCTCAAATCACACTGATCCCCCTGCCTCAGCCTCCCAAATACTGGGATTATGGGCATATGCCACCATGACCGGCTTGCCACTGTACTGTTTTTAAGAAAACTTGTGGACTTGTGGGCATCTGTGACTGAGTTAGTTGTTGTATGGTCCACGGTTGAGAATTCTTTGCATTAAGGTCATTAAATAGTGTCCTTACTTCTGAGTGCATGCAAGTGAGTTTCTACTGTGATATTTGGATGAATAGTGGGATTTCGGCTAGTCTGCTCTTTTCCTATGCTAGTCTATTTTAAGACTTCCCATGAAAATGAAAGAGGATTATATAATAACTATAATTCTTAGGTCACTTATCTGATTAAGCATTTCAATAAGAAACCAGGCACGGCAGGGCTTGCCTAAAACCTCAGCACCCTGAGAAGCTGAAATGAGAGAATCACAAGTTCAAGTTCAGCCTCAGCAACATTTACTGAATTCACAGGACCCTATATCAAAATTTAAAGTTAAAAATGCACAGTGTAGCTTAATGTGAACACCCAAAGTTCAGTCCCCAGCACTCCAACTCTCAAAAAAGAAATTTAAGTGCTTTTCTTCCTGTTATAAGTCTACACCACACATACCATATCTCTAAGCCTACAAAATTCATGCTCTTGATAAATTTTCCCATGATCTTGTCAACCCCCAGTTGCAAATGAAGCCAGCACAATTCACACATTCCCCTTTATGAAATGTTACATTTGTGTTTCTCATATCTTGCATCTGGGTCCCCTAATAACATTGCACATAAGTATATAGTACAAGGATAATACTATAAATATTCCATCCACCGGAGTGTGCACATAATGATGATAATTGGCCAGTATGAGTAATGAATTGACTTTTCTCAGTAATAATTCAGTACACAACTGACTTGGTGTATAGATCTTTGGGGACACATGAATATAAGTAGCTGAGATGCTCAGCATTCTTTTTCTTTCAAGTCATTGGACAATCCAGAGTTCTGATGAAGTCTACCCTAAAAACATGCATATTTATTCACTGTATGTTCATAGTGTTTATTAAATAATAATAATTATTATTATTATTTTTGTCTTTTTGAGACAGGGTCTCGCTATGCAGTTGAGGCTGGCCTTGAGCTCACTTTTGTAGCCCAGGCTGGTCTCGAACTTGCACCGATCCTCCTGCCTCAGCCTCCCGAGTGCTGGGATTACAGGCATGCGCCACCATGCCCGGCTCCCTTAAATAATTATTAATTGTTCACAGTTAAATTTTGTAGTCTTAAATTCTCTTTGAAATGGTGTAGTTCAAGGGGCTGGGGAGATAGCTCCGAGGCACAAGTGCCTGCTGGGCAAGTGCAAGGTCGTGAGTTCGAACCCTGGTCCCACAAAAAAATAAATAAATAAATAAATGGTGTAGTTCTCAAAGGCAAACTCTTCATTTGTTCCAGCTTATTAGGGGTGGACTGATAGGTGAAAGATAGCACAGGATGCTGTTGGTGTGCTACTATGAGCTCTGCCTTACTGAGACTGGCTTGCATCAAATCAAGTCCATTTGTGTCAAGTTCCCGACGAGACCAAGACATTAGGATCCCTTGGGTTGAGACTCGCCCAGTGTCACCTGGGCCCCTGCATGGTTTTCTTGCTGTGAGGAATGCTGTTCCTTTTCTGAATGGCCTGTAGTAGAAATGCCTTTGCACACCTGCAGTATGTCCTGGTCTCTGGTGGAGTTCTTCAGTAGTTTACTTTCATTGGATTAATCCAGTTCTTCTCTGCTCTGTTCTTGTCCTAATCCGAGTGAAAAACATTTTAAGTGCCATGTTTTATAAGATAAAGTTTAGGAGTGGATTTGGAAGTAATTTTTAAAAATAACAATATGTTTTCTTCCTCCCTAAGAATTTTTGCAGTGTGCTAGTGTAGCATTTTGATAGCATTTGAGTGTTCTAAGTGCTATTATGAAAACAAACCGGAAAGGTCAGCTCAGTTCTATGTTTTCTCACTAATGTCAAACCCAAAATGTAGCTTTGTCCTCTGCCTGCCTTGTACATTTGTTTTATTCTTAAACCGTTTTCATAAGTATTTGAATGAGATGTCATTGTTAAATATTTTAACTTATGTGCCATGACTTTTAAAAATAAGTAATTAATATAATGAAGGAAAGAACCATAACCTTTAGAAAGACTCAATAGCTTGAACAATAATGATTAATGACCTTTTTGTCTCACAATTTTTTTCGCTTTTAAAGAAATATCCCTGTATAGAGCAAGCCATATTGCCAAATAGCCATATTTCACAGTAACTGTAGAATGTTTCTTCACTTCCACTAAATGATAATACTCAGTGAAAATGGTAGTTCTTTAGTTTTAACTTCCATAGGAAAAGTAGAGTTTGGAAAAAATAACAGATTTTAGGTCAATATGAAGCATATACAGAAACATATCTATGAAAAATAATTCTAGTAAGATAGATACACTTTTATATTAATACTCATGCATCATATCATGTGTAACAATCTTTTATTATTTTTCAAAGACTAATATCTTATCTCACCTCATCCAAGATTATTTCTTTTTAATTGATGGTGTTTTCTTATACCATTGCTTGAGTTAATTCTTTATGTTTACATGGTTTATTTATCTAGGATTTATATAGTTACAAGGTGTGCTGTACGGTAATTCTGTCTTACTCAAACTTTTTTAGTTGTCCAAATATGTGTAACTGATTAGAGTAGATTACTACTCTAAAAATGTATTTTGTGTATCCATATTGCTTTTTTTTCCTATTGTTCCAAGGGAAAATAATAAACAAGATTCTGGACAATATTTTATTTCATGCCAATACCAGCAAACCCTGCCAAATGTGTAGGGCCTAAAATGGGTTCCTTTTTCACTGTTTGTTTTAAAAACCAGCCCAGGCTAATGGGGATCACGTGTGGAGAACTAAGCCACACTGGGTGCTCATTATACATGACTTAGATGCTCTATCTTGCTTCCCCTACCCTACAGTTGGAGACGGTTATATGTGTTTCAATTAAAATCTCCATTTACTTCCAGCTGGCAACATTTGCATTCATTCTTTTAGTGGAGAGCAAAGGTCGCCAACTCCTGCCTGAACAGATTTTTAAAACTACACCCTTTGCCTCCCCTGTGAAGATGCCCATGAGGCACCCATCCTGGGCCGGGGGCAGGATGCTGCAGGGTCTCATTGCATGGGGACTTTCACCTTATTTACTGATGTAGCTTTGGTAGCTGTCGGTCCAGATGCTGCAACGGCTGCTGCTTTGTGGATTGGGATTCGGCAGCAGCTGTTGTTCTTTGCTAGAGCGTGTTTCTGAAATTCAAAATTTAATAGTCTGAGACCCTAGTCATTGAAAGCTATGCTGAAAGTTAATCTGCTGCATCCAAGTTTATTTTCCTACCTAAACCATAGCTTTTGATGCAGCCTTTCCCATGTGATACACAATAAAATGAGGAAATATGGTGCCCACTGCCATTTCCAGTCTCTGGGAAAAAAGGGAATGCAATAGTTACAGGGCAGGGGCTGGGCATCGCAGCTTAGGGACTTGGCCGTGTTCTCACTGTCAGATACTCAGCTCTAGGCCCTAAGTGCTTTCTACCTCCTTTCCTTTTGGCAAACTGACAGAAGTTAACTTTTTGTATCTCAAAAAGTTATAAAAACAAATGTTACTTGTGCAAGGCTTGTCAGTTAAAGGAAATAATGCACATAAAACACTGAATATAATCTTTAGCACACGATTATTTCTACTTTTGAAAGATCAACCACATCAATTATATGTTGTTTTTTTCGATAAGTAAGAAGGGAATTCATTGCCTTGTTTCATTTTTCAGTGAGAAATGAGTTTCTTGCCAAATATGAAACATCCGAATATTCCAATTATTGCAGCTAATATTTATGAAATGATGTTATAACTGAGGCACCATGGCAAGTACTTTGCATATGTTATTCTATTTAGTGGTCTTAACTAAACTTGTGAGACCAGTGATGCTATTGTTATTTTCATTTTATAGTTGAGAAAACACTTGCTCAGAAGCCGAAGTAGCTTGCCTGAGGTCTCATAATGAGTAGGAGAAGAAACAGGGCTGCTCTGCATCCATAGTCTGTCCCAGCTGCATGTTCTTCCACAAAGAAAGAAAATTAGACTATGCTGAGAGAAAGAATTTGAGTTCTGCTTCTAATATGCAATTCTCTACAACAGTAATGGGGATTTGAATCAATTCTGTTATCCTTTTGGTCATCTTTCATTTACTTGGATTCAGTCTAGTGGTAAACAGATTTATTATGTTCCAGTAAAATTATTATTCAGTGAATAAACCTATGATTTGCTATTTTCATGTCTAAGTATGATTCTTTTAACAATGTAAAGTTTGATAACCTCAAACTAGACTTTTCATGCCAAGGAGGACCTGGTTGTAAGTGGCAAGGCTATCACAGGGTTGCAGGGAGTAAGAAGTGTTTCCATAGTAGAACCATCAATGGCACATCTAGTTAAGAAATCTATCATTCTCCCCAGTAGGCAAGCCAGTGTCTCTGCACAGGGTCAGAAGAGGTGATGCAGACCTGGATTACCTATAGAGGCACATGTGGCAGCCAGGTTGCCCTGAGTGCAGAGCCAGGGTTCCAACTGAAATGTTCTTTCGCTCTCAGCCTAGAAGCTCATGTGCGTAATGCTTTCCTAAAATGGGGTCTCAGCAGAAATAATATTCGAATGTACCCCCAAGACTCCAACCCAAATAATAACACATATAGAAAGTGAGGTAATTGAATGTATATTTTTTAATCTTTTGGATATTTGTTCAGATACATGAATGACCTATTAGGATAATACTTAAAGAACGAACAGTTGTATCTGTGCTACAACAAATCATTCACTTTGAAATTTAGTCCTTCATGAGAGGCAGATTGTGAAAGTCTTTCTTCTATGTACTCTTAAATAATGAGGATGTCTACATCAAAATCAATGATAAATGCTCCTAATTTCAGTGCCTTTCTCCCCTTTTGAGTTCTTATGGTCTGAGAAGTGAATGATTTTACCTTCGAAAGTCTCATAGTTTCTTTTGTAAGTGAGTTTTATCATATGTATTGCCACCATGAAAAGACCAATTGAGTGTTTAAAGATTTTATAGTACAAGAAACATATTAACAAAGAGCTTTGATTGAGCAATGGACAATCCTTGTTCATGTTGTTGCTAACACTATACCACTAATCCTAAATTATCACCCTCTGTTTTTTGTTGTCATTGGGGGGAGGGTTGGTGGGGAAGCTCTATAGGGTGTTCAGGGTCTCACTACTAGATCAGATTTGTGGTGATCCGCCTGTGCACAGCCTCCCAAGAGCTGGGATTGCAGGTGCACCCCACCCCGCCCAGTCTCAATTGCTGTCTCAGTGCACTCGGGGATCAAATCCCCAGTTCCTGTGTCCCTGAGCCTGCTTGCAGGTGCTTTAATCCACTCAGCTATTTGGCCAGCACTTAAACTCTTAAGTATTTCTTTGTTTTTTTTTTTTTGGTTTTTTTTTTTGGTTTTTTTTTTTTTCCTTTTTTCTCCAAGACCAGGCAGGGTTCAGTCAACTATTTCTATTAGCATTTCAAATTTCCTTAGCTTTCCTTATGGTATTTCAAATGCTTACTTAATTTTTTTCTTTTCTGAGTTGGACACATGAGGAAATCAGAAAGGACAAACGCTGCATCTCCATATTGTAAACAGGTTCAATTGTGATGTGGCAGAATGCACTTCTCCAAATTTTTTCCTCCAAGATCTCTTCCATTTTATAGACGATAAGCAGAACTTCATTCACTTGATTTTCTGTGCCCCGATTTTATGTCCCTTCTTTTTGCCATTGCTTAGGAGAAATACCTTGGGAGGCTGCATTCCCGCCACGTAGACTCTGGAGGACTGCATACCTTTTCCATTTTGGCAGGGATTAGTCCCTCTGTGATTCTAGTAACAAAAAGAGTATAGAGAAAACCATCAAAGTGAATTATAATGGGATCTGTTTGAGTGCTTTTCTGGCACTCTGTTAAAATGAAATGTCCTGTGGGACCAATGGGTATATAGCCTCTGAATTAACTAATTTAAACCACTTGCTATACCCTTTTTTCCTTTCAACTAATTTAGAGTATTTTTTATCTGGCTCCATTAGGAAATATCCGTTTCCTTGATTATTAGGGATATCATTTCTTGAATAGACTATGAAGTGTATATTGCTATTAGTTTTCTGTCTAGGGACCTAGACAAACTTGATGGGTATAATCTCTTTGACAATATATTGGGTCAGTCTAGTCAGCTGAATTACATTAAAAGACAAGAGGAAAATAATGAGAGTGAATTGCCTTCCGATGATAGATAGCCTTAGGGTAACCTGGGACCAGAGATGACAGGAAGCAGCTTTCAACAGGATATAAGGCAGGACCATCTGCATGCGACAGAGTAGAGACGGAAGGGCAGGGCTGTGCTGTAAACCTTCAGTTTCCCCCTGCAACAGTAATGTTGCAAGATGCCGATAGCCATGAAAGCAATTACTGCTCGAACATGATTAAGTCGCTTGTGTGAGATATGTTGTTCGTTGCTACTCTTTCAAAGTTGAGCCCTCAAACCATATGTTAATTACACATGTTGAATATTGTTAATATTCTTCACATACACTTAGCTTTGTTCATGATTAAGTCAAATGAATCTTGTCTCTATTAAAACTGATAGTGCTCAACTGGAACATTTCCAGAAACCATTTATTAATTCTCAACATTTAAGCAGGCCCTTCTTTTTATTAGCGATGCACGCTTATGATGAAAGCAGTAACAACAATAAGTCAGTTGTCAAGCCAGTCTTGTGAACAGTTTCAGTAACAAGGTGCTAGAACTGTGATTGACCCCAAGCAGGATCAATGGGGACCACCTATTTGTTTGATTCAGAAGAATCCTTAACAGAGACGATGGACTTCCCGTGTGAACATGTGAATACAATGTAGATGAAAAGGGGAGTTATCCAAAGTACAGGGAAAAGCATATAGACAATATCTTGACAATGACTGATTGTTACAATTTTTTTACATAGAAAATATTTTAAATAGACTATTTTTCTGAAAAATACGATGAAAAATATTGAACTGTTCTATGATGTCTGGGATTTCTTTCAGACTTTGTGACTATATGACTGCGCTGAAACAACAACAGTAGAATTAAGTCTTTATGTAAAAATGGCCATCTGATCTGAATTTTTCAGGATTAATAAAAAATAGAAATAAAAAAAGACACTTGAATCTCTATCACTTCGTTATTTCCAGGTGAGAAAACAGTGTCTTATTAAGTACAATGACATTGTTTAAAATATGTAATATGTACATTAATCAAGAAATTATTAAGGAAATGCCTCCAAAGACTTGCTTATATCTCTTTTACATTATAGATTTATATTCTAGAAAGTTGCTTCACTCAGATGAACTCAAAATATCACAAGAACTCTCATTTTATATCAGTCATCAGAAGCATAAGAATTAGGCTACATAGATATAGTCATTCTATAGACTTCTGTAATGGTCATGTATTTGGAAAATGTTCCTTTTGTTGCTAGTAAACAGCTTAGCACCGAACACTGTGCAGCTATCATATTTTATCCTGGAACAGCTGACAACAGCCAGGTGATTTTTCTAAGAGAATCCATAAGAGAACAAATGCACTGATAGTGCTCTTTATGGTTGGTATATTTTAGTTCTTCAACATTGGAAAAGATGGGGAAAAGTTGTCATGAGCTGAAGTGCTAAATGACAACCCAAGTTCTTACGTGCATCTTTCAATGTATTTTCCACATTGTAAATGTTTGAAGGACTTGTAAATATTTTGAAGGAGGAAGCTACTAATTAAAAATGTAGTTAGTAGTTGTTTTCACTTCACATGTAATAGACTGTCCCCAATTTTTCTTTCTAATTTTAAAGTACTCACTTTGCATTTGGGTAACATTAGATTAACATCGAACCTCACTAACAGGGGAACAATAATAAATATGTCTCTAGAAATATTGTGCTTGCTGGTCATATTGGTGCAGTAAACTTTTATTATTGATGTTGAGAGTAGCAGACCATGAGTAAATGCCGCCATTGAAGATGGTGGGTGCAAGAGCAATGGATGAGAGGCAGAAGGGAAAGGAGGAGCAGGATCTGCAGTGTCAGCGAGATCCTGCTCCACACAGATGGTGACGGCAGAAATCAGAGAAGCAAGAGCAGCAATTAGGCCTGACAGGATGGCTCAGTGGTCTAAAGTGCCTGCTTAGGAAAGCTTAGGCGGCTGCAGGGACCATGGTTCGATCTCTGGCACCACATGCTGCGTCAGCCTTGCCCGGCTGAGCCGGCCATAAAAATAAATAAATAAACAAACAAACAAAAGTTCTGAAACAAGAAAAAAAAAAAAAAGAGCGGCGATTAGCAGTGGAGGACTCAAGAGCGTTGACTTAAGAGCTAGGCCATGACTGAGATTAAGACTTAGCTCTTCTGAGACCCTGAAACAGTTAAACAAATCTCAACAACTTAACGCAACATAAAGATATCTTTCTCTTGTCCTGAAAATATCAGGTGCTTGGGTTTAATACACTGACATTATTGGTAATTCCAAAAACTAGTGGTCCATGGGCAGAGGAGATAGATGAGTAGAATAAGTGCTTGCCTCGAAAGTGCAAGGTTCTGAGTTTGATCCCTGGTACCAGCTTAAATTATATATATTAACAAAGCAAGCCCTAATGGTCCCATCCTTCATTTCACGATTATTGTCCTGCTAGAATTTGTCCATACCTTTCAGCCAGAATACTGCCTGTGTGTTTATCACAGCACATACTTTATTAATATTAAAGTTAATGTAATTTTTATATAGATAAATGAAGTCATGTATATGACAGCAGAGGATTAGTGGCCTTGCTCATTTCTGATCTGAATCTTAGTAAGATTGAGTTTTGAGGAAAACATTAAAGTGCTCATTCTAAGCCTCTGCTACATGAAAGAGACAAGAGTGACAGTGACTGGTAACTGTTGAAAGGCACTTGGCCCAGTGAGTTCAGTCATTAGATTAGGGTCTAGATGTCACTTCTCTGAGATTTGTTATTGTCATAACAGTGCAAATAATTCTGATATAACCTTTACCTCACTAGCAACAAGAAGATGTCAAATTTTTCATATATATCATTTCAATATTTATCATATTACTATGGTCATATATCGCACACACTGTTTCAAGAAAGTATATGATATTAAAAATGGAAATTGATTATTATAAAGCAATCTCAGAATCAGACTTTGGGTAAAAGTGAGGCATTTCAATGTAGCAAAGATTTTTGACTTGTAAACATGAAATATCTCTTTACTAGTTGGACATCATAAGAACTTCATTGATTTTAACTAAATCACTTATTTATTTGTATGAGTTTATTATTAACTTGAACTAGAATGGAACTGGGGCCTTCACATTGACCATACACTCAGCCTATTTTTTAAAGTTTCATTTTGAGACAGAGTTTTGCTAAGTTGCCTCATCTGGATTAAAACTCATGATCTTCCTGCCTCAACCTCATAAATCTTGGAGTTACAGGCATTTGTTAGCATGACCACTAAATTAATTATTTATTATTAATTTTTTGGATGTTTTAACAAGATTTGCTTTCTTAAATGTTCACTTTAATATCACTGAATACATTGATGGTGCTCTTTAAATGTCAAATAACTGCCCAAGTTCTCCAGAAAGCTAACTTGTCATGCATAGTTAAGTTTCTAGTACACACCAACTAATCAAAAAGGAAAAATTTTGCCACTAACCTATATTCTTTTGTATTCTTACATTTCCAATAGACTGGGATAGACTGTGAGACATAAATATCTCTAATGTTGCATAAATTAGTGACCTGAGGGCAAATGTATACACACCAATGTTGGCATTTTGGGATTTCAATTATAGATACTATCATTTTGTTCATTGCTATCACACACTAGTATCTAGTATATGTTTAGTGAATCTTCTGCTTGTTGATGACACATGGAAAGATGCCAGTTTGACAGCATACCGCTTTGTATCATGCAACCCTACCATGATGTTGACCTACAAATATAATTTTAAAATCTGTGCCATTTGGTGTCACGTAATTCATTTATTTAGAATTTGGAAGTGTGAAGAACAGAGAAAGAGAGAGAGAGGTAAAAGAGAATAAGCACCAAAAATATATTATTGTATTAGCAATATCAATTTTTGACTATTTTGTATATGCTGCACTGTGAAGTAAGTCAAACAATGAGACAAAAGAATATATACTAATATGAGATTTAAAGCTGCCTGGTGAAATTATGAACTTATCTACATGGTCACTTCTACAGATACTGAGATATACTTTTCTTTAAGGTATATGGAGAGGTAGTTTTCAAATGATTTTCTGAAGAGATTGATTCTTTAAAACAGAGCATTATACAAAAAGCACATATTAAAGTCCCAAAAATAATATATTAGAAATATTTTAGAGTTAAAATGAATATTAATGACAGTAACATTTTTTTGTTTTGTGTTTTGCGGGACCAGGGTTCAAACTCATGACGTTGTACTTGCCAGGCAGGCACTTGTGGTATGGAGCTATCTTCCCAGCCCCTCATGACAGTAACTTACACATGAGTCAGCTTTGACTTGATGACACTTTCTGTGGTGGTTTAGTATGTATGCTGTTGCTTTATAACATGCATTTTTAAACGTAGGAGAGAGATCAAGTGTTTGAGCTTCTTATGAAGCCCTAGAATATGGTTTTTAATTGTAGAAAAATATATGATCTGTATTCCATGAGAGAATGAATAAGAAACGTAGTATTAAGATTATTTCTTCCAGTTTTCTTCAGCTTCCTACTGCCAAGTTCAGCTCTCAACACACACACACACACACACACACACACACACACACACACACACACACATCCCAGCTATCCTAGCTTTAAAGCTCTAATTCTACTGATTAGCAGTCCACAAATGAGAATTAAATTTAGAATGTTTTGATTTGAGGCAATACGCATGGAGAGAAATCTTGTTTTCATTATCTGAGCTGAAATTGTTTCCCTTCCGATTTTAATATACCAGAAAATCAATATTAAGAACTTATTTTATATAGTTTTATGCCTCTCACAAATTTATAACTTCCAGCAACCCATTTACTTTCCAGTGTCTGTTTCAAGATGTGATACTCTGTGTGGTAGTGGAACCTGCTTCAGGGGACTAAGGTTTTAAGGAAGAATATATTTTGGTAAAGTAATATGACCTCCTTTAAGTCTTAATAAAGTGTTGGAAATAAAACTTATCGGTTAACACATTAGTTCTTAAGCAATACTCTTTCCATTGAATAAAAGTTAAAGTTCACGTGATAACCAGAGTTTTTCACTACCTTTGCCTGTAAATATATTTCTTCATTTCTGCCAGGAAAGGGAACCAAAAATTTTAGACAAAAAGTAATTGTCTAACCAGCAAATGACCTATATCATTCACAAATGACTCTTGAAAAAATTTTCGACTCTTTACTTTCACACTTTATACTACTTTTCTGTGAAATGATCAGATATTTTTGAATTAATGATCTAGTCCACCTTCATTGGAATCTTATGAAGTTGATGTTATTGTTGGCATTTTGAAATTAGAGTGATTAAATATTTACTCTCTGATTAGGGGCACTTGGGGCTTCTTCCACTGGCTCTAAGATACTTTGATGCTTTATTTGTTCATTATACTTATGGTCTGGATTCTATGACAAAAGCTTAGGGTCAGTTTTCATGAAACTTCTTTAGGGGCCTTTTGTGCATTCCTAAGGAATATTAGTTAGCGATTTATGACCCATTTACTTAATTTTGGAGAAGTTGCTTGGCTCATGTTTCGGAACCTGTATTTGTCCCTTCCAAGGAGAACATGTGGCAAGCTTGGAGCTGAAAGAAACAGATGAGAACTTGGGCCTGACGTGGACCAGTGGAGCTCACTCTCCTTCCTGGATCAGCAACATCAACATCACAGAAATCTCCCAAGAAAGGCTGAAGTTTGGCCCCACTCCATCCTAACTAAATGCCCAGCTATCTGTTTTTATTAAGGCTGATGGTGCAATGTAGGTACAGCTCCATAGACTTGGCCCTACCTTTTGGACCTCCGGGAGCACTTAGAAATGTGCTATTATTTCATGGAAAAATGAAGCACGTGGAAAGACACAAATTCTAAGAGACAGTGGCTCTAATTGGCTTGTCAAGATTAGCTGAATAGACACTCTTTTTGAATTTGTTCCTTCAGAAGGAACCCTCAGATCTCAGGAAAAACTTTGTTAAGCTGAGACTTTTCATTTTCAGAACAGTTTGGTCTGCTCTGAACCATGAGACCTCAAAAATGATTTTTTTGCTCTTCCCTTCATGTTCCATTCTCATATCTCTTGGCCATAGTGGGAAAACCAAATTGTGCACAGAGCTTCATAAAAGAAGCACGGTACAGGTGGGCTGAAACTATTCTGGGCCCATCGGGTCAAAGTCAGATATTATCTGAAGCTGTAGAAAAGGCAGTGGAAAGGGCTAGGATATTTACAGTCATACTAGCATATTCCATAAAGTCTATAGGTTCCTATCAAGTGTGTATGACATACTATATACTAGCAGTTGAGTTATTTTTCCTTGAGAAAATGAAGGTGAAAAATCACTATTCTGGTAAGTTCTATTATATTCAGGGAAATAGGTTATATGCAAAGAATATTGTAAACAAGTTAGTGATAACATGTCAGAAATTGTAGAGCTATAAAATAAATTTTATAAAAGATCCAAAAGTATGATAACAGCTTAGCTACATTATGGGTAATGTGTTAAGTCACACATTATAGGCTTTCTTTAACAGAGTTTATTTCTTTATTAATTTTGTGTAGTGAATATATTTGTAAAGTATATGTTGGGTCTCTATCACTAATCATGAAACAACATTTGCAAAAAATATGAAAAGAAAAAACCCTCTTGGACATTTCTTCCTTGGGGATGGAGCTGGCAAGAAGAAAATTTCAAAATCAATCAACCAATTAATAATGACAAAAAGTGAACTTGGAGAAACACCTAGGGAAGTCTATCAGTAGACCAAATGAGAATCAAATACAAGGAACTGAGTCAGAGAAAGCAGCCTGCCTCCTGTCTATTAGTCGGCCTTAAAGCCAGATGTCTCTGTCATTTCTGGCCCCTGCTGCAAGGATGGCTGTCTTTTAATGATGGTCCTCAAACACAGCCGCATCCACAATACATACTGATGATGAGTTCTCAAAGATTAGTTTCGTGTTTTGCCTTGTTATCTTTCTCAAATCATTTAATTCTGCTGATGACCATGCTGCTCAAGCTGTATTTCTATGTGATCCTTTCTTACATAGGATGTTGTAGAACTCTGCTAAGGGGATTGATGTAACAGGCCTAGACCACCAAGGTGACTTTTTTAAGTATGAGTAACAACACATCAATCGTTACTAATGCTATTTTTGTGGAAGATGGTTTTAATGGCACATACTCAACTATGCCAAGAAATTTTGTGTGCATATGTTGTAATAGTTTTTTTTTTTAAACATGGATTTTTTAAAGAATTTTTTATTTTATTTATTTATTTTTTCTTGTTTCAGAACCTTTATTTGTTTATTCACTTATTTTATGGCCGGCTCAGCCCACCCCGAGGGCAGGGCTGGTGCCGCATGTGGTGCCGAGGATCGAACCGCGGTCCCTGAAGCCGCCCAAGCTTTCCCAAGCAGACGCTTTAGACCACTGAGCCATCCGGCCAGGCCCCTGTAATAGTTTTTATAGTAGCTTTATTTTTTTTTTAATTTTTTTTTTGTTGTTGTTGTTTCAGAACTTTTGCTTGTTTGTTTATTTCTTTTTATGGCTGGCTAAGCCTGCCCTGAGGGCAGGGCTGGCGCGGCATGTGGTGCTGGGGATGGAACCGCTGTCACTGCAGCTGCTCAAGCTTTCCTAAGCAAGCACTTTAGACCACTGAGCCATCTCGCCTGGCCCCTATAGTAGCTTTATTGAGATGTATTTTACTTGTCCAGTAGAATAGTTATGTTGAAGACTCCCCCTGAACCTGAAAACTTATTCTTACTTAGCAAGGGAACCTTGAGATATAACTAGTTGAGGCAATTAACGAATGCAGTTTTTCCATAATTCAATATGAGTGCTTTCTTTAAAACATACGTTATGTTGTCTGATTTATTTCAGTTAACATAATACCCAGGGAAATCATCCATACTGCATCTTTACTTTGTAATACAAACAACATTAATAAAACAAACAAACAAACAAACAGAAAAAAACCCTACACATACTGATGAACCTTGGGAAGGTCTGAACATTTCTTTTCTGGGAAAAGGACTACTGAAGAAATGCTTGCAGACGTGTCCATTATGATAGAGCTTAAAGCTCTATTGATAGGTAGCCATGATGACGAGATAGCCCATGTCTGTCTGCACCTGTTCTAATGCAGTGGTTCTCTCATTTGAATGCATATGGGAATGACCTGCAGGGCTTGTGAAAATAGATGTTCTGGTCCTCGCTTGTGGGGTTTCAGACTCAGAAGGCTGCAAAGTGATCTCAAGAATTATATCAAGTCACCAAAGTGTGTTGCTGGTCCATGGAGCATCCTTTGAAAGCAATTACTTTAATTCAGAACCAATTTAGGAGTATTGACACTCTCCTCTTAGTCATTCTCATCAATGCCTGTCTCCTCAGTGCCTTCTAATAAGTAGAAGAGATTACACTTTCTTAACCTAAAGTGGCCTCTAGTCCAAGCATACCTTTGCAAGCTGTATTTAATTTTGATGACTATTATTCAGGCCATCACTGGAACACAGCATCTGCCAAGAGCTTTCCATATGCAGGTTAAAATTTTAAAATCAATCAGCTCAGTGTCATCTCTGTGCTTCTTGGCCATTTGTGATCACTGTCTTTCTCTGTTTGAAGGAAGTCAGGGATCCCAAGAACTATTTAGAATTGCTAACAGTTTCTTTTAAAGCGAGCCAGCAGTATAATCACTCAGTTTCTCAAATGCACCCAGGTTAGGCAGGGTGTTCACTTAATCAGTAGTAAATGTTTGTTTTTCACATCCCAGATTCTCCCCTCCCCTGCCTTTGCTGCTGTCTGTCCGATTGAAATGACAAGTGTATTTACAGACGCTGTTATGCATCTGGTGCTACAGTGAGGGAAAACACTCAAATACAACAATATTAGTTAGGGAAAGTTTTGGACAAAGTCAGAACAATATTCTATAAAGTTTATTTTTATTTTTTAATATATTTTTTTTAATTTAACAATGGTTATATTACATACTTTCATCATCGGATCAGTTTAGATTAATAGATATCGGTATATAAGATTGATCAAACAGGTAAGGATTAACACTTTCAGTAAACATTAATTTTTTTTCTCTTTCTTTTTTTAACAGTTGACACATTGTATATTGTCCTCACAGTAGTTATACAGAGCACAGTGTATGGGCATGACCCACCTTCCTATTGATGTTGCTAAGCAAAGAAAAAAAAAATCTCTTTGGATTAAGAGGAAGCAGATGTATACACAGTCCAATGTTCCATCCACAGTTGCAGTGGACCACCAGTGAAGCTTGCAGTGCTGGAGGCTATGGATCCAAGCCTCCTACAGCTCATCTCATCAATCTAACTCTGAGTTTCGCGCCTTGTACTTAAGTTTTTTTGCTGGGTAATCAAGGGCAAGTCAAAGCAAGACCTGTATAACAAAACATTCATCTTTTGTATCTTCCAAGGTCAAATCCCCTCAGGATTAACTTTGGAACCATATACAGTGCTTTGTAGAAGTGTTGTCAGTGTCAGCCTTCGGATGAGTCACGGCCATTGCTTGGCCAGTTTGTTTTCTGTGAAACCCTGAGAGAATGTTTTTCTCTGGGTGACTCTCCTTAGACACACTATAGTTCATTTATCCCTTTCCTCTGAGGTCCCATAATTTATAAAGTTTTTGTGAGGCCTGAAACTTGTGCAAATAGCGAGGACAGCACTTATAAATTAAAAATGCAAATGATTTTCTATTTTATGCAAAATATAAAATGTCAGATTAGTAAAACATTTAGGATGACTGGAGTATTTGTTAAAAGAAAATGAAGAAATAAAATCACACAAACACTACAAACAGATAGTTTTATTAGCTGTTTGATGCAGATGTACAATATTTTTTGTCCCTTATTATGGCCCATATACTTATATGGTATGTGCCTGGAATATTTATGTATAAAAATGGAACTCTGATAGCATCAGTCTAGAATACTTTAAGTAGAATTTGGAAAGTAGGTCTCACATGATCTTTAACATATTGGATTAAAAATTATATTTCATCACTGATAGTTTAGAAGAAGTTTCACTCAGTTCTCAGTCCAATACTGATAATATAAAGGGAAAGCAAAGTTACTTTACTGAAGTGCAGTAAGACTTAAAACTACCCAGCAACATTCATATTTTTAATATCATTACTATAAGTTTAGATTTCTAAAACACAGAATATTTAATAGTTAATTTCATGAAATTTCCATAATAAAGAAAAGCAGATTAAGTACTTGTCATAACATAAGTTTTATTACTATGTATGTTTCAGATGGGGGAGAATTTCATTTTGTACTTCTTTTTCTTGTTGTTTACATTTTTGTATTTTAGGGAGGAGTATACAGGGTGTTCAGAGTCCCACTACTAGATCAGACTCGTAATGATATGCCTATTCACAGCCTCCGAAGAGCTGGGATTATAGGCACACAACACAATGCTCAGTCCCAATTGCCATCTCAGTGTACCCCCAAGGTCAGGGAGGGCACAACAAGCCTAGGATTGTACCCCAACCCCATGTGCCTGCTTGCAGGTGCTTTAATCTGCTGAGCTATTTGGCTGGCCATATCTTTTCAGTAAGGATAAAATTTCTCACTCAGAATATTGCATCCTGTATCATGAGTAGACATATTTTCTACAGATGAGCTTTAATTATGCATGAAAGCTCTTTCCCTCAGATCCTGCCCACTAACTTCTGGTACCAACTGGGATGCCACACATTTTTGTGGTGATGTGAGCTGTGTCTTTCATTCATGATTCCATGCCTGAGAATCCTCCAAGATTCCATTCCTATGCCAAGAGTGCTCTGATTTACTTTGCACAGAAGTTCTAGATAGCTACAGAGATATTTCTACCTGAACCCAGTTAGATATATCTCCAAGTCAACTTCCTTTAGCTTACTTTCCACTAAAGGCCATGGGCTCTCTGAAAGGAACTGGCATGGAGGAAGTGTGGTTTAGGGAAGGTTGGCAGAAGTAAAGTGGCACTTACCTAATTGTGTCACTTTTTCAAAGATTACACAGGCAGATGGCTATGTGGTAATAGTGCAATAGCTTTTCCTAAGCCTAGGAGCAGCCCTCGTGCCAGCAGCCAGAAGCTAAAGGAGTTCAGGGTGTGTTTCTCTGCAGCTTTGCTACCAGAAAATACTCCATGATACAAGAAAGGAGGGAGGAGAAGAGAAATAGAGATGGAGGAGGAGGAAAATAATTTCCAGGTGGGAGAAAAATGTATAGGAACTTTGAAAGGAGAGTTACCTTTTATTTTATTCATGATGCTACATAGAGCTAAAATTACAGTCCAAGATATACAGCTTTCATGGATTTATTTCTTATGTCTGTCTTTCTTCAGTACAACTAACAAAGTGTGGGTGAGTCCTGATAAAGTCCCCTACAGTCTGTTATTATGTTTAATTTTAAGAGGGGGCCGGCAAGACCACTCAGTGGACTAAGCACCTGTTTAGGCAAACTCAGGGACCAGGATTCAATTCTTGGATCTACAGACATGCGGGTCCCAACTTCTTGAGAACTGAGCTGGCCACAGAGTCCAAGCATGTAATACCAGTGCTGGGGAGGCTAAATAGAGTTGGCTCACTATAAGTTTGAGCTGTGCAGTGAGGCCTTGTACCAAGTACATTAAAAAAAAAAAAGAAAAAGTTGTTGAAGGCTTCTAAGAAAAGTTCGACACGATGCAAATGACTCTAAAATTTGGTTTTCATCCTTCTTGCTGATAGGCAAGAGGCAAATGTGGAAGCTCCTAATTATCCCACAGTTTTCCTTTTTTTCACCATCTATAAAGCACTAGAAAGCTTTGCACAAACATAGGCTTAAAAAAAAAGCCTGTTTTCTGAGGTTGACAAGATATGATAGATCAAAAAGTAAAATTTACCTTACTCATTCATTATTTGTTTTACATTGTAGACAGTTCAACAGGCTGTGACAAAAACCATAGTTTGGGAGACTTAGAAACTTATTTCTTACAGTACTGAAGCTGAGAATCTAAAATCCAGGTTCTGGCTGAGTCACTGTCTGCAGAGTTCCTGCTGCATGGCCCACAGACTGTCTTCTCACTGTCACTTTTGGTCAAGGGGTGAAGACTGACCCGGATCTCCCAGACAGGACATCGATGCCATTGCTAAGGGCTCCATCCTCGTTCCTGGCTCACTCCCTGGGGACATGGTCTTCTCCTACTGCTACCACATGGTGTAGTTAGGACTTGAACACGTGACCTTTTCAGGGATACAATAAGCATCCCAATTATTGCATGACCTGTGGATTTTTATTAAACAATCTTCTACACCAATCTGAAAAAGCACTTTCAGCTACCACCCTAAAGATTACATTGTACACATAGTAGGAGTCACCATGTTAGCTTTCTTTATTCCTTGCATAGTTTAAGTTATATAATAGATATTCCTTGACCATTATGTACAAGTACCATGAATATTTGTGTCAGCAAGAGTCAAAAATCTGAACTTTATGGAGTTTATACCATAGTTATTCTTTTTCCAAAACAATGTCTGTCAAACTGCCTAGCATTCATTGGAGTTGAACACTATTTTATCCACACAGAGAAATGTTTCATGTATAGTTAAATGTAAGTCATATTTCATCTCCTATTCATGGTCAAGTCTGAGGGGCTTTTACTTACAAAAATAATCTGCATTTAAATGGAATTCATTTCAACCAGAATCTACTGTATAGCATGAAGATGTCTTTTTTGCCCACTGTGTTGTTCCAAATATATAACTTATTGCACAATTCGGTGTGAAAGTATTTTAAATTTTTATATTGCTTAAAAGATCAAAACTATTTGTCGCATTAGAAATACTTAACATTCTGAATGAGAAAGATAAATGATTTTAAAGCATTCCAAGACTTTCTCAAAAGCTTTACCTTCTAAAAGAGTTTCTACTGCAACCTGTGGGTCACGTGTGTGTGGCCAGGGTGACTGTCAAGGCTACACATTAAAGCTTTGCTTCATTCCAATGTTAATATCCAGCCTCTGTAGTTCACCACGCAGAGAGAAGGGTGTGTCATAGATGCCAGGAATAAGTAGGTATGCCCAAGTTACTTTTTTCTTCTCATGCTGTTACCCTGCTTATCAACAAGTGAAAACTTTAACATTGGCAAGTCTGATATTCCTGTAAATTTCATCAGTGACAAGGACAAGATTAGGTTGTTTTATGTTTTTTGTTTTTTGTTTTTCCTCCCTGGGGTTCAAATTTATGACTTTGCACTTGCCAGGCAGGCACTTGTGCCTCAGAGCTATCTCCCTGGCCACAAGATTACGTTTAGCTCAACAGTAATTTCATTAACAAAACTAACATTATATATATATATATATATATATATATATATATATATATATATATATTTTTTTTTTTTTTAATCTCAACTTTGAGACACAAGAAAATAATTCTATTAAAACTGTCTCAGCAAGTCACCAAGGCCTTTGCTAATCCCAGCACTCAAGGAGTAGAGATTACAAGTGTGAGGACAGTCTGGGATATATAATAAGTAAGATCCTGTCCTTAAAAAATAAATTGTTTTAAAAAATAGTCTGGAAAAATCATAGCCATCTTATCCTTCATGTTTTTCTTTGGTTCTTAGAAATCTAGAAAAATAAGAAAGAAAGACAGAAAGAAAGAAAGAAAGAAAGAAAGAAAGAAAGAAAGAAAGAAAGAAAGAAAGAAAGAAAGATGTAGAGTTTTACAGTGTTCTGTTCTTTGCAAGGAGAAACCCACACAAGTTCAGAAAGAAAGGGTTACTTTGGACAGGAAGTAGCATGAACACATTGGCAGCATTTTGTGGGATTGCAGAAGATTCAAGAGCATGAGCTCTTCAGGACTTAGTCCTACACCAAACTTAAGGCGATTTCTCTGGGTGTCTAGGAGATAACCCAGGTGCAAAGCTCTCTACCTGGCATGTTGAGCTTAACAACGTACTCTTCACACTAGTCTTGATTTTTCTTTGTTTTCCTCTTATCGTTTGGACTTGCTCTGCCAGTGCTGATGGTTGGGGTCCTCTCTGGTCCCCTATAGTCTCTGCTAAACTAGACTAGCTCTTTGCTAGATACAGGTGAACATTCAGGGAAAAGTGTTAGAAATAATGTACCTGTTTTTAAGCCTTAGGAGTGAGCACATTCCCTTCTGAGAGGAGTCCTCAATCACATCTGGAGAGAGTCATGTCCTTTTCCTTGGAAAGGACTTCTCATTGTGACCACATGTTTGAAAAAGAACCCAGAGTGCTGTATCACAGACCAAGAGGGCATGTGAGTGTCCTTGTAACAGAAAGAGGAGGGCCTCTAACAGTGTCATACCTGAACAGGTGTTTCTTTTTGAAATAGTGGAAAACAGTGAAACCAGATGATTATCATCTGGTAGAAATGATTAGGAAGTCCCCACCGAGTGAAAAAGTATTTCTGCCTACAAATGAATATTGTGTTGCTGGAGCTCAGCTGTTTTAGAGCACAGGTATCGATTGCCTAAGTAACAGACCGAAGCTAGTAACCCTGAGTTTGAATCGCCGCCTGTTCTCCCTCCTTAGACTCAGTTATCTGGATCTGCCCCTTCTGACTGTTTCTCAATGTGAATAGGAAGTGTTTATTTTGAAGGTGATACCTGAATTTGTTTTTGGTTATTTGATGGAAAACTAGAAATGGTACTCACCATATACTGCATTAAAGAAACACAATTCCAAGCCTTTCCCAGGTATCTGTGAAGGGACTGAAGGCCATTTTTAGGGGTTTTGAGAGATCAGCAGGGTTTTCAGCATACTTCTAAGACATCATTTGCTTTCCTACCCTTTTGTTCTTTCAGGAATATGCAGTGGACTCTTCTACAGGTGAATATCATCTATATGATATATCCCCACAGAAGGATAATTGAATGTGTGCTCCGTCTGTGTCTACTTTAAACTTTCCCAGTTGTGATTCCTAATATGATAAGTAGTTGTGGATGTTGCTCATATAAAGAAAGCTCTGAGGGACTAGAGAGACAGCTCAGTGGACCAAGTGCCTGCTTAGATAAGTGCAAGGACCAAGTTCAATCCCCAGGCATGGGCTCCGCCCCTGTGACATGCTGAGCTGGCAACCGAGTTTGAGCCTGTGGCACACCCCTGTAATTCCAGCACTGGCAAGGCTGATAACAGTAGGATCACTATGAGTCCAAGCTGCATAGTGAGACCCTATACCATAAGCTCTGTGGCACCTTAATTTTAACAGAGTATGAATTGGCCCTATAATCAAAGGCTTAGAATAGTTATCCCAAAGTATAAACATATGTTATATACTGAATCTCCAACATATAACCTAGTCATTTAACCATTCATTACAATAAACATATTTAGATCAATCATGATATGTTTTCACTCTGGAAAAATGTGTTCTATTTGATTTGTAGGGCACTGGAGTTGTTTTAGTTTTGGTTGCAATTGCATGACGGTATTACAGTAGCACATTTTAATAGTTTAGAGCAACTAAAAATCAAAGTATAAATAGAAAATCAACACTTCTTTCTCTAAACATTTCTTTTGAGCTTTTATTTACTTTAGGCAAAAAGAATGACCTTTTATCAGTAAGGAGACAAAGTTCATAGAGGAGTTTAAGACACTGATATGTTTTCACTCTAGCTGGTATATGTTATGGGATTAAAAAAAAAAAAAAAGAAATACAACAAAAGAAACTGCATAGTTCACGGTGGTTAACTCTGGAATTTCTTGTGATTGCCAGCAAAAACCACCCATTTGGACAAGACATACAGGGCGGAGTATCTTCATTTGAAACCAGCCTTGCATTAGGTCAGCAACATTTTAAATGGTGAAATTACACTGTCAAATGCCACGTGAGATGCTTGAGGATTTCTTACCCTCTCAGAAACCTAGTGATGAAGCAAACATTGACCTGGGCTTTTTCACTCATCACATTTTCATACCTCAGTAATTTTGGTTTTCTTTCATAATTTTCTTAGACTGAACTATTATTAAGTCTCTGATATGAGCAGCTAGTTTGAGGACAACACTGCAATACAACAAAACCTGTGAAATTCATATTACTTTATTTAGTGAAATTCTGCATCATTTGTAATTTTTCTGTTTTAAAAATCTTTTGTACTACCTGTAAAAAAATAAACTCTTTCAGTTGAGAAAGAGAGACACATCCATGACTTCATAAGATTGTGGAGACAGCAGTTGGAATTGTTATTTTATTTCTTTAAATTAGAATGGGAAAAATTAGGTCGCCGGGCGTGGTGGCGCACGCTTGTAATCCCAGCACTCGGGAGGTTGAGGCAGGAGGATTGGTGCGAGTTCGAGACCAGCCTGGGCTACAAAAGTGAGCTCAGGACCAGCCTCAACTGCAGAGCGAGACCCTGTCTCAAAAACAAAAAAAAAAAAAAGAAAAAAGAAAAATTAGGTCAGGCTGTGAAGAGTCAGTGGAGAATAAATGTTAACCGATGCACAAATGCAGCCCTCTGCCACCACGGAGATGCACTTCAGAATGCAGAAATGTGGGGTAGTGTGTCATTCATTGCTGGAAGAGAAGTGATTCCTTTAAAAGCACTGTACCGCAGTTCTAGACAAAAAAACAGGCACATTATAGAATGAGTGCCTCTGTCCTTATCCTTCTGAGTTTTGTTTCATTACTGTAATTGCTAAGCTGCAGCAACAAGAACCTTTTGAAAAGTTCAGGAATTTCCCACAAGAAGAGCTGAAATTTTACAATTTATATATTGTGCTGAAATTTTCTGGACTATGATGGTCTCATTGTACCATGGAAAGTTACCTGTGCAAGATACTGTGTTTTCTATGAAACAGGTACATAGTAGTGTGCCATTCTTTTGGTAGAGTGTTTGGTATGTACATAAATAATATTCTTTAAATTGTTTCCATAAAGTGATCCGCGGATACCACACAATAGTAGAATTAAATTCATGGTCTAACAACCTAATTTTTGCCCTGGAGCCTTATTATTAGGAAGCATGGGTGTTATTGAAATAGAAATTGGGCTGGGACAGTTATATAGCTCCTCAATGTACCTCCTATCTGACAAGGGCAAGGTCCTGAACTCTATTTCCAGCCATCAATCAGTGAATAAACTACTCTGTCTATAACGTTGCTCTCTTTGACTGTGAGTAGTATAGTTTTGCACAAGATATGTATTCCTCCCTGGGCCTGTTTTTTGTTTGTTTTGTTTTAATGTATAACACAGTGATACACAGTTGCATCACAAGGCTTCTGGAAGGATTCTGAGAGTTATGCACATGCAGAGAACACCAGCTGGCATCGAGCAGCACAGACATGCCACGTGCTCCCTTTGGTTGGGAAGTGACCCCTGAAGGCCTGTGTGTTACACGCTTGTTCTTCAACCATGGTACTGTTGGAAAGTGGAAGAAGCTTTTGCAGGAGGGATCTGGTTCTCCTTCTTCCTGGCTGTAGGGCACATTCTTTGCTTCTCTCCTGTAGTAGGCGAGCAGCTTGCTCCATCATGTGTTCTCACTGTGATGCACCGCTTCACCTCAGGTCTAAGGCAACAAGTGCAAACGACCGGCAAAATCTTCAAAGCTGCGAGCCAAAAAGAAAATCCTTCTGATGTTTAAGATATCTTAGGTTATTCTGTTAACGTAATAGAAAATAGTCTGACATAATATATTACTGCTATCTATTAGGTGACACAGTCCTCTGGTTAAGCCGTAAACCTGATTCCAGAACTTAGTTTTTATTGAATTATGTGAATGCAAAGACAGAGATTTACAACTATGATTTTGTGGAAGATTATAAAACTTGGTCATAAGCCAGTATGTTTGCCATGGCTTATACAGATTGCCCATTTGAGATCCGCACTACAAACAGGATTAGGTGGAAAACTGACATTCCCCCAAATTTAGATTTTTTTTTTTTTTTTGTTTTGTTTTTTTTGTTTTTTGAGACAGGGTCTCACTGTGCAGTTCAGGCTGGCTTTGAGCTCACTTTTGTAGCCCAGGCTGATCTCGAACTCACAACGATCCTCCTGCCTCAGTCTCCCAAGTGCTGAGATTACAGGCGTGAGCCACCACGCCCGGCTCAAATTTAGATTTAGATAAAGAATTTTTACCAGCAACCACTGTGACCAAGCCAGATACCTCTTCCATGCTTCCAATCTGTGGATTCTGTTAAAGCATCTTTGTTTTTATCTTACATATCTATTGTCTATTTAAAGTGTGTGTGTGTGTGTGTGTGTGTGTGTGTGTGTGTGTGTTCTAACAATAAAACCATACCTCAAGGAAAAATTACTTTCAAATGTACAAATAAATTTTAAAATGAACAAATAAAATTGCTGGCAGATTTTTGAGAGTAAGAACTCATTTGTGTTCATAGGACTTGATGCTGTGTGCCTTCAATCTCAGCTACTTTGGAGGCTGAGGAAAGAAGACCACAAGTTCAAGGCTATTCTGGGCAAATTATTGAGACGTTGTCCCAAAATAAAAATAGAAAAAGATTTGGGATATAGTCCAGTGGTATAGCACACTGAGTTCTATCCCTAGTTACCATGCACAAATGTGCACACACACACACACACACACACACACGCACACACACACATAGTTTGTGTGTGTTTCTTAACACATTTCATTCAAAATTTTGCTCACATTGATATCTGGAGGTTTGTGTGTGATTTTATAAGCAAAAACACAAAGTCTGGGAGGAAAGCAGCAATCCAGGAATATGACTTGTGAATATACAGGAAGACAGCGAAATAATACAGTTCTTCTAAAATAAAGACCATTAAAGGGCTGGGGAGATAGCTCAGGGGCACAAGTGCCTGCCTGGCAAGTGCAAGATCCCGAGTTCAATCCCTGGTTCTGAAAAAAGAAAAATAAAGTCCATCGAAAAGATTGTTGCCGGGCATGGTGGCTCACATCTGTAATCCTAGCACTCAGGAGGCTGAGGCAGGAGGATTGGGGCGAGTTTGAGACCAGGCTGGGCTACAAAAGCGAGCTCAAGGCCAGCCTCAACTGCATAGCGAGACCCTGTCTCAAAAAGACTAAATAAATAAATAAATAAATAAATAAAAACATTGTCTAAGACCATTTGTCACCTTTGTTATCTATGAATTTTGAAGCAATTCTAGATTTACAGAAAAGTACAATTTCTTCCTAGTTTTCAGTATTTTATCACCTTACTTTAAGAATTAGTAGGATGTCATATCCAATATATTTTCATTTTTCCCAAGTATTTTCCAGTGAGATTTTCAAACATTCACAGAACTTGCATAATTCTGCAATGACTGTCGCTAAGCCCACTGCCTGTATTCTGCTTCTAACATGTTACTCCATTTCACTGCAAGTCCATTTTCCATCTCAAAATCCATCCATTATGCTCATTGATTTTTTAAGCAGCTTTATTGATGAATAATTTACATACCATAAAAGTTGTCCATTAAAAACTTTTAATACATGGTCAGGTCATTGAGGAAAAAAAAAAAGAAGAAAAGAAAACCCTCTTATACTTTGGCAAATATAAGGAAGCAAGCCATTTCTTGGCTTTAGTCCTTGTTATCTAGCAGATGAGACTAAGTTCAGCTTGTAGCCCAGGGTAATATCCCAAAACTTGCTTATGTCTAATGACTGGAATCTGGAAAAATCCTGTACAATTCCTTTAATTCCCATTTCTGAAACTACCATTTTACTCTTCAGTCAATAAATTTCTTGTGGCTCTAATATATAGGAATTCTAATAGCTGGGCGTGGTGGTGCATGCCTGTAATCCCAGCACTTGGGAGGCTGAGGCAGGAGGATCAGTGCAAGTTTGAGACCAACCTGGGCTACAAAAGTGAGCTCAAGGCCAGCCTGAACTGCATAGCAAGACCCTGTCTCAAAAAGAAAAAGGAATTCTAAATCTTAGCTTCTCTTTCTCTGGTTGCTCTACAGAGTGCTACATCCTACCTTATGTTTGCTTTCCTCAGAATTAATCCAGATGACATCACGCAGAGCAAGTTAGCCTTAACATTAAAAGGGCATAAAGCACTTATGTCTTAAGGACTCTTCGAGAGTGAATCATTTGTACGTAGCATTTGCAGTATTCTTCTGTGCAACGGAATCTTGCTGTTACTAATGTAGAAGCCTGCTGGTAAATGCTCCAACTGTACATAATAGCCAGCTGGTGGCTGGATTCTGACTATTGAGCTGCCTAGAATTGGAATAATTAATTTTCCTGGAGAAAATATATTGTGTTGTAGCCTTTTAGATTTGTGACTGTAATCTGCAACCACCAGGGAGTTTATTTAGATTTGCAATTATACGGGAGTTAGTAATTTATAGTAAAGTGATGGGAGATTGCTAAATAGGAGACATAGAGCTGTGAATTTTTCATTAATAGTTTTTCAAGTCTTGCATAATACCCAAGCTGTTAGCAAGGAACTACTAGCTAAATAGTTCGTGGTCATTTTATCTAAGAAAAGCAGAATATGTTTACCTTAAGAGTTTTTGCATTTATTCTAAATTTGATTTTCTTTCCTGTGAAAGGGAGCAGTAGTCAAAAAATAAAAAAAGAAACTTTATATTTTAAAGAAATTTTATTCTGCATGATAAATTCATCATTTTACAGTGCTGTGTTTTTTATTATATGGACTTTTCTTATTATTCCGGTCCTTTCAGAGTACATCTTCAGTGGAAGAACAGGAGAATTGACTCCTCTTTAAAATTACTTATTTTTTAGGCATAAAATTATCTTTGAAAAGAATAATCTCAGCTAATGCTTATCAGCTATTTTGAAGAGATGTTTACACAAAATTCTGGCCATTATTCACCGAGAAGCTAGGAATCGCAACATTACTTTGGAAATTCATAAACATAAAGAAAAATCCTTTATATTTTACTCCAGTATAGCTTTCCTTACACTTTGCAATCCTTTAACAAACTCACACATAGAGCTGTATGATTTATGACATTGGATTTGTTATGCAACCGATAACTATGCATAACAGGTACTGTTTGTCAAAAAATGTCCCGTATCAATATTAACAGATGAAATATGCTATTTTAATATTTGACAATAAGTATAATACACTAACTTTACATCCTTGGGTTCATGTGCAACGCATACTTAACTGTAAACCTTACAGCTTAATCATATTTCACCAGTCAGAGTGTTTTAATTTTAGAAAGTTAACTCAGTGCTTCTATAATATGCTATGGAGTATCACCAGAGAGATAAAGCTGATATGTTACTGTTTATGTAGTAAACATGGACTGTACCATCTGTGTGAGATCAGTAAGATGGCACGTAGCTGTGGTGGCACCTTGAGTCACAACGATGATTCTGGTCACAAACCAAATCAGATGCGAACCAAATCCTAGTGCAACTTGTTAGCACTTCATAAGTTGGGTATCAGTTCAAAACATTTGCATTAACAGAAGTTCTTAGTCACCAGACCTTTCAAATTTTAGAATTATAGCTGAAGAATTTTGGACTTAACAAAATGACCTAATGATTTTATGCTATAATTATGGATGCACCTACTGAAACGCTTCAAGCCAGCTGTTTAAATTAAGCAAAATTTGATTATAATATCAAAAGTTAGATGTAACTTTAAAACAATGTAAAAGCTTTTTTATAGGTCTCTACTATTGAAACTACTTTCAAAGAAAGTGAAATAAAATATAATTAACAGGTTTATTTAATATACTTGAGTAGTTTTGGGGCCTGACAAGATGGCTCAGTGGTCTAAAGTGCCTGCTTAGGAAGGCTTAGGTAGCTACAGGGACCACGGTTTGATCCCTGGCCCACATGCTGTGCCAGTCTTGCCCTCTGGGCAGGCTGAGCCAGCTATAAAAATAAATAAATAAACAAACAAATGTTCTGAAACAAGAAAAAATAAAATAAAATTCATATATATATATATATATATATATATATATAATGGTATAATATATATAATGGTATAATATATATAATGGTATATATATTTATATGATATATATATATCATATAGATATATATGATTAGTTAAACTGTTTTTTCCTTTCCTAAAATTTAATTAAACTTAAAATATTCACAAAAATTGTGAGAGTTTTCTATAAATAATTGTTGATTTCAAGCTGAAAAATAGTATAGAAAATGAATATCGTATTACTTAAAATAGCTGTTTGTTGCCCATGGAAATCTTTTTCTGAGATAATCATGAAATTAACTCAGATAGATATATAAAAACTGAAGGTCATAAATTCATAATCATAAATTGTGAAAAAGAAGAATATTCCTCAGTAAATACAACTGCTGGTTATTTGGACCAAAATATTATACAAAGAGTGGTGATACACTAAAAATGTAAAATGAGTCCTTGTAAAACTCTTACTGAAGTATGAAGTACAAACAGTTAGGTGAAAGAGCATTTTTAAAATATTGTTTAAATCTCGACATTCTTTTTAACCTTAGAAAGTAGAATATAGCAATGTGTTACTGTGGTTTGGTTTATTTATAAGCTTCCCACAATCAATATCATCATTATATGTGGTCAATATAAGCTAATCAAGGGGCTGCTCAGATAGGTCAGTGGTCTAAGTGCCTGCCTGGCAAGCACAAGGGTCTGGGTTCCTTCCCCGGTACTGTATGCCATGCCAGCCCCAGGACTCCAGGTACCCTGGGCAACAGAAACAGGGCATGGTGATGCACACCTTCAGTCCCAGAACACAAGCCTGTAATCCTAGCACTGGGGAGCCTGAGATAAAAGGATCACTAGTAGTCTAAGCTGTGTAGCAAGACCCTGTACCAAACCAATCAATCAATAATTTTCTAAATAAAACTAATGTGTACTAATGAAAATTTTAAAAATAACTAATGCTTTGAAAAAGAGGGAAGAAATGTCCATTACCTTCTCTTTCAGTACAGTTTAAAAAGACCTATCACTCTTAAAAGCAGAGTGCTTAAGTAATTTCACTTGTGTACAAATGGAAACACTTATCTGAGGACTTGATAAAATATATACATTGTATCACTTATCATGTATTAAAATTGAATCATGTTGTAAATAAATATAGTAAAAATGTATCAATAATATATAGGCATTTGATAATTGCTAAGTGAATGAAAATAATTTGGCAATCATGTATTTGGTGAACTTATTTTTATTATATTCTATGCAAAAAAATCAGTTTAAACTTTTAATTATCTTTTAACAGGGATTTTTTTGCACTCTAATGGATAAAAATGTTGATAGCATATGGAAACCCAGATTTTTATTATTCCCTAAATTATAATGCACATCAATAGCTGCTTGTGTGCACTGAGCTCCTAAAGTAACTTCACGTGAATACTAACAGCCAGAAACAGTGAGCTGGATGCTCCAGGTAGAAAATGTCTTAGTTATTGACCATGCATATATGTCATATATATATATATATATATATATATATATATATATATATATTGCTTATTATATATGGAATATATATAATATAGATGTAGATATATTACCCCATAATATATGTTTTTTACCACTCAGTGATCCCCAGTACTCCTCCTTGAAATTTATTGTGCAGTTAGGCATGCACAAATAATATTTATTGTGGTAATGCTATAATATTAAAATTCCTGAAATAACTTAAAGATTATCTTTTTGAAGATAGTCAAATAAATTATGATACTTAGGGGCTGGAGAGATAGCTCTGTGGCACAAGTGTCTGACTGGCAAGTGCAAGGTCATGAGTTTGAACCCCGGTCCTGCAAAAAAATAATAATAAAATAAAATAAAAATTAACAATAATAATAATAATAAATTATGACACTTATACAGAGTGATATTGCTTGCTGGTTTAAGCTATATAATGTATATTTCTCTTTACTAGAAGTAGCTGTGTACTGAAAAATACATTCACCGTGTGCCATTTATCTAAACAGGGAAGGCAGAAGAAAGTGTCCTGGGCTGAATTCCTAGTACTGAGGGTAAAAACTTGTGCTGGAAAGGAGACAGATGAAATGACAGCGTTTACCTATGGGAAAGTGACCTTAATATGGAGATAGAGATGAGATGAATGCTTTATACCCTATACACGATTTTTAAATCTTTAATGTGTAATCTATACAAGTATATTTGTATAATTAACACTTTTTGAGACCATATCTCATTATGTAGAGCAGGCTGGCTTTGACCTTTCTTTTGCAGAGCAGACTGGCCTCAAACTCAGTGATTTTTCTGCCTTAAACTCCCAAGTCCTGAAATTAGAGACCCGCACCACCACACCTGACCCTAAGTAGCATTTTCAAATGTTTTATACGTGGTTTATCCCACCTGTACATTCAAGATAAACATCATTTGGAACCAACCTATTTTGAGTCCCTATTCTTAGATATGCTGTAAGAGAAAAGAGATGAGCCAAGAGTGGTTGTGCAGGTCTGTAAACATTGCATTCCAGGAGGTGAAAGCTGGAGGATTCCAGGTTTAACTTCTGTCTGGGCAGCTTAACAATTTAGCAGGACCCTATCACTAAATTAAAAAAAAAAAAAATGTGTTTATAGGACCTTTTTGGGATACATAGTGTTTATGCTCAATTTGCTTCAAAATAAAATTTTTAAAGTGGGTCTGGTATTCCACAGTGCAGATTGCCAAGAGCTGGGGGAGGGGAGCATGGAGAGGGAAAGGAAGGAAGGCTAGATCAGCTCTCATGTCCTGAAAGGGGAAATGTCAAGATCTGAGTTTGTGTTCAGGCTACTCCCATTTGTTGGCTCATCCACAGTTAGAGCAAGTTTCCTACCACAGATACCTTAAAGGAGGAGGCTTTTGTTCGGTTTATAGTTTCAGAGTATTCAGTTCAAGTTTGCTTGATTTTAGGAAGGAACAGCAGAGTAGGAAGGGTTACTGTAATATAAAAGCTAGTTTGTGCAGGTGGGGAAGTAAAGCAGGGAACACATGCCAGAGAGGAAGGTTCTGGAAACCAGATAAGGTACCCAGTGCCGCAGTTCCCTGACCTACACAAACACAGCTCCACGTCTCCCACGTGTCGGGACTGGGAAGCCCAAGGCCAGTCCGTCAACGTGTTGGTGCCTGGCAAGGCATTGCTTTGTATGCACGGAGCTGTCCTCGTCCTCATGTGTGAAAAGGCAAAGGCAATCGTTGGGCGCCTCTCTTGTGCAAGGGCTCCACTCCCATGTGTAAGACTCAACTATGCCTCCATGGTTAGTATTCAGCTTATGAACTGAGGAGGGGGTAAAAGCATTGAGATAATATAATTCAGCCTAGCTTTTTATTTTTTAACCAAATGAGATGTTGTAGATTAATTACTTCCATAATTGTGACCTAGCTGTATGCAGTTTGCTAATAATCTGCATAGATTTGGAATATGTATAAGATAAAAGCAGAGAACCTTTGATTTGTCTGATAGCTATTAAACCAGATGGTTTCATTTATATTTCTGCATTAATATTAAAGGTTTCATTAAGATGGATGAGCTAAGAATAGACCAGAGAACATAAAAACATTAAAGTATTACATGAAGCAAGGCGTGGTGGCATACAAGTGTAATCCCAGCATTCTGGGAAACTGAGGCATGAGCTTGCTGATTTCAAGAACACCTTGGCTTCCTTAGCTACTCAGCAAGACCCTATTTTTAAAATAAAAATGTAAAAACAAGTGGTGTAGGGCTGGAAATGTAGCATTGTGAACATCCTGGATTTAATCAGCAGTACTAGTAGCCACGCAGAAAGCATTATATGAATTAAAAACTATGAACTCAGTTCAATCCCTGAGTTCAATCCCTTGTTCAACACCACCACCACAACCACCACCATGACCAACAACAACAAAAAACTATGTATATGTTCATTTGCAAAAACAATCAAGTACGTGAAATATGAAAACATAGACATATTGGTCATTGATGTGTTTTTTTTTTTAATTCTTCATTAAAGGACAGCCCAGCTCTGCTACCCAAACTTTATAATGATATTTCATACTTATAGTAACTAATCTTCCAAAGCATCTGAAATTTCTTCAACCTGTTAGAGAATATAATTACCAAGAAATATTTACAAATAGCTCTGTCTTGCAAGTAAACTTACACATCACATGAAGTAGTCATATACTTTGACAGTATAGTTTAGAAATGGTTCCTTCTGACAACACATGTTGATAAACCCAGCTCTCAGAGAATTGAAGCAGGACGTTCACAAGTTCAAGGCCAACTTGGGATTCATAGCACATTTGAGGACAACGTGACTATACAGTGAGATACTATCTCCAAAACCAAGTGAGAGGAGGGTAATGTTTGAAACCTGGGCAATAAGATAACAGTGAGTTAGAAACTTTCTTTAAATGCCTGATTTAATTCCTCCAGACTCTTTGACACTAATTTTAAATAAACCAAAGTATAATATCTTTTCTAATCATAGAATAACCTTTTGGAGACAATTCTGCCAGTGGCTGTTACAAAAATAGACTATTATTTGAAATAGTATGTTTTCTTTAAGTTTCAGTGGAGGATAGGGTGGAGAAAAATTTGTGATGAACAGCTACATGCAGGGCTCATAGTACTTTTCCTTTTGCTGCAGCGAGTGATGTACAGTCAGCATACGGAGTCTCATTCCATAAGTCTACTGCTCCTGTGGCTGTAGATACAAAGGTGAACAATCTGTATGAAACTGTTTTCTTTTCAGAAACTGCAAAGACAACCTCCTACCCATCACATTGCCCTTAATATTTTATACTTTCAAAGTATGTAGCTGGTACATCAGAGATCGCTCACGTCTATGGCTATTATATATCAGAACTGATGTCTCTTCCATCACTGTATGTGCCACAGGGGATGAGAGCAGGAACCCTGTTCATCAACAACCAATATACATCTAATGACGTTCAGAATCTGTTAAGACGGTTCACCAGGAATCAAAATGCCTACATGGGCTGACCTTTGAAAGTATAGAGAATGAGCAGAGAGTCTGCCCCCTTTGCTCTTCTTTTAGCCATTCTGTAAAGTGAATCTCCTAAGAGCTACTTACACCATGCAAATGCTCCTTGGTGGCCAACTCTCCACAAGGACTAGTCATTGCTTGGTTCTCCTTCCCTCCTCTGAGTCCCCAGGGCATGAGCATGGATTCAGAGGCCTGGGATTGCATTCATAGTCTTCATTAACACAAGCAGTGGAAGAGAACGGGCAAGAAATGCTGGCTGTCCAGGATATCAGAATGGTATTCATATGTCAGCAAAGCATGGGGGTGATGGACTAGGTATTAACATGGGACACACTGCACAGAAAGAGTAAAGAGCCTGAAGACCAGAGGGAGTCCTGTTGGAAGCACCAGGACTGTATCCCCAAGGCATTCTTCTCTCAGAAATAAACATTTTAAATTCTGCAGTCATTATAATTCTTACCTCATCTCAGTAACAGTTGAACGAGCTAAATACTGTTTTATTTCTCCTAATCCATACTCAGTATCTTCCAGAAATTTTTTAAGGCTTTAATTTTTTTTCATCAGAACACAAAAGGTGATCATAGCTGCGCCTTTCTTGTGCTTACAGTTATAATTATTCACTCCACATTATGCAGTAAACCTCTGTGACAGCTTTCAGCAATCTTGGCTGAATATGCATGCATTTGGGGAAAATGAGCCCCTGAGATATTGCAGAAATACATACTTTATTGATTTCTCAAGTTTCGTTTTCAGAAACGATTTAGATTGCTCTCAAATATTGGTTAAAAATGGAGACATCAAAAATTTTATAAAGTACCACAAAATAATATTGCTGAATTTTTCTGGCAGATCAAGTGCAAGTGTTTGCTCCTAGAGATCTATTTTCTTATAAATAAAGCTGATCAGGGAAGCATGAAATTGCGAGCACTGCAGAGACCTGTTGGAGTTGAAGTCACCACCCTGTGCTCACTCTCCACGATGCTGCCTCTGTGATTTGTCTGAAAAAAAAGTGGAGAAAAGCAGTGAGTTCAAGAAGTAACCATGACATAGGTCTGCCAGGGCTTGGGGTGGTACCTAATGGCAGTGTCTAGGGCCAAAAGTGACAGAAGATGGGGCAGCAGAGAACAGAAAAACACTCCAATGAAATCAGCAGCGATATAAATGCATTGGCGGTTGCACAAGGGTTTGTGGCTACCGTCCTTGTAATTCATCTTCACTTGATAAAAAATGAAAATGCCAGAAATAAGTGGTAGCTTGGCTTGACCTAGCTCACTTCAGTCTTATTTAAATGTAATTCTTCTAAGAATGTTAGCAAGAAGGAAGAAATGGAGGGTGGGGTTCAAAGAACCTTAACAACAACAGAAATAAAAATAATCTTAGCAGCTTACAGATGAACACACAGCAGGATCAGCGTAACTCTGGAGAACAGCAGTGCCTATCATTTTCACTAAGGAAGTCAAAAATTCAAAAGAAAAGCATCTTTCAGAAAGAAGCCACCCTAAAACTAGCTTCAGAATATGTAGATTCCTGGGAAAGTTTATTTGAGAAAATCCTTAGGGTCCTTTGTTTCTGCATTCCTTCCTAACTTTCTCATGCCTGCAAGCATGTAGCAGCCATCTTCTACTTAACTGAGAGCAAGCAATCAATCTTGAATACATACAGTTATTTATCTGGCCTGGGCTAGGCTAAAAGAAGAAATATAATGTAGTTATTAGTGCAGAGAAACACAGGGGATGTTGATCCAGCCTAGAAAAGAATCCTTAGTAGATGCTGAACAATTAATGCCAAGTGGCACGTTGCTCATGTAATGACAGCTGAGGTTACAGAGAAGAGTGAATTTACCGCAGGTCAAGCCATATGTTGAAGACTGTGTAAAAGAGTTGGGAACTGTTGAGAGCTGCATATCGGTTTACATCCTGGGAAACTGGGTCTTCATGCTTTTAAATAGGATTCTGTGTTAAACTCTTCAGGGAGTGAAAGAGTCCTCTCTCTTTTTTTTTTTTTTTTTAATAGTCCCCAGAAAGAGGCTCCAGAGGATTAGTAGAGTCTGGCAATAAAAGAAGACCTTTAGCCTAGGAGAAATGTCTGTGAATCAGTGGGTGAATAAAAATGTCCTAGTAATCAGGTTTCTTTAACTTTGTTCTCTTCCTCCACTTAAAAAATGCTATTCATCTCTCCACACCACTCATAGTGTGAAGAAGGTTAGCATCAGGCCAATACACTTCACTAGGAGAAAGACCTAGGAAAAACTAAGAGGCCTTACAACTGGAAAACATGAACATGAAGTGTACAGAATGCTTGCCTTGTGGATATCAGGCCCATCAAGTGTGATTTTCCTTCTGTGTATCCTACTACTAATAAGAGGGTGTTCACACTCTAGCCCTTCTTTCCTGCTGTTCCTCAGAGCACTTCTTACGTATCTGCTGTAAAACCATCTCTTATAATCATTTGTGGAGTAAAGTGCACTACAGTTCACACCTAGCCTGAAGTCCATTTAGAGATGCACTTACTTGGAGGCTGGGGAGATAGCTCCACGACACAAGTGCCTGGCTGGCAAGTGCAAGGTCATGAGTTCAAACCCCAGTCTCACCCAATAAATAAAATAAAATTACCTGTTTGAGGCAGGGAAGATAGCTTGGTGACACAAGTGCCTAACTGGCAAGTGCAAGGTCGTGAGTTTGAACCCTGGTCCCACAAAAAAGAAAATAAAAAGAGATGTACTTACTTGGATGTTTTTTTCTGGGTGCTTCCTCAGTGTAGCTGGGTGCTCAGACTTTGACTTTGAGATGGCCAGTAAGAGAAACCACCAAGCTTTACACAGTGAGGCACATGCAGTTTCATCTGGCTTCTTGCCTTTCAGGACAGAAGCTCCTCTGTAGGTGAACTACGCTGTTTGAAAGCTTTCAGTGCAGAAAATCACTGATGGAAGTGGATTTTATCCATTGCATCCAGATTCCAGCTCTTAGCCATCTCTTTGGTTCCTGCACTGCCTAAGACCCTATTTGCCTAATGCATTTTTGGAGTGATTTATTAACAAAGACCCTTTGATACATTTTACTTTGCAGTCGGAGATTGTAAGGTTTGCAGAAGGTAATAGCTTCTGTGTGACTTATCCATAATAGACATTTTGTAGAATAAAATGTATTCTCATTCTTTTAAAAAAATTTATAACATTGGAAAGAAAAAAGGTACATTGTCTGTTCTTGTTCTGTCTATAGACATCAATTCAAATCTTGATTATACTCACAGTCTATTTGAAAAGGATAAAATATTCTGAACTAATGGTTTTGAGTTCTCAGGCAAAACTAGACTTTTATTGGCAGGAAAACTGCACGATGGCCCTTCGGGACAGTTTTACATTTTCTCAACCAATACAAATATTGTTTTGACACAAATTGAGCAAACATCATGTTTTCAGAGACCCCCTGTGAAATTTTTCTCAAATATTAATTCAAAGATGCCAAATTGCAATTTTATTATCCTTCATTACCGCTTATAATGGGGGGGATAATTAGCTTGGCATTAACCTTGAATGTGGGAAGACCCTAGGAAAGGCTGATTCCTGGGATTGCTGATATTTTCCGAATATCCTATTGCAACCGCCTTCTGGAATGCTACCTATGGGAAATGGAAAACCTGAGTGTTTACGCACCTTAAGAATCTTGAAAGGTGGTGAGCCATAATGAATTATGTGGATCCACCTCGCTGTTAAATTTATTTTTGTATCATATTAATAAACCTTGCATGTTATAAAGTATGGATAGCAAACCTAAAATATACTTGGCACACTTCTTTTATGATTTTCTTCTAATCAGTGTTTTACTGCTATAACTTAGTACTTTGCCTTTTTTGCACTCACGAAAACCAAAGCCATAAAGAAAATGGTCAAAAATAGACTAAGAAAGACTACACACTCACTTCGTAGTAGAGAGGTTGCTCAAAGTTGGAATCTTTATTGCAAACATGAAACCAATTATTGATAATCATCCCCCATTGATAAGATATAAGTCAGCATTATTCCTCATGAACCAGGTAATACCTCAAATGTAGAACGTTTTAAGGCTTTTATTTATTATGTTGTGTCAACAAACTACTTCAAGCATTTCATGCTTCCTGTATCTCCATCATTGCTGAAAGAACTTCTCATGTTAGTTCATTTACATAGCATCTAACAAAGTGGATCTTAGTGCCATTATTTTACAAAACATAAAACCAAGAAATGGGGAAATTAACATTTTTAAGATTACAAACTGAAGCCGCAGAACCTAGCCTTTTACATACTGAGGGTTCTGTCTCTCCATTAGATGAACTCGGTTGTGAAGTAGCATTAAATGTTTTTTCCATGAATTTCAAGACTGACTTTTGCCTCTAAATATTTATGCATGCAAACCTGTCTCTTTAATCTGCATGGCAACATATAGTTATTGTAAAATGGGAAGTTAATCAATCTGTTAGCCAGATATAAGAAACACACATTTGATTTGAAAATAAATGTTTTTTCCAAGGTAGAAAATAAGGATGCAGTAGACTGCTTTAATAGATTTTTCTGTGTGCTCTGATTAAAAATACTTAAACTAATGTGTTATCAAAAATGATCACTCATACTTTCTTTCAGAAAGACTGGTAATAGCAGATAATTACAAGATAATAGAGACAAGTGAAAATCGATGTTCTTCGATGAAGGTGGGAGGCATAGGCAGTATAGACAGATAAATTTAGTGTCAAATCCTTGCCAGGACTTCAAATGGATTATTAAACCCTTGAAAAGAAAGGAGCCACATGTTCTCTTTGGATGCCTGTGTTTGCAGTCCCTAAGGCCAGGCCATGCCCTTTCTTTGCCCTTTTGAAAAGCCAAAAGCACTATAAAGGATTTATTAGCTGTTAAACTAACAAATTATCAGGAAACTTAAATGACTATGGCTTAATTGACATGAGCTGAATTCACATCATCCTGTAGATGACGAGGCATTTATTTATTCCTCACTCAAGAGCTAATTACTGAGTTTCCTCCTTGATAGGCCTTATGCTTGTTGAATTTAGAAATGAGAACTAGATGAGAAAGGCCATACTTATGGTAGAGGCAACCATGTGGAAAAGTCACGGAGTCGCTGTCCTTACCTCACGGCTAGGACACGGGTCATTAACACAGACCTTTCTCCACTGTGGTCTAAGTCATAACGCTCAGGTGTTCATAACCTTCTTTGATGTAAGTAGGTACAGGATTTTCTGTAATTTCTCAGCCAGATATTTTCATCCTCATTGCCATCTATGTGACTCACCACTATGAATCACAGAATTGCAGAATGTTATAGGGAATGTTAGCAATAGAAATGTTCTCTCTGTTTGCATAATTGCATGACAAGGAATATGAAAAATTGCAAAGAAATTCTGGAAAATACCTCCAAACTTTAGTTAGGCTATTGCAACTATGGATTCCTAGAGAAAACCTTCAGAATTTTGCCCTCAAAGGGCGTCCAGCTCATTCTTGGAAGGCTACGCACTTAGTGACTGACCAGATAAATAAGCTGAAGTTCCATTCAGATCCATCCATCCATCCATCCATCTGAAGAAGTTCAAAATCAGGCTGCATGAGTTCGAATCCAAAGCATGCCCTCTTCTGGGTGACTCTTGCCAAGGAATGCAGCTATTCTATGTTTCAGTTTCTTTATGGGGAAATTGAAGATGGGGGAAACCCTTCTGGAAGAACACATTCCTACCCTTTCATTACCATGTATTTCAAGCAAGTCAGATGAGAAGTTAGATATCAGAGTCAGCTCACATCATCCACTTATTTTCTGAACAAATTATGATACAGTACAAAGTATATTAATTCTAGTTTTGTAATAATTTAGTACCTGATTTCCTGATATATAAACACAAATCTTACAAACATACAAACATAACTAAGTACCATAGCTATTTAGAGTATGAAAATGAGTAAGTTGCCAGATATTTTAAGTTTCAAAATAAACTCCCAAATACAGTAATATTGAACTTACCTGTTAAGAACTAGCAATGAATAGTTTTGTTTTGTTTTTTAAAAACCTATCTTCTCAACTCTAAAGTGAAAAGAAAACAATGGATTGTTTTAATACATTTTTCTAGAAGCTTAGGTTTTTGTTTGTTTGTTTGGTTGGTTGGTTTTTGTCGAATCACCCTGCCCTGGAGGTGGGGCAGGTGCAGCATGTGGTTACAGGATGGAACCTTGGCCCCTAAGTTTTCCCAAGCAGGTACTTTAGACCACTCTACCATTTCACTAGCCCAAGAACCTTAGATTTTTTTTTTTTTACAAAAGAAAAAGAAATCCTAGAATATTTAAGACAATGTGATACTAGGATACTCTAACCTGTGTCAAACTTGGGAATGAGAGGGATACCATGAGAAAAAAACACATTTTTACTTTACACATAGAGACAAAGTGAGGGCAGTGTGTAAAATATACACAGGGAAGATCAGTGCAACTCCCTTTGAAGAAACTCAAATCATTATTTAAAACTTTGAGAGGAAATATGTTGACATCAAAGGTTTTCTATGGACTCAGTAGAAATAAATCGCACTACACCAATCTCAGTAGACTTGGCAAACGTCATAGATGAATAGAATTTTTGGTGTCTGTAGAAGTGGACAGCTACGTGGGACTCACCCTAAGAACTATCTTCAACTAGTTTTAAAATTTCTCTTTCCATACTCATGGAGCACCCTGGGAGTTTACCAATTTGGCCGTCCCCACCCACATGTATGCACAGGAGATAGGCATTTCACCCTTTTCTTCTCCACTTTTGAACAGCATTACTTACAGTGAAAAACTATGAGGATGAAGCTGGACTTTATTATAAGCTTCAAAGATGTATACCTGTGTGCTTCAGGTGGAAACCTGGAATCCATTTCTACCATACATGAGTCTAGCATCTGTCGCTAGAGAATAATTGAGAAGAAACGATATAGGAGACAAAGAAAACTATACCATTTTATTTTCCTTCCAGATATTTGACAATATTTAAGATTTAGTGTCTCTGTTTTCTTATCTGTAAAATAAAGAGGTCATCATAGGGTTAAGAGGAATAGTTAATAGAGAAGTAGGGAGATAGGTATAAAAATGGATGTATATAAGTACCCAGTGAGAGTTACAATTACTTGTTACTATCATTAGATCATCGGAGATCAAGCCTCACTTTTCTTTCTACTTGTCAAGTCAAACGTGAGTGATCTGCTTTGCACAGTTTATCTTAAGAGAAGCATGAACACCATAGAATATTAAGTGCTTAGGTGTGGACTGCATAGCTATTCTATTCTTACTGAAACAATGGCAGGGCCTAATGGACTCTCTAAAGGAGTCCTTAAGTGAATGAATTGAAAGAAGACATGAGGCCACTAAGGATTCAGGTGAGTCCAAGTCTCACCAGGAAGACTAAAGACATTGTGTGCTTGGATTTTCAAGGATGTACAGTGAAGGTCCATCACATGATCATGTTTTCCTGTGCTTATGTCTGAATGAGTATCAGTACTCAACTAAGGAAAGCATTCCTTTCTGCCTGAGCAATTGTGTGCCTGGCCCACATTTAGGTTAAATACATTGTAGTATGGAGGAGGAACATTTGAGCTGGGCAGGAGGACAAATGTCTCAAGGATGTGGGCTATCTGTCCTGTGATGTAATAGGCTGCCCTTTGAAATTATGAATCAGTGTTACGGAAATATTTGGTTTAATGCAGGATGATGATTCAATACAAGGGGTGATTTATTCACTAGAGAGAAAGCTAGAACAGATGGGCATCATTATGTTTGTTATATGTAATTTCATCTATCACAATCCTTAACATTTTGTAATCTATATGCTCCTATATTTTAAAAAAATAACTGTGACTGAACTTACATTTCGATTTAAGTCAGCTGTCAGTTCTCTAGTTAACCAGTTTGTAAATAAATCAATCTATAGCAGAGCCTGAGAACACTGGAAATTTGCACTAATATTTTTTGGAATCACTCCCATTTTTCATTGTACTTGAATTAATAGAGAATTTATTTTATAAGTTGATACATTAATATTTTCTACTTTTACATATTCTTTTGTATTAAAAATTAAAAATAGTAAAAAGATAGAAATGATACTGAATTTCACTTGAAGGATGATAGGAATTCAACAATGGTTATTAGATTGAATATAGTTATCTTCAAATTTTTAGTCACATTACCAGATATAAGCATACAAAATTGGTCAAAGAATTAAAAGAAGAAAAAGAAGTTAAACATTACCTACCCCTTTCCATAAACCAGTAAAAATCAGAAGTTCTGCAAAAGGGAAGGAAGCTGTTGAAAGGGAAGGAACAACTGGGAGGAGGGAGAGGAGAAAACAAAGAAAGATGGAAAAAAATGCGTATACTTCTTCATATTCTAACATACAGAAAGACAAATATTCTATGTTTCTTACATGTTTTCAGGCTGAATGACCCAGAACTCTATGGTACAATCTAGATTAATAATTAGGACACATCAAATCCTATTAGGAATATGTATGCTCTTGTAAAACTCATAATCTAGCTGTAAAATCTTGCTTGTTTAGCATGTCAGAATAAAATCTTTACTCTCACATGGCTGATCGTGCACACTATGTTTATTTGCTGTTGCTGTTATTCAAACCATGCTTTGGGAACAAACAGATGATGGAAAAATATCATGGAGAATAATGAGCCATTAGTTACTAGGAAAAAAAAAAATGTTTCAAGATTGAAAACTATAGGCTGGCCCCTCCCCCCAGGGCGCTCAGAGTGGGTGACTGAGACTAGGCATAGTGGCGCACTCCTGTAATCCCAGCGCTTGGGAGGCTGAAAACAGGAGAGTCACTGTCACAATCAATGTCGCTGCCCCCTTGTCTGCCCCACCTGCTTGTCCTCTTCCTGGCTGGACTGTTCTGGGTTTCAGCTGGGAGCTCCAGGATGACTCTGAGAGTTGAATGAAATGCAAGGACGACTGCAGTCTAACGGGGCGCTGTGCAATCTCTGACGGATCCTCCAGTTTGCCAAGTACCTGTAGAGTCCACTGAGATGTAAAATCTGTGTGCCACAGGATATTTTGTGATGGGGTTGTCGGCGCCACCTAACAGACCATAAAGTAAGTTGAGTTTGGAGTCGGATCACACCTTGCAGCCGTGCGGCTGTGGTGCATTGAGTCCGACCTACTTAGTGAGATCCGGTAGATCCTGTACTAAAATTAAAAAAAAAAAAAAAAAAAAAAAAAAAAAAAAAAAAAAAAAAAAAAAAAAAAAAAAAAAAAAAAAAACAAGAAGAAGAAAGAAAAGTTGCATATTATTTAATTACTTTAATCATGGACTACAAATAAAGTAGGTTTAAAGCCAGTAAGCATGGGTCTTCACTGTGCTTCAGACCTGACACATGACGTGCTCTACCTGGTGGATGACGCACCTGCCAGCTACTCTCTGAGTGACATACCTGCCCAGGCACTGTCAGCTTAGCTCTGGGAGTGACACAGCAGTGACTAGCAGACCTCCTTGCTTTTGTCCAGTTTTACCTCCCACAGATTATAAAAGATATTTCAAGGGGCTCGTCCCAAATTCTCCTGGAATTCCTGACTCAAAAGATTTGAACTTTCTTTAATCCTCCTCATCATTCCCGGATGTCTCTATACTAAGCAGTAGGCACAGTCCTAGGGAAAAACATACCTGAATAAGGATGGAGTTGACAGAGGAGTTTGGCTTGTTCCCCTGTCTATGCTGGAACAAAACATCATGCTGGATAATTTGTAAAGTAAAGCTCTTTTTTAGTTTCTATATCTAGGTCTCATGGCTGATCACATCAAATGATAGAATCACATGCAAATGAGGCATATGCTGAAGAGTTGGTGGTGGGGGTGAGTATGGCCTGCTCTCTAAGACAGACTGTTCCAGTCTTGGAGAACTATCTTTATTTTCTGGTCGGTGTCCCTTACTGACCCAATCTCCTTTCCAGATCCACTTTGTAAAAGTTTCACCACTACTGAACATCATCAAGCTTCTAGCACATAGTCCTATTACAGAATGACCCACATTATATGCAGGCCTTATGGGGTTTCAGTGCTTAGGACAGGAGGAGTGTCCTTTAAGCATGCCATGCATTCATTCAGCTGCCCATAATGTCTTGCCCTATAGAAGTGTCATATTCCACAGCCTTGGTGACCCCTGCTGCATGTGACCTCAGACTTTTTTTGCAACCACCTGTTCAATGGTGTCACGACCTGGGCTGGACCTTTTTATCCATGCTTCTGTAGCATTTCAGCTGCTACATCCCCAACTTGTTGATGTACCTAAACCTACCATATCATCGCCTCTTCTTATCCTCATTCTCATCTTCTTCCTCTTCCTAGTGTTCCTCTTCTTCCTCCTCTTCCTCTTCCTCCTGTCTCAGTTACTTTTACTTGTTGCTGGAACAAAATACTGGCACTCACAATTAAGGAAGGAAAGCCTTATTTAGCTCACAGTCAGTGGTGGTTTCAGTCCATACTCCACTGGCTAGCTACAAGGCAGACGGCAGCAATTCATAGCAGCAGAAAACAGCAAGGAGCAGAAGAGCAGCAGCAACAGCTGTAGTGTCTTGTCAAGCCTCTCTCTCTTCCTCCTATGCTGACATAGGAGCACACCAATGCTCCTCCAAGAAAGTAGCAGGGGCTGTGAAGTTTGGAGCTCCCCCAAAGTGGTGAAGATTAAGAACCCCTTCCTCAGCACTTCACATACTCCAAAGTGCTGAGTCATTCTGGGGTGGGCCCTCTCCACCCTAGGGGGTGAAATCACCAAGATGGTGGCATCTCAATTTAACACAATGTATCAACTACCACACTTCCTTTTTGCCATCCCAGACATAAAACTCAGGGACACTCTACACCCCTACCTTACTTTTGTTATTTTGAGACAGGGATTCATTAAGTTTCAGTCTTGCCTTCAACATAGAATCTTCCTATCTCAGTCTCCATGTAGCTGGTAGCTAGCGCTACTTGAATGAAATTTGCCCTCTTTGATGGAGCTTCCTATGGTCTCCTGAACAGTATTCTTTACTGATTCTGAAGCAACTCTGTGGCTCATGGGGCTTTTACCATGTTTCTTAGTATTGTACCACTTATATCATTGTTGTTCTGGATTAATTTCACATACTAGCCCATTTCTGTAAGCACGCATTCTCACAATTTCTTTGAGGTCAATAAAGTGTGTAGTAGTAGGCCTTCAGGAAGCACTTTTTGAATGGAAGGGATGTATCCATTCTGAAACTATTTGTGGCACGTGTTCCCCTTTACTCTTTGATGTCTGATGCATGACCGTTCTTCGCTATACCTTTGTTCTTCTATTTTCACATTGATTATATTTCATATTCTAAAGAAGAAAAGTGACAAAAGAAAGTAATCCTTATTTCTTTGTACTTCAAAAGAAAGAAATTTCCTTTTTTTCTGTGTTTTCCCCTCTGAGATGTAAAACTGGTTTTAAAATATGAAGTATTTTTAAGCCACACATTTCCTACCTTCGATTTCTGAAGAACACTGCTGAAATTAGTGCCAACTTCCCCTTTCAGGCTTGCCGTGTTGACCTAAGCCACCCAAAGTCTTCTACAGTAAGTCCTTTTCAAAAAGCAAAATGTAACAACATTCCAATCAATGTAGTTTATATCGCTCCTTTTCCACAGTAGACCTCAGGTGACACTTTTCACACAAATGGTGCTGAAAATGAAGGCAAGTCCTGGGGGTGTGGAGAGACTTTATACTAACTGGGAAGGGCTGTGTGCAGTGTAACCTCTGGTCTATGGAGACCCTGTAAGTACACTGAGCTTAGTTCAACAAATGTTAACCAAAACTAAATTTATCTGGGTCTTTACGATTCATCCTTCTCTGTGTTAGTTCAGATGATGCCAGCATTTTCTCGCTGTCAACAGTAGCAGATTTAGCAGTGGGAAAACTATGCCAAATGGAATTAGACGTGGCAGTCTCACTCTGTCTGCTGATGGAAGCAAGTACATAATTTTGTATTAGCCCAATCTGTCAAATAATAGTGCATTTCTTCTGATCACTTATATTTTTTTTTCTCACCACCTTTACATCTAATCATTCCCTCCAGTCCTTGTAATTTTTCTATTTAATATCAAATTCCGTTCTGTGTGCGAATCTCTTTGTTTTCTTCATTTCCACCCCAACTCTTTCTCTCTCTTGAGTTGCTGTGGCAATTTCTCAGTTGATCAGCATGTCAATGCTTTAAGTCTTACCATCTTTCCTTGGTTTCCTTGCTTGTTTTTCTTGCCTGCTGTTTGTGTCCTTACTGCTGTTGTTTGTTTTTTGAGGATTGAACCCAGGATCTTTACACTGAGATACATTTTATTTTATTTATGTATTTCTTTTAATTTTGAGAGTAGGTGCAGCCTGATAGTGGTTCCTCCCTTTTCTCTCTGCTTTCTAGTGGCCATATTATGGCTAAGTTTCTTCTGCACAGACCTTTAACCATGCCATTTCTCCCTTGGCACTGGTTGAAGATGGGCTGGAGAACATGAAGAAAAATAAACTTCTAGGTTGTGGATATTGGATATTTTGGCTCTGCTACAAGAAAATGACAAGGATACAAAACTGTTCTAAATTACTTGAGCTATGCTAAGAGTCCTAGTCTTTGTGCTTAAGCCAACCAAAGTTTTCAGATTAATTCCTGAGTGCGCTCTGACTGACACTGAAAATGTCCCTACCTGATTATGCACCTGCCCTGCCTCAGTTCTTCAGTAACTACCACACCCTAAAATTCTCTACTTCTAATTTTATTTGGCTCTCGTGGGACTCATGTCTGTTGGTATCATTCTCCACGATCTCTCCCTTCTCCTTATATTTATCCCTCCCTGTGCTATTGCAGAACCTCAGACGAGCTGCCAGTTCATATCTTGAATCAGTTCAGAAGACTTTTCTAAGGCAGTAATCGAACTAGTCATCTCTGGTTCTCTGTTATCAGACTGATAATGCAGCCTGTGGTACCAGATCCCTCTCTGAATTTCGCTAATTACCTCTGCTTCCTTGATGACTTTTTCTCCTGCTATTTATTTCCTGGGGATGTCTCCTTAGTACATTGCAGGTTTTGTGAAGGAAACTTTAAACTTTTAAATTTTTTTAAATTTTTTATTATTTAAATTTAACAATAGTTATATTACATATTTTCATCATCAGATCAGTTTAGATTAATAGATATAGGTATATAAGATTGATCAAACAATTAAACATTAACACTTTCAATAAATATTATTTTTTTTCTGTTCCCCTTTCCTTTTTTAACAGTTGACACAGTGCATATTGTCCTCACAATAGTTCTGCAATCTGAACTGATCTGATGATGAAACTATGTAATGTAACCATTGTTAAATTTATACAATAAAAATATTAAATCATAAAAAAATAGTTCTACAGAGCACAGTGTATGGGCATGACCCACCTTCCTATTAATGTTGCTAAGAAGAAAGAAAAAAAAAAAGAAAAGAAAATTCTTCCCTTTGGACTAAGAGGAAGTAGATGCATACAGTCAAATGTTCAGCAATTGCAGTGGGCCACCAGTGAAGCTTGCAATGTTGGAGGCTATCGATCCAAGCCTACTTTTAAATTTTAGAGGAAGAAGAGGGTTGTATTCATGAAAAAGAACCTCCTAGTCACTTTTAGTAGATAATATCTTGCTTCCAATCAGTGATTCATTTAGATTTTTTTTTCTTTTTCAGAACAAAATATATTGTACATCATAACCCAGGATGAAAATTTGTTGAAATGTCATCATTAATTTATTTATGCAATAATCATTCCATGCATGCTTACTATGATCCTTACTATGACACTATGAGGACCCACACTCCAGTTAGGCAAGATGAGATCCACACTTAAGGATTCATAAATATACACGTAGACAAATAAAATAATGCTTACCTATAGTACAAGTCATACACTTGGATTTTTTTCTCTATCAATATTTTCTGTTTTATTTCAGTAAGAAAACCAAATTCTGGTTGCAGCTGACTGCATTGATTTTATGACACAGCAACCCAGTGAGACTCATGATCAGAAAAATATTGGTTTAGCAAGTGTAAAGCATTTGAGCACAGGTAATCAATATCTTTATCAATCAGTAAGCAGACTTCAGGATATTGCGATTATTCCCATTCATTTAACATTTAACAGCGAGAGCATGAAAAGTTCAGTCTGTGGCAGTCATTCCAGTTTTAATGAGATAACATCATTGCATGCTATATTCATCAGCTTTTCATTATTAAAAGAATCAGAACTATTACTATTTGAAAGCAATCTATACATTTTCATGCATATAATTATTTAAGAAATTTATCAATTACTTACTGATACATCAACTTTGGAAAACCATTTCATAGTGTAAAATTCTGGCTCACCCAGTCTTTGGAGTAAGAGAACAGTAAAATGGCAACAGTAGTGCTGACCTCTTGTTGGAGACCATGGTGTGTGACTCAGTTATGACCACTGCATTATATTTCTATTGTAGCATGTTGGGTTGCGTGATATGTAAGCCTTTCTCTTGCTAACTATAGATTAATAAGGAAAGAGCTATATTCTCTACCTTGAACCTATTTCAACTTTATTTATTTGTTTGTTTGTTTATTTATTTATTTATTTGGGCCTTTTGAGACAGGATCTCGCTATCCAGTTCAGGCTGGCCTTGAGCTCACTTTTGTAGATCAGGCTGGTCTCAAGCTCACATCAATCTTCCTGCCTCAGCCTCCCAAGTGCTGGGTTTATAGGCGTGCACCACCACGCCCAGCTAAAGCTATTTCAAATTTAAAAAGATTCAACACAGAGCCAAAAATCATTAGCCTTCTTGAGGAAACTTAAAACTACTTTGAAAAATTTGAACCATTGGACCGTCAAGTTCTATGCACATTTATCCAAATTAGAATAAGACAGGATTTTGTCACTGAAATAAAAACCACAATCTAATCTGTAACCTATAAGCTAAACCCACAATCTAACCTATAAGCAGTATAATTAATAAACTATTACTCAGCTATTCAGAATAAAATAATACTTTTGCTCTAAATGTTTTTGTTTGTCTTCTTTAGTGGAAATTCAAGGTAATACACAACTTTGCATTTGTTTGTTCTAAGAATAAAGAAACTATAAGACCATATATGTAGGTGTTTTTAGTTACAATACCAAAATAGTTGCAGATGTGGAAATGTATAAACAGATTAATTTCTGCAATGATGGCTTAGCTCTATCCTTTATGAGGTCACAGTGCAGATTTAATTATTGACCAACTACACTGTTAATGACACCAAATTCATACTTGTCATCCTGAGAGGTGACACATAATTTCCAGAGTAGCTGCAGAATATCAAAACCCTCAAAGCTTTCATAAGAGTGATGTAGGTACTTGCACCTTGTCTATCAAACACAAAATCCTTATCTTGATCCCCCATATGACTAAAAATAAGTAATACTCAATCTACAAATATGTATAAAACTACTCAGTAACTATACACAACATCTTGTTTTGTTATTTTATGACCAACAATAGTCATTTTAATTAGATGAAAAATAGTACCTCTCAACAAATAAATGATGACAGTAAAATATAAAAAGAGAATTATACAGCTATAGTTTCCTTATTGTAGATGAATAGACCATGATGTACTTCATGTGTATTTTACAGGATAATGTTGGTTAGAATTTCACCTTAGTAAGAACGTGAAGGAATTCAGAGGGTAAAAGGAACAAAGATAGAAAACATATATGCATTACTATCTCATAGAATTACATTCGTTTTCAAGAAGATAAACAGTAAGCAAACTATTTTTCCTATCATTTTTCCTCTTCCTTGTAAAGGTAGCAGGATAGCTGGTCTGTGCATGTGAATTTGGTGAACTTGGCTATTCATGAGTTTTGTGCCATGTTTCTAAATAGAGACATTTGGGTTTGCTGAAAAGAAAAACGTGATTGAGAGAAGCCATGCTTCAAGACCCGTCCTTTTCCAATCCAGAGCGTGAACTGCCAGTGATGCTGATATTCACTGCAAAAGCCCTTCCAGTGTGCTCTCACAGTTGTAAAGCAGTCTAGAGGTCTGTATCAGTTAACTCTGACCTAGTAGTGAATTTAAGTTTGCTTCCAGTGCCTTACAAGGAGCAGCCAGGCACATGTGGAAAGCTTAGATTAAAAAAGACATGAATCAAACTGGGGGCCCCCAAATTGCCTTTATGTGCTGGTCCCTATTTCATTCTTTTCAACCAGTGTCCCTGTTCTCTCTCTCAAGCTGCAATTTCTGAGGACTGCCTACATTGCATGAGGTATAATCAAAACAGCAAAAACGATCAGTAAGTCCACTGAATTGACTTCTTAGTTCATACTTGACACTCAGTTTAGGGATGTCAGGGATTTGTTAGTGCAAATTTTGGGGGTAATCTGGGTTCTAACTTTGTGACATCTTTGTATATTGGCAAGAGAAAGGATCGTCAGAGTCCATAAAATGAAACTGTATCTGTAACAGCAATTCTCACTTCATAAAGTTTTACACATTTTTCATCTTTTTTTTCTCTTTTTCTGTTTGTGTAATAGACAAGGCTGCCCATATAAGCATATGTACACACGCACATGGGCACACGGCATACACACAGGTGATGAGGTAGGAGGCTCTTTCCACTGATGTCACATTTGCTTTGTGGGTCCTGGCCTGCTCTGTCCTGAAAGAGAAGTTCACTTGCTGCTGACCTTGTCCCTATGCTCGAGGAGTTTCCCATGTGTCTCTGCTTCTGGCCTCTCCTTGGAGGCCATGAGTCACAACATGGCTGCATAGACAACACCGAAGGCAGGACATTTGCCTCCCCTGGACTTTCATGCCTCATGGTTGGGCCCTGATGTTCCATACTTTCCTGCCCCTAAATCCCATGCCATAGAGGGTCTATCCTCCCTAAAATGTGGATATTGCTTATTTTCTGCTGTATAATACAGAAATGATATTTCTTTTCATTGTGGCCTATAAAATGCAGAAATTGCCTGGTTTCTAGTCAATTTGGAGCAATTGGTGGTCAATTGACTAGATCACACATCAATCTGTTTTGGCAGTTATTATGGCCAAAAACCTCAAATGCTGTAAAGCTGTCAGTCTCCTGGTACATTTATGTTCAAGGAGTAATAGCCTTTACTTCCTTCTCCGATATTTTTTGATTACACAGCAAGTTATCAAAAGCTATGTCAGAACTTCAATATTCTCTATTACCATGTTAACAAAATGTTATTTTTCTAGACACAATGAATTACTGTTTATTATTTCTTACAATTTTAAAATTAGACTGCAGTAGAACAGCTCAGAATAGGTATAGTTATGATATCAGAGAATACTACTGTGACCTCTGCCCTATTTTTTTAATATTTGAAGTGCTCTAATCCTTTTAATACAAAATTTTAAAATGTTCTGACACATGGCTATAGACAAGTCTTCCATTGGTCTTTTATTACGCTATAGAATTTATTAAACTCAATTTCTACAACTCAAATTTAGCTATAACTTTGCTTTCACTGAACATACACCAAAGTGATTCAAATAAATTAAATATGGTGTATATTGTTGAGTGGTTAAAAATATAGGTTTTCCAGAAACCTATAGCATACTATTCTGTCATATGCTTGGAGAAACTACTTGTATGTATCTGTTTTCTTGTCTGTAAGGTAGGTGTCACGATAGTGTCTTCCTCCTAAGGGGATGCAGAAAATCAAAAGGGTGATAAGCGACTGGGACATGGTAGCCTCCCAATCAATGTTAAATAGCCATATGACTCCTCAAATAGGCAATGATATACTACATTATCATCAATCCACAGTATATTTTTAAAGTCCATATACTCATTGTAACTTTTCAGTTTTTTTTTCAACTTATTCTAATAAAATAGTCCCATAGAATACCATGAGGGAAACACATCTGGTAGAAAGATCAGTTTAGTTTCAATGCTGAAAGTTTGATTAGATGACTAAGTGCTTCATTAAGTTGTAAGAGTCAAAGAAACAGGCTATGCAAAGGACACGAAAAGCACTTCTGCTAATAACATACAATTTTAGATGAATCCCTCAAAGAAAGCTAGGAAATGCACAGGCAGAAACCATAGTAAATAATATATCAGCCATTTCTTGAATTTACAAGTGTTCCTTCAAATATCATTTTATGAATACTCTGAGATTAAAGTAACACAAGACACAGTTCCCATGGCCAGTTGAGGAGCATGTTTATGAGGGATGCAGGGCTAGTTAACATCTGTCAACACCACTGACTTGCTCCTTCTTTCTTCCTTTTGAATTTTAAGTGAGTATCAATGTTACTAAAATTTCCATGATTATTCTCTAGCATGTTATCACCTAACCTAAAGGAAACAGCATGTCATTCTCTGGATCCACAGTCTCAGATTGCTCTCCTCCTCACTCCCCTCTGTAGATGGAATGGTTGAAGCTCCTCCTTTAAAGTACATTGCCTTTTATAGCCCCATACTACTCTCAAATTCCAAAGGGGGACTGCCAAAAGGATAGAGTGGAATTAAAGTCAAACTTAGCCCCATCAGAAGAGTACCATGGATAGGGATCTGGAGCGATATCTCAGTGGAATAAGCATTTGCCTGGCAAGTCCAAGGGCCTGAGTTCAATCCTCGGTCCCCCCCCCCAAAAAAAAAAAAAATCATGGTGGTGCTTATGGAAGTAACAGTGAGAATAGGAATGCAAGACATAAACAAAAAATATTCCTTTTCAAATTACTGGTGAGGGGCCCGGCAAGATGGCTCAGTGGTCTAAAGCGCCTGCTTAGGAAAGTTTAGGCGGCTGCAAGGACTGCGGTTCGATCCCCGGCACCACATGCCGCACCAGCCCTGCCCTCAGGACAGGCTGAGACAGCCATAAAAATAAAGAAACAAAAGTTCTGAAAAAAGAAAAATAAAAAAATTACTGGTGACACAATTTGGTTGTTAATAGTGACTACTCAAATATTACTATTCAAGTTTCACTTAGGATAATTTTAAAGTTAGAGAACCTATTAAATATATAGTCCCAGGGCTTTCCAATTCTTAGCCACATAAACTTGCTGAGAATAAACACTATGGGCTTTGTAAGGGGACCTTGCTTTCCTTTATGATACGATCGCTAGGACTAGAAAGGTGATTGGCACAATGAGTGCTCAGCAAGTACATGTTGAAAACAGCAAGGAAGAAGACCCCAACCTGGGAAGTAGTTTAGAAGATTTTATTTCTGCTGAGAGCAGATAAGCAGGCATCTATGTGGTAGACTCCAGAACCTGCCAAGGATATTAAGAAGCCACTTGAGACACACATGTGTGGGTCTCTGGACTCTATAGTAAAATATAATAATTATTGAACTTCATCTTCTCATTTTATGTATAGTGAAATGAACCTTAGGTCTCCTGGGATCCTAGTTTCTATATAGGTAGTGGCCAGATGGTGTATATTCATGCAAATAGGAAAAGAGCATTGTATGGCGATCTTGTGGGTCGTTTTGCCTTTAGAGAAATTATTCCAGGAAAATAATTCATAAATATGAAAGTCCTGTAACCCATCAAAATGATTATGATACAAGCCTCACAAATTTATGCATCCAGTGTTAGTGTTCACTCTGTCCAAAACTTAAGTAACTTGTCTTTACATGTAGAGAATGGAATCATATTTAAGTAAAGATAGGAAATAGCTTGCTACCCATCCATTATTAAAGAGATTTCTCCTTTGCATCTATCTATCTATCTATCTATCTATCTATCTATCTATCTATCTATATATCTATATATATATATATGTATATATATACATATATATGTATATATATACGCATATATATACATATATATACACATATACATATGTATATATATACGTATATATGTACATATATATATACATATATATATTTTTTTTTATTATGGCTGGCTCAGCTTGCCCTGGGGGTGGGGCTGGTGCAGCATGTGGTACCCGGGTTGGAACCATGGTCCCTGTGATTGCCTAAGCTTGCCTATACAGGTGCTTTAGACCACTGAACCATCTCACTCACGCTAGCATAAATATTTTTAATCTGACTCTGGTTCCCTAAAACCTAAAGAATACATTGTACACTCACACATTCTCTCACAGACAGGCAGAACGATAGTATACAAAAGTTACTTTATAAAAATGTTTATTATTTTTTAGTGGTAAGCTTGCTGATATTTTGGAAACACCCACGTGTTTCATTTGCTAGTACTTTCATAGTTATGGATTTTTTTTTTTACTTTGTTAAGCATAGAAGCCAATATTTTATATGCATAGGTACATACATAAGTATATATTTTATATGTATATATATATACTATGCATATGCACATATATATACATGTATGTAACATGAAATATATAGGCACATGCATATACATGTCTTAGTAATTGAAATTCATAGTGCTAGAAAAGTCATAACTTAATAAATTGATCTTAGAGAGTACTATAAATCAAGAGGCACACTCTCAATGCTGTGTAGGTAGGGATTGCTTCATGAATCCGTGGCTCTTCACACACTCTCCTGTAGAGGAATGAGGAAAGAGTAGCAAAGGGGTTTTGATAAAATAGGTAACTAGGGAGACAGAGACCAAGGCTTAACCAAAGAGAGAGAGCTTAATGAATTAGATATCCGAAGAGTCTTAGTAAACTCATTGTCTCTGTGATTGACTAGAAGAAGGTTAAGAGTCAGGCCTAGCACAGCCATTGACTCTTTTTTTTTAATGTTAAAATGCTTGAAATAGGGCCCGGCAGGATGGCTCAGTGGTCTAAAGCGCCTGCTTAGGAAAGCTTAGGCAGCTGCGGGGACCGCGGTTCGATCCCCGTCACTATATGCTGCACCAGCCCTGCCATCAGGGCAGGCTGAACCAGCCACAAAAATAAATAAACAAGCCGGGTGTGGTGGTTCACGCCTGTAATCCTAGCACGTGGGAGGCTGAGTCAGGAGGATCAGTGCGAGGTCGAGACCAGCCTGGGCTACAAAAGTGAGCTCAGGACCAGCCTCAACTGCATAGCGAGACCCTGTCTCAAAAAGACAAAAAAAAAAAAAAAAAAGTTTCAAAATTAATGCCATCAACTAGAAAATAACAGTATATGTTTAAAATTTAAGATGCATTCTCTCATATAATCTACAATAGTAATAAGCCAATTGTAATAAGTTTTCAAACTTAAGCTATATTTGTTGTGGTACCCAAGGGTTGAACTTGGAACCTTGCACTTGCCAGGCAGGTCCTTACACCACTGAGCTATCACCCAGCCCATGTCTTTAGTTTTAAACCAATCTTATTAGGAGCTTCCAGTGTGACTGTCACTCAGGAAAGACCTCCCATTGCTTGAATTACTGTCCTAAACTCCCTAAATGCATGGCTGAGCCCTCTTTCTATTTTCCTTGTGCTTTAGACATTAACTATATGCATTATTTTCCCAATTTATTTACTGTTTTTTTAGTTTATTAGTACATGTGTGTCATATGTAACGTTTACATTCCTTATGGGAACTCAGCAGATGTACACAGCACATCTGCAGCCCTTTCTCATCCTCTCCCCATTCCTTGAACCCTTCCTTCCTTCCTTCCTTCCTTCCTTCCTTCCTTCCTTCCTTCCTCTTTCCCTCCCTCCCTCCCTCCCTCTCTCTTCCGTATGTTTCCTGTATACGCTTCCATTCCTTATATGGGATCTGTACACGCACATACCATCCCAACACCCCTCCTGTCATTTCTCTCTCCTCTGTCATTATGAATGATCAACTGGATTGAGGGATGGTGGCGTCCTGAGGCCATACTTTCCAGTGTAGTGAGTCAGAAGCACAACCTTAAAAACCATCTGGCTTTTCTTACATGAGAATTTCAGAGTAGAATAAAGAGCAAAATAAGAGATAATAGGACATTTTCTGTTCTTTTAAAGAACAGAAAATGTCTAACCCACAGCTTTAAAAATGAATGCTCCTAGGTGATAATTTTTAAAATAAGGAAAATCTGTTTTCTTTAAATGTTTTCATGAAAATACATCTCAGAAAACAGTAATGGTGTTTTCTTTTTTTTTATAAACATACAGTGTCTTTTTGTATGTATATGTGTTTTAATAAAATTTGTTTTCTAATTTGTGTCCTATATTATGCAAGAATATTTTCTCTCTTTTAATATATGTCTTAGCTGTGGCATTGTTCTACGTGATTGTGTCATTCTAAATCTTTCTGGACACCTATGGTATAGATCAGATGGCACCTTTATTTTATAAGGAATCTGTTCCATTCAGAAGCCCATTAGATTTCTGTGAAAGCCTATACTTCTATGTGGATTTTCCTACACAGCGAGATTTACATCTGTTTGAAACTTCAAAACTTCGTTAATAACATTTTCTCTACTAAATATATTGCCTTCCTCCTATCCCTCACTACTGGGACATAGTTTGCCCAGCAAGATGAAAACCGACCGCTCTGTCACCAATGCGTCCATGCAGCCTGATTAGCACATTGTTCTCACGGCGGCATATGGCGGACTCATAATTAACTGAAAATAATTCAGTGGCTTTGTTTGGGTTTAAATCAAGTAAAAGCCTACTCAAGCAGCCGTGGTGGACATAATTTAAGATGGCAATAATATCGAACTTTAAATCATATCAGTTCATTTCCTCTTTGGTATTTTTCTTTCCCATCTAATCTTGATTCTTTAGCTACAGAATGCCTCCAAACGACATCTGTGTTGTTCTAAGTCATGAGTAAACTTTAAAAATAAAGTGTGCACAATGTGCTTTTATTTATTCAAAAGATGTTTTCAATTACCATTAGGTTCATTGTTGGTCTAATGTTGGCAGTTTAAATATCTGAAGTTGCTCTCTGGAAACCAGACACCCACCCAAAATCTAAAAATCTGGTACATTTTTTCATTTTATTGTGGTTTTCCAAAACAACTGTTGATTGCTCAAAGCAGAAGCTTCTTTGATGAATACAGGTTTAGTCAGAGTGCACTGAGTGGGTTAGCAGCTATTTTCTTTGGAATGCACCAGTCTCTCTCTTCCCTGCCTAAAAAGGAAGTCTAAGAAGACCTTTTAGGCCTTTTCTTTCTTTGCTGCCAGTGATGGCACATCCTGCACCTCTTCAGATGAGTCAGTATCATTTTTCATTGCACTAAGCTGTGCTCTTGTGACACATTTTCTGCCTGTGTGTTCGGTATTTATTGAACAGCAAGTTTCTCTGGCCTGTTCCTTTATTTTAGGTTCCATTTAATAAGTAGAAAACTCTTCCAGTCTAGTGGTTGGGGTCCTGATTAAGCACAACAAAGGTGTGTTTCTTGCTCATGTTGCATCCACAGGGTAGGTGCAGAGAAAAGGGAGAGTGATGGTTATATTCTTAAATGCAATTCCTCAAGAAACATGCTTCCAGAAGCTCCAGTTGATGGGGAGCCTTTGCTGTTAGCCATTCTGAAGGTTCGTCTCAGGAGAGAACCACTATCTGTGTTGCCAGTTGCTCATCTCCCCAGGAACTCTTAGGTATTTTCTCCTTACTCAGATAAAACACCCAATGATCTCAAATTATAGGAGAAGAAGATTGTGTCAGCTCACAGTCTCTAGGTGATTCAGTCCATAGTGGGCTGGCTCCAAGGCATCGTAGAGGAGATCCAGCCCACATGTGGCAGGCACAAGCCAGCAGGCAGCAAGTCTGCTTTCTTTTCTCCTTTATATTCCCAGGCTCTAAGCTGAAGGATTAGCATCACCCAGGCTTTCATTATTCAAGCACATAGCTTCATTAGAACTATTTGGTTATTGTGTGCCTTCAATCCCAGTGACACACACCCCAGATCTCTACGTGTGAGCATTTGGGGCAGGACATTTTTCCATAACACCTACTGGTCAGTATCGCTCTCCTGGCTCTTACCCAATGAAAGGGATCCAAGAAAACATGGCAGCATACAAGATCTTTCTCAGTACTGTTTTGCCTATCTGTGAGCAGTTTATAATTTTATTGCCATAAATCTATGAAAATGATATGGCATGCTTTCTGAATCTTATAGTACTTGTAATGGTTTATGCATTGCTTCAACTTCAGGAGAGAAACTTAGGTAACTTGGGAGTCCTGTGTCCTAGGGGGTAGAGGACATGCCCTAGGGAGGCTGTTTATGCTAAAGCAGGTTGTAACAGTTGATTAGTTGTGTTAACTTGAGAAGTTTAGAAGTTTAAGTGACTCAGCAGGGTGCTGTGGTCCTTACTTTGTAAAGAGGAAATAGAGATGGTATGAGTGCTTCACCCACCCAGGTGTGAGTAACCTATGTACTCTATAAGGGACAGAAAGAATCTCCTCTCTCTTGCCTCTTCTGCTCTTGCTGCTTTTGTTGTCTTCTGCCGCCATGAGTTGTTGCCCTCTGCCATGTAGTTCCATGCTTTGGAGCCAGCTGATTAGGGACTGAAAGCTCCACAAATTGTGAGCTAAATAAACTTTTGTTCCTTTAATCTGGGGAGTCATGTATTTCATCTCAGCAACAAGAGAAAACTAACCAGACCATAGATTGAATTCCCAGCTAGGTTGAAAATAAGTTGTGTATGTGCATTCCCCAGCAGAAGACTCTACAACCATGTCCAAAACCTAACGAAACAGAATCTTTTGGGTGAGAGAACGTGAATATAAATTATTGAGAAATTTGCAAATAATTTTACTAGATCTCAATTTTGAGAAACAAGTATGATTAAAAAGACAGTGACAGGGGTGGTAAGAAATGAATGCTTTTATAAGTGCACCTATCATTAGTATGGGACATTTCTGTGGGACTCCACAATCAACTTGTGATTTTCTAAATATTTCTTGCCTGTGTCATGCAATTGTACATTGCATCACAATGAAACTCTCTTCAATATACTAAACAATAGTAGTTTCTAAGGTCTGGTAAAGTACAATTTTTACCTGTCATGAAGTTGTCCATAGAGAGCTCACTATGTGAGATGTTAAGTCCCAAGACCTTAAACCTTGTCTGATGCCTCAGAAAATCAATTCTCAGGTGACCACTTTATCACAGGATCTGGAGTTCTTGCAAGGAAAAGACAATGGAAGCATGTTTTATGGAAGGCACAAAAGATATTTGCTATAGGGCCAACACTAGAGCAGACTGGTGAACAGAAGCCCCAGGATAAGGGTTTGGCTGACCCTCCTTTGATTGGGATTGTTCTCCAATCAAAAATACACTTGGTTTGGGAGAAGATTTTAAATACCTTATCAAAAGATTTGCTTGGCTTTTTACTAGATGTAAAAGAAAAGAGCACTTTTGTGATTGGTCTTGCAAGTAGGGCTAGATTCAGATAAGGAGCTGAAAGTATGCTTTCTAACTGGCTGTTTGCACACAGCTTCTGTTCTGCCCGTGTCCTTGCTGTTTTCATAAAGATTAGTGCATTCTGACCAGTTGGTCACCTGGTGGTACCAAGGTCTGAAGTTCATAGTGATAGGTTCTGGCCCTAGAATGAATTGCTGAATCATTATGGCGGTCATCTAATATGGCTGAAGCCCTTAAGACAACACCTTATCTTCCCAGAGACCACCTCTCCCTTCTTCTCCAACTCAGCTCAGGATGCCATTTCCTTTCACCTGTCCTGCCACCTCAGAGAAGGCCCTAAACAGCTCCTCAAACCCCACCCCTGGTGAAAGGTCATAAAAGCCTCAGCCTCCTTTTGTTCCAATTCAGAGAATTCCTTATCTTCCCTGAATTCTCTCCATGTCTTCCAAGAAAATAAAGTCCCTTTCCCTTTTTCCTTCTGCCTGTTTCTCTGCTGCAAAACTATGGAAAACCTATCACTTAGTAGGTGGAGGAATTCGTTACGGATAAGTAAAATTACTTCAAGGGGACTTGAAAAAGAAATTGATGAAGCTGCTGATTAATTTTCATTGTCTTGTTCAGAAATGCCAACCACGCACTGATCTTCACTCTTCTCAGATCAGAGACAGGAGCACTACAGGTTTTGAATGATTTGCCCTCCCAAACCCAATGACTACAGCTTTTTTATTGCATTAATTTTAAGAAACATATTCTCACATTTAACATTGTGTTCGCTCTATAACATATAAGCATAATACATTTTCTTTTTTCTTTTTTATTTTTTGTCCAGTGTCTCCTACGTATAGACGTATTTCTCAGCAAAGCTATGGGAGATTGCTACTGTAATGAATTTGTTCCCACTGTCCTTGTATGATCTGAGAGCAGGCAGAGGAGGAGCTAACGGGACACCCAACAACTTGCAACACAGCAAATATGAGGCACGTTCTTAAAATAATACATCTCACAGGAAGAAACAGATTGCCTCATTTTAAAGTGCATTTGAAACACCATGGGCTTGAGGAAGCCTTCGTATTATTGAAAGAACATTTTCATTTCTAAAGCTGGGCTTTGTATTTCTGAATTTCAGCCTAAGTTATCTTAAACTGGGTTTCACACTAAAAGAACTAAAAGCTATTGCATTGTGAATGGAAATGCAAGATTAAGAAAGCAGAATAACAATCGGTGTCCTTCTGATTTTCCTCTAAGGTTGAAAGGAAATCTTTGATAAAACAAAAGAAAACAAAGTAGCAGGTGTGTAGCACTTAGTGGAATATCACATGGGTAAAGTCACACTCAAGTAAATAATGCATTATAGCAATAAGTTTTTTTAATAGCACCTGATAACTTGATGTGTAGAAAGCAAGCTAACCACACCATAATAACTTAACAAAAGATGTAAATCAACACATCGGGACCCATTATCCTCACAAAATAATGCTTTTAAATAACAGTGGGGTGAAAGCTGGCTACCCAAAAGGAAGATAAACCTATTTATAAGGAATTCTAGAACAGTGTTTGGGGAACATTTTAGAGACAAGTGCCTAAACTCTAACCTAACTAATTTTTCACAAAGTGCCAACACTACAATTAATCCTGAATAGTGAGGAATATTTTAGAAAATAATCTCATACAGTATTATCTTTTGTCTTAAAACTAAATAATACCTGTGCCATAGGTTCACCATTACTGCTCTAGGTATTTCTAGAGAGACAATTTAATTGCTGGGGTTTATATTCAATGAAATTGAAATTTAAATAGGGAGGCAATTTATGAGGGGAGCCTCAACTTTTGAGGGAAAAGGGGTTTCTGGTAGGTGTTTTCTGCAACATTGTTTGTCCTGGGCGGTTTTAGTTAAGTAAGTTAAGCTACCAGTGCTCAGAATTCTAATTACTTTATAAAACAATAAAACAAAATGCAAAGCCTAGAAACATAAGGATGATTTTGAAATTGTGTGTGCCAGAGCTCATTTTTATGCTATAAATATATATGGTGAGAGGAAATGAAAAGATGCAATGTGAACTCTTTCTTCTGTAGCTAGCATGAACAAACTTCATGGGTTGCTCTTCCTTTTCTGCCTTCTGTTCATAAAAGAAAATGAAAGAGAGGAATGTTGCATCAGACACATTAGCCTGAGTGATTTAGGGGAAAGAAACTCCCAACCTGCTGATGTGTGAGGCTATAGGAGGTGTCTGCTTTCAATTGAGTTAATTTTACCCTAGCAAAAGAAGCTCTACTTAGCTTTTAATCCACCAGTGCTAAGATGTGGTTACTCCTTCAATCCTTCCCCACCCTTATTAAGATGTTGTAGGTAATTAAGCAGTGATGAAACTAAGGAAGAAGCCTGAATGATTTCTAATCTGTAAGGGGACTGGGAAGTACATTCAGACAGCCCCCCCCCCAACATTTAAGATCTATAGCCCAGGAAGGATCCAATGGCTGGCTTTATTAATAAATTGTGGTTTTTTTTTGTTTTTTTTTTTTCAATTTTTGGCCTGCTGTGGAAACTATCTTGCCATTTTAATATAGGGTAATGGAATTTCTAACAAGAAGGATACCTAGGAAAAATATGTGTTCTCTAAAACTGAAGAATGAATTTTAGGAACAAATAGAGGTTAACAGCAGAATATATTTGTTGGGGGAATGAAAGCAGGACCTGAGTGGGTTACCTGGAAGTTGTGTTGTCCAAGAATTTTTATAGAGTAAAACCATGTGGTGAGGCAGGTTTAAGGTAGAGAACATGGGAACTCACTTAGGTGAGCATATGATGAGACAACACTATGGTCAACCAATGAGATTACAGATACATTGCTTAGGTAAAATCGTTCAATTTAGGACCAAATGGGAGGCGAATCACATAGCAAGTGGACATGAATATAGAACAGGGCTTTATCCAGTAGCCAGTAGCCGTTGGATTCATGATTCTTCCTGGCTTTCTCAAAGTGATGATCAATTCCAAATGCTTACCTTCAGGGTGGTAAGCATTTATTTGGTTCTTGGTCTTTAGCTCTGGTCCACAAAGGGAGCAGGTATCTTCCTCACAGTTGAAGCTATCTTGTCTCGCATGCTGTCTCTTTGAGGGCCCTGACCATGTCTGACTGCCTATAATATTTCTATCTATCAGTTGCCTGAACAACAGTTCTAAGGCAAGTTCCTATTCTCCACACTCCAAGGGTAAATTTGAGGAGATACCTACATTAAAAGCAGAATACTTTAACTAGAGGAAAGAAACTTCCTGTCTGAGAAAGACAAAGGGGGCTTCTGAGTGGGTTGCCAAAGAATCTAATCTACCTTTTGTAGGGCCTTCTATAGAGTAAAACCATGAAGTGAAATGGACTCAAGGTGAAAAAATGGGAACTCTCATGTTGGGCATGGGGTGGGTTGAAACTAAGGTCAACCAATGAGATTAGGAGTATATTTGCTCAAGTCAAATTGATTCAATCAGGATCAAAGAGGGAAGTGAGTCACACGTAAGAAGACATGAATATAGAAGGCTATTTTCCTGTTAGGGGCTGAGTTAGTGACACTACCTGACATTTTCAAGATGGTTGATGCCTATTTAGATTATCAATGCCTGATGTTTATCCAGAGACAGGCCTATGGGTGCATTTCCTTCGTCTTCCACCTTGAAGCCTGTCTCTCCCACAGTTGCAGGGTATCTTGTCCCTCATCCTCGCTTCTTGGGGAGTCTTGCTCTGACTGACTGCCTATAATATTTTTGTCTAACTCATCTGCCTACACCATGGGGATAGCCCTAAAAAGCAAACAAATAGAATTTTCTTACATAGGCACATTCTGTGACAAGAGGACTCTCAGGCCCGCTAAACTTCTAAACTCAGAAACCTTGCAGTGGAACTGAGGTCCTACTATTGTGGGCTTCCAATGGCCCCAACTATTATTGCTGCTGGCCTTATTTCTGTGTGCTGGTTCTTGAACAGGACCCAAGCTGCTTCCAGAGATGTCATGCTTCTGTGTGCTTTAGCACTTTAAGAAATTATCTTATTTTGAGAAACAGACAGACAGACAGACAGACAAACAGACAGACAGACAGAGATTCTCTAATAGCCTTTCTCCAATGCCTGGAGCTAAATTCCTTGGGAGAAAACCTAGGAAGACCAGCGAGTCTCAGCAAACAGACAGCAAACCAAGTATTCCTCTTTCAATGCAATTTTTTTCTCTATGCCCTGAGGTTCCAGGTATCTGCAGGGAATATTTTGTCTACCTTGGCTTTCATCACTTAGGATATAGAGTTTCCTAGTGAGAGCAACCTGGTTTCTTTTTTTCTTTCTTTTTTTTTTTTTTTTTTTTTTTTTTTTTTTTTTTTTTTTTTTGGTGGTGGGATGGAATACATTGCTTTCCACATTCTGGGACTCTGCTTCCTTTCCTTGACCTCATTAAAAACTTTTTCAATATGCACATACACACAATATTATCATAAGGACTGTTTTGAAAACTATTTCTAAACTCTAATATAATTGATATATGAAGGGGAAACTTAACTATAATGCAAATTTATATTTTCTTTATGCACAATTTCACTTGCTCTGATCATGAAGATCATATAGAAAAAAGCACCTTGTTGAAGGGGGCCCTAGAAAGAAACAAAATGAGGTACAGAGGCACACACACTCATGTGACACAGCTAGAGCAGAGGTTATGCCACTGGCTAGACCTAGTGGGGAATATAAGTATGAAGCTCCTCGTTCCAAAATTGTTGAGGCTTCTAAGACACTATAGCAGATCAGAAAACAGCCTGCACCACGACACTCCATGTCCTTCCATGCAGGTCACCCACAGAAACAGCTCTGCCTCCTGCATCCACCGGTGTCCTCAGTTCACTGCTTGCCCTCTGAGTTACATCCCTTTGCTTGTATCTGGACCCCCAGTTACAGATCACCACTTCCCACCATTTCTTAGTAGCTGGCGTGCAACAGACCTGCCAGTGACCACTCCCAGGAGGAAATAGCAAATCTTTTGGAAAGTACCACATTTATCGAAATACTCATTTAGCAACTATTTAATATCACAAACTAAACAGCTACCTGTTTTTCTCTCTGCTATTGATGAAACCTTTAGATGAAACTGGTGCATGTAATCCTGTTTCACCATAAGCCCTTTCATTCACTTTACGCAATCCTGCATAGCATGAAGTTTGTTTTGAAACATGTTGCCCTCCGATGTTAGCTTATAGGTCCTTGTAACAAGTGTCTCCTACCATAACCCAAAGGGCAGAGTAGTCCTATTTATTATACTCTGTGTCCATGCAATGGGAATGTATTTGCTTATATTCTTTTTTTTGTTTGTTTGTTTTTTCCTAAGGGTGAGAGATAAGTCTTGGTAATTTTTCTATCTTATGTAAACCAAAGGCTACCTTTTGTGACGTGACATTTTTGTTCACATTCCGTGTTGCTGTCAGGTGGAATGAAAGCTAGTTGTTCAGAATTACTGATACTCTAGAGTGAAAATTATTTACATAATTATTCAGATTGTCACGAAACAACCCTCACCAACACCATGTTAGTTCTTCAGATTGTCATCTATTAACACTTCTTCTTCTGTGGCCTGGGAATCCTGAAGTTAGCATAGGAAGATGCAGCTTTGAAAACCATGGAGTTTTCCGGGCTGGAGATGTGGCTCAGTGGCAGTCTCTAACTCAGCTGGGTCCCTGGACTGCATCCCCAAAGTAGCAAAAATCCAAAACCATTGAACTTTGTCACATTTTCTTCCAAAAGGACAAACTTCCGGATATTTCTTAAGAAAGACTTCTGGATTTTTTTCCCATATAGTTTGCCCTCAAATCTATAGAATGCAAAATATTGGAAAAGGCATTAAGCAGGAGCAACACTATGCATACTTACAGGAGCAATGTCCTTTTGTTTCCTCTGTGTCTACAATTAAAATATTTCTTGAGTGTTGCCCAAAAAAGAACAAATATTTCATGTCAACAGAAGATATATTTTTCCTGAATATCCCTCCATACATAGCTAGAGGATCAATCACACGGTCATCACAGTTAATTGAACCAAAATAGTAGCGAGAGCTCTAAGAGCAGGCACTTCTGGTGGCGATGAGTAGGGAGCTGGCATTGCAACTGTTCTCCACTGGAGGCTGCCTCAGACTTCCTGCTTGCAGCACACTATTCTTGGATTACAGAGAGGTCCTGCCCTGTAGAGAAGAATTTGAATGACACTAAGAAGCACAGATCAATTTAAGGAAATGCTGACAATCTTGAGATTAAGTTGTTTGACGGTAGGAGTATATTAAAGAAAGTGAGAGTGCATTTGATCAATTTATTGGTTGCTTGGATTTAGGCAGGAGAATGCAACCAGACAGATCAAAAATAAATGTGAAGGCTTCTGCGTTCCTAAAGGCCCATGATCAGAATGAGGATTTGTACGTAAAGCCATATATAAAATGAGAAGCAGATTTGCTTGTTCTTTACCACTCTCTGTAAAATGATTTGTTTCAGAAATGGGAAATATTTTGTCATACCCTAAAGAATGTGAGATAATTTTATTTGAGCAGGTTTTGTACTATGGGAGATCAAGATGGTGACATACAGATGGTTTGTTCAAGTTCATTGCTTTGTATGGCAGGCAAAAAAGAGTTGGAGGATGCACAGATGCCAAACACCAGGCTGGAGCAGAACCCAGCACTGCACGTGCAGTCCGCACAACGGCAACACGAGGAGGCTTCCTTTGTGTAGATAAAACTACCAAAAAAGAGTACAGAATGTCCATTGTGCGCATGCATGGGGAGCACACAAGCCCGCTGCCCAGGAGCATTCAGGACTTGATCCCATGTGATGTTCACATGTATGTGGGATTAGCTGTCTAATATGTAAGGCTGGTGAATGTGAAACTGTGGGATCCTTTGTACAAAAATAGCATAAGAATTTCAAAACAGTGATCACTGGTTATGGAAGGAAGAAAAGGATCGAAATAAGTGTGCCCTCTCTACTGTTGTGTAAGACAAACACCCATGAAGCAAGGCCTGCACACACACACACACACACACACACACACACACACACACACACATACACAATTATTCACCTAGGGGCCAGACAACAATTTAGGCTGTGTTTAAAAAAAAAAAGTCTGAACTATTCTGGGACCTCAAGCAGAATCATCTGTGCATCTCCCCTTAATGAGGACTCTCAGCATGCTCTTGCTTTTGGGAGCTGTGTTTCTTCTGGCAGCAGCCAGCATCCTCAGCTGCTCCTGTAGGACACATAGGTCTTCCCTCCATGCTTGACCCCATCTGATCCTCAGGACCTCAGTGTGCACAGGGCTCAGGATGGTTCCCATGTGCTTGTGGCTTGTGGTTCCTGAGCTTTAGTCCATCCTTAAGGACAGTGGCCCTTCCTGTGGAAATTCAGGGAGGAGAGACCCAGCCTGCTCCTAGTTCCTTCCTGGTCTTTATCATGGCGCTTATCTATACATAGGGAAGGGGTGAAGTGGTGTTGGCTGTCAGTGTGCACACCTTCATGGGGCTGCACCAGGAAGATTTCACCTGGTGACTTTGGAAATATATTCTAAACATCATTAAAATGATGGAGGTGTGAGGTCTAGGCCCAGTCACCTCTCTTCACTGAGCTGGAGTTGTGCTATCAGGAGCAGCCACCCCTACCCCTTAGGGGTCCATCCCTGAATTCTGTCCCATGTATGCAAAAGATTGAGCAGAACACATTACAGTCAGTGACTCACCTTGGATCAGAATGCTGTTGAATTCTGTCTTCAGATCTTTCTGATGCTGAAAACACGAGTCAGATTTGGGATGATGATACTTGAATAAAGAAATCAAGAAAAATCATTCCTTTAAATGTGTATTTTAAACTTATCATTTAGGAAAGCCTGTACTTTAAAAGTTATTGTTCTATCTTTTGTTGAATCATTTTTATAATATAAATGTAAAATAAAAGCATTCAAAACAATCCAAAGCAATTTTATTAAAAAGTGAAAATGAAGATCACATTGAAACAAAACTAACAAAACAAAAAATAGAACTCCAGTGGTGACTAATCATGTAATTACAGAAAAGAATCTGAGGAAAGGCTGAAGAAATCAGGGGCCATTTTGAAGTTGTTCATTGTTAAAGGAGAAAAATTCACCAGACTTAAAGTGAGATGTAAAATTGTACTTTTATGCAGGGGGAAAAAAAAATGACTTTTAAAAGTCATTATTTATCACCAAGAAGCCATTTACTTAACTATTCAGGAGTGTGGCTAGACAGTCTTTGAATTTGCTTTGCAGAGTTTAAAGCCTCCAGGAAAAGGTTAAATACACAGTCTGTTTATGTAGATAGTCTGGTAAATATATTGAAAATTGGAACAGTGTTGCTTGCTCTGCTCAGACATTCAGATTACTTCTTAAACCATCTGGAAATTCTTATTTTGTTCTTCTGTAGTCTGTTATGTCTATTAAGAAAATAGATACACATACATCCTGAAAATAATTCTACATATATTAATGGCAAAAATATGAAATGACTAAAAATAGTGCATCTTTCTATTAAAAAGTACAGAGACAATGCCTAAGTCACCAAAGTAGTCTAACTTTCACTGAGATGTATTATTTATTTTAAACTTTGGGGGGCCCGGCAGGATGGCTCAGTGGTCTAAGGCGCCTGCTTAGGAAAGCCTGGGCGGCTGCACGGACCAAGGTTCGATCCCGGGCACCACATGCTCCACCAGCCCTGCCCTCAGGGCAGGCTGAGCCGACCATAAAAATAAATAAATAAATAAATAAATAAATATTTTAAACTTTGGGACTCACAATGAGGTCACATAGTTGATGCAATTCATTTAGTAGAAAGTCAGGAATTAAATTAACTTGAAAGATTGCATGTTGTCTTAGATATGTAGTATATTGTCCTATATTAGGTTAAACTTTAACAAAAGAGATTTTTATTCCTAAAGGTCATAAAATTGGTAACATATAATAAGTCTCACTATTTAAATATAACAGTAAAAGCATACTGAATAACGCACATATGGAATGATGATGGCCTTGACATGTCCAACGATATAGAGCAGTCAGTCCTTGATGCATAGCACTCCTTTTTCCATTTTCTGACTGAGGAGAGAATAATTTGTAACTATTTCTTAGTAATATCTTGTTTCTCACGTTTAGTAATATGCAATCCCAAACACAAATATCTGCCAGTGTAACCTTCATTATTTTTCTTTAACTCCATAATCTTCCACTTTTTTCTATAAAAAGTTCATAATAATTGTATTTAACCCACAGGGTAATTGCAAGAACATAGCGTTAGGTTTGGCTATTGGTGGCACAGAATAAAAATTAGGTACTTGTTTTAAAAGCTAAGTACAGTGTAGCTCACCTGGGTGCACCGATGTCACTAATATGTGTCCACAGTTTGCTGGGTTCTTTTGAGTTTTGGGCTGACCATCACCTGAGTGCCTGTGTGCAGGACACCATGTTGATTACCTGATGAGGCTGTGATCTCCATTCTGCTGTGACCATCAGGTCTTCACACGGGTGGAGCTCATGGAGTGAGCATGCTGTAGTGGGCACTAGCTGGGACTAGCTGAAGACTAGCCTGCCAGGTACAGCCTTATGCACTTTGTGCAGAGTCATCTCTGATCTATGTAGTGAGACCAAGATCAAATTGATCAGTGCTGTGATTGCTTTAATGGAGAGGATTGCTAAGCAGTCAGTCAGTGTTGAGAGCATCAAATGTCGGCCCTAGAAGCATTGGAATCTCTTCTTGCTGAACAATTATTCATCTTTCAGGACAAAAGAGAGAGGGGGGGGAGAGGGAGGTGGAGGGAGAGAGAAAGAGAGAGAGGGAGAGACGGAGAGACAGAGAGAGATCTGCTTAGGGAGAACATAGCTACCAAGGTTCTATCCCCGGAGTGCCACACTGGCTTGGAAGGGTGAAAACAAGAGAATCACTATGAGTCTGCTCTGCATAGTGGAACCCTGTAGACCTCGTAGTATATACAAAGAAAAATAGAAAAGGAAAAGAAAATGTTTACATCAAGAACTTCCATTCATCTGGTAGTAAAAATGATGCTATCTAGTTGGAAGTCAATAATTAGAAAAAAATATTTTATGTGCCTGATAAAGAATAATTTACATTGACAATAACAATAAATATATTAAATAGCAGTGAACATATGTTACAAAAAAATCTATATACCTTTTACTAATTTTTTGTAAAATCATGTAGCTGTTTTAGCACAAACACTTTGTGTCTGATGTTTACCCAGTTGTACTGAGCTGGATCCTCCACTTGCACCAGATGCTGGAGTCTTGAAGCCTTCCTGCCTCAGAATGTGACTGCAGTGAGGGATACCATCCTAACAGGGGAATTAAATGGAAATTATGTTATTAGGATGCCTCGCTGAAACTGGACTTGTGTGCTTAGAAGAAGAGGGTATTAAACCACAGGTACACATCAAAGAGAGATTCTGTGAAGATAGAGGGGCAGGCAGGGCAGCTATCTATGCCCCAAGCTGAGAGGCTTCAGAAGAAACTCATTCATTCTCATGTTGACTTCAGATTCTGAGCCTTCAGAATCCTGAGAAATAATTTGCTGTTGTTTAAGGTACCCTGAAGCAAGCATCTGTGATTTTTTTTTGTAGTAACTGCAGACAAATATATTTTTCACCCTAACCTTAATCTGAATCCAATATTTTCTACAAAGCTTTTCATGACAGGTCTACTCTGTCAGTGGTGCTGCTGTTGCCTTGATTTTATGTCACTCTATTTTTTATGAGTTTTATGTCTGCAAACTGATCAGTAATCCCATAGGGATACATGCTGTGCTGACTTGGGTATATGCCTATGTGCTCCCATAGTATGTAGCATATTTCTTGAAAAATAGTAGATGATTGACAAATATTCCAAGTGAGTTTAAATATTCAAATACGTGTACATTTAAGGTACCAGAGACTTTCAGTTCCAAGGGACCATTCAAGTTATTATGCATCCCTTAGGATTTCCTTGGGTGAATATTATCAGAAATTGTGTTTCTATATCACATTATGCCTCATTAGCAGAGGTCTGCCATGGATGAATACTGTGAGAACTGAGGAGATAGGGAAGGATGAGATTCGGAAATGTGATTTTTGAGCCTGTTAGCAACTGGCATAGCATCTCAATTCCATAGTGCTGGTCTTATCTACCTTGAGTGAAAACCAGAAAAAACAAGGGAGTTTTTATAAAGTTCAAAATAATTTCCTTAAATATGTATCAGATTGCCTTTGGACAAACACAAATTCACTTACATACATAAGCCACCTTACATCAAGGATTATTTGAAAATTAAATACGGAAAGTATTTAGTTCTGAGTTTATACAAATCATGAAACAGAAATGTAAGGGAACATTAGGCCATATCAAATAGGGAGATGTTTATTGGATTAAATAGAAATTTTGTTCACAGTTTCTGATAAGAGTTGGGCCCTCAACACTGAGGCCGGCTAAGTATGGGTTTATAATTTGGCAAGTAGCTTTTGATAGGCATTTACTGAACTCTGTATGTGCCGTGTTCTCGCGGAATATACTTGTAAGAGCTGATTACTTTGTAAGTTTACATGGGGAAGCAAGAATGTGAGCTCAAGGTAATTGAGTTTTATAGAGGAAAGGCAGAGTCCTTTTAGGTTCAGGATCACAGGACACTCGAACTACTGTAAACTTCAGGTTTTTCCCTAACCCAAGCTTTATAACTTTTCCAGAAGGCTCTTTTGCTATTGAAGTGGCAAAATAATTTCCAGGTAGCACCAATAACTCAAATTTTTCCAACAAAACTAAATAATATTTTTAAAAATGGGAATGAAAGAGTAGAAAATCAGGTTATGATGTCTATCCCTTTGAGGATTTTAAATTCATGTTTTGAAATATTTCGGCTGATGCCATTCTAGTTTCTATGGTATTGGAGCAGAATTGCATCTCAGGAAGTCTTTAATCAGAAGTTGGGACTGAGAAGTTGAAAGAACCCATAATTTCACATTGCTAAGCATATGTTTCCCTCTGCTTCCTCTAGATAAAAAGCAGTCATTTCTCAATGACAATGAAAATCATTATTTGTTCTTGATAACCTTCACATACTGCTTGATACACTTCTAAGATTATAAGCCAGGAAACACACGCTGCCACCTTTCCCCAGCCCTATCCTCAGAGGTTCTTCTGTTTGAAATTCATTTTTGATTAATAAATTTGACCTTCAGGGTGCATATTCTATTTTCAGATTTGAGCAACTAAATTAGAGCAGGGATTTTATTTTTTTATTTTTTATTTTTTTGTACTGGGTATCAATCTCAGGGCCTTGTGCTTCCCAGGCAGGAGGTAAAGCCAACGAGCAACCTGCCCAGCCTAAAATACTGACATGTACGTAATGAAATTTAATTTATTCCTAAAAAGTCTTGGGTCATTGACTTCTTGTTCCAGTGTGAAGTTACTGTCTTTTGATCCATTTGGTTATCTCCTGCCTGCCCTTTACTGAACGTCCAGTAGAATCTAGGGTAAAGACCTAACTGAGAATGACCAAGGCTCCTAGGAGCAGTTTTCAAGGCAGGTTTCCTCACGTACTGGTACACTGCTAAATGGTTGTAGAATGTGTTCATATACAAGCCATAGGAAGTCTACTAAAGAGAGTCTTAAAGAAATTATTCTTCGTTATCAAAGATCTGACTAGATCCAGTTCCAAACATATATCTTGTGACCAAAGGGTGTCTAGGTAAATGTGTTTGTAGTTTTCTTGATTTTTAATTCATGGGTATATTATGGCTACTGAAGCATCTGCCAACACATTCGAGCTTCGTAGAAGCACACAGAATATAAGGGTGAAGAGTGAGATAAGGGAACAGACAGAAGCAGCCATTGTGGGAGATCTGCCAACACTTTCTCATTTGTTTTAACCAAATATTACTTGCATTTTATTGACCACAACAACTTCACAGGGTCATTTCTAGACAAGTGAGCAGCAGAAAGTGAGTTCTTAACTTGTACAGTAAGAGAATAGTCAAAGAGGGAAGGGCAGAATCTCTTCAGATGACTTAAACTTCAGAATCTGACCCAGACCTACTCAGAGTGGAAACAGAGTGTAAGCAAAGCTCCATACACTGCCAATCACATAGTTAGGCCCATATTCAGGATGAAGGCTTGAGTGGTTTGTTTCCTGTTGTGGGCTTGATAGTGGAAGTGTCCACCTTGTGATCACTGAAGATACATGTAGGGCAGCACTGGGGAACCTTGGCAATCTGTTTTCCATGGAGGCAGCACCACAGAGAAATCGGCCTAGCATTCACTTCTCGGTCAGGCTGTGAGGGAATCCACTCTCACAGATAATCACAGAACCTATCCTTTCATTATGCCACTTTTAAAATTTGTTATGTGTTTGTATTTTGCTACATACTAGAATGTCACATGTTAGCACTTTTCAAGGGTTGAGACTTGGTGCTTTCACAACCTAGATTTTTACTACTAAGGAGGCAGGAAGAAACACTGGCCCTTTCTGCATGGCCTTGTGTCCCCTGTGTCTCTGCACTGCCTAACACCTCTACTGAATAGTTGATTATCTTCAGCAAGAGAAAGAAAGTTCTGCTTTCAGCCTCCCCAATTCTGATACCCCTGTGATCGAAAGAGAGCAGATATTTTGAATTTTTTTAGAATGAGTAAAAGAAGCAAGGCTCTGAGGAAGGAGTTGCTGTATGATGAGAGCCAGTGTAGAAAACTGGAATAGTATTATATAGGTTGTTTACTCAATAAAAGTTGATGAAGGCTGTTTGCTACAACACGAGCCTGATTAAATATTTTACTAAAATGCTAGAAATTATATATCTAATAGAGATAGGGGCTTCATTTTTCCACCGGTCAAAGCATTGTTGGGATGAAAGGACTAATAGAAAAAGCAATTGAAATCCATGGTTGAAATTCTACTTTTGGAAGTATCTTTCAAGGTAATTGTGGAATTTGTAAGAATACCAGTACTAATAGTGACATAATTAATTACAAGCAAGTGTGGCAGACTGTACCACAGCATGTCCCTGGCTACCACCATGTATGCGGGGCTTCCTGGGAGCAGTACTCATGCTAACCTTTGTTGACATCACACTTGTCTGGGCCAAGGGAAAGGGAGGACCAGAATGATGCTGCATTGGAGAAACAGCTTTCAGAAGCCTTTGCATCTCCCCCCATGCCAGGTCTCTTAATCGTTTTCCTGAGACAAAATAAATCCCCATAGATAAGATCAGTTCCTGCCCCCTGGGCCCCAAGATAAGAATAGAGTGGAATACAATGACAGTGAGAGATAGATGGGTGCATGTTTCAGAAAAAGAAAAAGGAAAAGGAAAAAAGAGTAACCCTTACAGTAAAAGACACATTGACCTTAATCTCCCTTGCTTTGAACACAAATACCCCATTGTTCTTGCTTTTTCATGAAAGAGGTATGGAAGGTTTATTTTTTATTCTGTCCCGTAAGTTTATTAGTAAGGATATGTTTTGATTTATTCTCTCTCTCTCTTTCTCTCTCTCTCTCTCTCTCTCTCTCTCTCTCTCTCTCTCTCTCTCTGTGTCCATCTGTATTTCTTTACTTCCTTACTTATTTTTATTTTTTGATCCTCAGAATTCTTACAAGCCAGGTGAGAGCACTACCACTCAGTAGCCGCCCCAGAGTGAGAGAATATCATTTTTGTTCCCTGGGGGTCATTTGTTACAGCAGCATAGCTGACTGACAGGAAAAGCTGTGTGCTGTTTTATGGAGAACTGGAAGCCACTCTCCATTGTGCTACATCAAACAAGCCAGATGATTGCTGTAATTTTTCTTCTTTCCACTTTTAGAGGATCACATCTCCACCACTGAGAACAGAAACGTGTATTAGATTACAACCTCCACGGGGCTAAAAGAGAACTAAATGCTGGGCTTTTTCCACCTTATAATGTTTGGAAATTCTTGACATCAAAACTGCTTTGTTTATTTGGAGAAGAAGCAAGCATGAATGGAGTTCATACCAATGTTCACAAAAGCCATGCTAAGATTCACTACAACAAAGACTGTCTGCTTTGTATCAAACTTTCCCAGTATAAGAAATGAGGGCATTTATAGAATAGATTATATATATAGTTTATTCACTTTCGGGTGCAATAAACCATTATGGACTTTGTGGACTTGAGTGTGATTGTGTGTGACATTTCTTATAATTGCTTGAGCTCCTTGGCAGACTATTTGAGTCTTGCTCATTCCCTGAAATCTTGTAAAGTAATTGCTGAGTGCAGGGAAAGTGATTAGTAAGACAGAGTTGAGGAAGGAGAAGTCTCTTGCCACAATGTTTTTCCAACCTAATTTGTATCAGTTCTGTGAGGTAGGTCCTTTGCTATTTCCTCGACTTTCCCTCCATACTTCTTTGAAGGAAGATTTTACGTTTCAGGTTATACAGATAAGGCATCCTAGACATTATTTTCAGAAAATGCCCCATAATGCAAAAGCCTTGGGCAAAATTCTATAGAAAAATTGCTTCCTGGAGACATGCTGAGATTAAGGATGGGGCTCCTGTAAAATTATAATTAAATGATAAAAACCTTGTGAGAAGCACATTTATGAATGAATCTTTGTTCAATGCTTTGCAAGGCAGCTGATAAAAATCAATGTATTTTATCCTCTGAAAGTGCAATTCTTAACCTAAAATGCTTTTCCAGAGTAAGTTGATTATGATGGAAGAACATTCTCTTGAAATAAGAATAATATGCAGGCAACATGACCTCCACATGTGTCTGTCATATTAGAAATGACAAATGGGGACATTCCAAAGGTGTCCTGATTGTTTAAGTCATTTTGTATTATGCAAGACAAGGTGCTAACCTAAAAAAAAAAAAAAAAAAGAACTTTCAAAGTTGCTGAGCTTTCTAAACAAATTCAATAATAAAGTCAACATGTAACCTTCATGGACATGATAGAAATACAGTACCTCATTTTAGCATATCTTTAGAATGCATCTGAGTTTGATTTTTATGAGACTGTTCTTATCACAGCGCTGCAAAATTGCACTGAAGTTGTCAAGTAGAGGCACAAAATGTTCATAGCATTGAGCAATATGACATTTGGAGAAATGTAATTCCCCCCAGGGCGATCTTCCTCTATTGAGACAAAGCCTTCTTAATGAGCATTCATATAATCACAATACTTAAGAGTAGGTTAATTGATTAACTGTTTCAAAGACACAAATATAGTCAGACTGTTAGTTTTATAACATTAAGAATCCTACATTTTGACAGAAGCAAAAATTTCTGAGTGATACTTTTAGCTAACACTAAGTCTTTTTTTGTTTGTTTGTTAATTTGGACTTTTTTGGAAAATATATTCCAAATGTAAAGTTTATGAAAATATTCGAATTTTATACTTTTTTCAAAATGAGGTATGTCAGCTGTCTTTGTACATAATGTAATAACTTTCCCCAGTAGCACCTGCACTCTCTTTCCAAGGCACTCTTGCCATTTTAGTTTAACGACTCTAACAAGATCCTTTCATTGTCATCTGTGTCTCAGACTAGTAGGCATTTTAGGTTCTGTAGCTGGGAAGAAGAGTCAAAGTTATAGCTGAAGTTCATTAAAGATGACAACAACATTATAACCGTATACAAAAGACAGTAATAATAAGTTGTATTTAGAGGATAGACTTTTTAACATGAATCCATGGAAAACATGGAAAAAATGTTGATAAATATATGCTAATGTTTCCTAAAGGCTGGCTAGTAATCATGCAAGTTTCGTTTTCTAAGACAATCATTATTTATTCCAAAAGTATTTGCATAATATTAAAATAACATATATTTATATTAAAATATGCATTCATTCAACCAGTATATATTTAGCTCCTTTTAGGGAGCTGGTCTTGGGTATTGAAGATTATGCCAGAAAAATAATTAAGAAAGAGAAAACCCTGACAACAGTGAACCATCATAGTGGTACTTTCTAATGGAGGAAAATAAATAATCAAAACACAAAACCTTACAGTTAGAAAATCCTAGCTCCGTGACAAAAATAAAGTCAGAGCACCAGACAGAGAAGGGTGCATGCAGAGCTCCTCATGTGGGTGGCAGACTGGATAATTTCTGGGGCTTCAAGAATAACTGCTGGCTACTGGAGTAAAGAGAATTACGACTGGAAGACCCTTGGCACCCTGTGAAGATCTTGTAGGGACTGTGGTTAAATGAAGTTCTTGAATTTTTCTCAGAGATGAGAAGTTAGCAGAAGAGTGTTAAGTAATCCATACTATTGTCTGACTGCTTTGAGAAGAGCTTTGTGCCCTGGATCAAGTATGGAAGCCAGAAGCCCAGTCATGAGGCTCCTAAAATAACACAAGGGAGACAATAGCAGCTTAGACTCTCAGGGGTCACAGAGATGGCGAGGGAACTCAGAATCTACACAGCTTGGAGGTGGAGGCTGTTTCTTTGCTGACAGTTTGGTTTCTGAGTGTGGGAGAAGCTAAGGGGTCAAGGATGATTAAAGTGAGACACAGTGATTGAGTGCCTATAATCCCAGTCCTCAGGGTCTATGGCAGGAGGATCATTCCAAATGATAAATAATCAAGACACAAAAATTTACAGTTAGAAAATCCTAGCTCTATGATAAAAATAAAGCCAGAGTATCAGACAGAGAAGGGTGCGTGCAGAGGTCCTCATGTGGGTGGGAGACTGCAGAATGAGATCTTATTTTGTGAGTGACAGAGCCAAGATGAGTGATCTCTTTCAGCAGGTAACCTTCTCACACTGGAGTCTCTCAGCTGAGGGGTTGTTAGGCAGATCTCACTGATTCTGCATTCTAGAGTGGGAAACAATTTCACCTTCCATTTCAGAAATTTATTATTGCCTTAAATTATGAATGTAGCCAAAAAATAAAAATAAACAAATAAATGAATGTAACTAACAAACAACTAAAGAATTAGTAATGTGTGGCTAGATTACCAGTAAAGTTCACATTCACTTTCTGAACACATGATGTCTACTGTGTATATCTCAATGTTATACCAATACTATTTCCCAGGAATTCTTGGCAATTAGATGGACTGCCAGATCTCATTATTTACTTTGTTAATAAATAAAATCATACCACAAAATATCTTTGTAGCATGAATTATATGCACATTGTTTATTTATTCATTTTCTTATATTGCTGGGAATTAATCTAGGGCTTCATTCATGCTAAGTAAACACTTTACCACCCAACTTTATCTGTTGACTTCAAAAATTATAATTGTTTCCTCTGGAAACAATGTATTTGGAATATTATTTATGTTATTTTCATCATTTTTACAGCCTGATTATGTGTTATTGGGCCTTAAGAGAACATGCCATGTATCCATGGTACAAGAACATGACAAAACGTCTTTGGCCATGGTAGAACATATTGGAGAGCATGCCACCCAGGGCTTGCAAAGGCAATGTGAATAAAGGCAGCAATTAATGATCATGTGGTTATGCTATGCCAAATTCATTATTTAATTTATTTTGCACAGCAAAGCTATAAGCGAGTGATAAACCCTATTTTAGGGAGAAGGAAAACTGAAGTTGGAAAAGGAGAAGTAACTTCCTCCAGGTCATATGGCTTGTAGGTAGAGGCTTCAGTTCTGAGTGGTTTCCCAACTGTATGTTCATGGCCATTGTAGTGTATTGCTGCCCTTTGTGAGAGAGTCACCACTGATGATAGAAAACATTTGCGTGCAAACTCTATATCAACAAATGGGAGCTGGTACATTATATAGACATTTATTAGTTTAAGAGATAGAATGAAAGCAAGGAGAAGGTTTTTATTATAAAACAAACATTTTCCACCATCATTTTTCCTTTTCTCTCTTTTTTTCCCTTGTTTTTTTTTTTTTTTTTCTTTTTTGATACAGGGTCACTGTGTAGACCAGGCTGGCCTCGAAGTCTCAGTGATCCTCCTACCCTAGACCTTGAGGGCTGGGATCATAAGCACCCAGCATTCATCTTCCTTTTCCTTTGGCATTGAGCACTTCCTTTTATGACTGTCAGCACCTATGTGGTTACAGCACAGCATTTTGCCTTCCTACAGTGGGAGGAAGGGGGCAAAATTCCTCTGGGATACAGAGGCAGAGAGTATATATCTGTTCTTAGAATGAATATCCTGTGCTGCCCTCACACTTGGATCCTACTCCACATCTCTACACCCCATCAGCTTTCAGGGGAATTCGTAAGATTCCCCTAAATATGTAGGAATAGGAATTTTCCCCAACACTGCAAAATGTTCCCATAGCCATGATAAGATATGCTTAGCCTCTGGTTTCAGTGAGGATCAGGCTACAAAGATATAAGCTGTATAGACTTCCTCCACTTGACCTGGGCTTGACTTACATCCTCACTATTTAATGACATTTACTGTGCCACTCTTAGCAACTCCCTGAAGGCACCACAGTTACTCTGTTCCCATTTGTACAGTGGGGATAAGTAATATATTTACCTGCATAGTGTCTATTTCAGGGCATATAAATTGAGTGATGGGAGGCTTAAATGAATTATTGCACAACTATTTAAGAATATATGCATGGAGGAGAAGTTATAATTATTGTTGTTGACATCCTGAGTAAGACCCTTTGTCTCATCTATGTAAGTTCTTGGCCATAAATTGATGTAAACTACATGTAAATGGTTCTAGACTTGACTGGTGAAGACCTTACCAGGAAAACCAACACCTTATTTTACCTTTAACCTAAGACTAGTAGTACTAGATTGGGAAAACTTTGTGGTTGTTGTTTTTGTGGCTGTATTTTATAAGGACAACATAGGACAGATTTCAAAGCACCTTGTAAGTATATCAATATTGTTCAGTACCTAAACAGACATCATATGTCATGTATCAGATTTAGTTTCAAAGAGAATAGTCAATATCTAGTAATTTTATAATGATTGTAGAAAATACATCTAAGCAGGCATTTTAATAAGCAAAATTTTCATGTCCATATCTAGAGTTAGAGATTGTTACATAAACAAATATTTTAGATCATTACTCACCCTCACCCTTATATTTTCCATATATTTTAGAGTTGACCAAATGCAATAGGAACAGTGCATTTCATTGTCAATTTTTAGCTGTCCATGAAATCCCTGAAAAGGAAGAAAAACGATTCAAGAGGAAGACACCTCTTGTTAGAAGAGGCTGTGTAAGGGTGCTCTACGTTTTGCTACGATTTCTTTGCCTGTGCTGTTTTCATCACCTTCTGTACATTAAGAGAAAAGCAGGGAAGGCGAGATATCACTGAACACTGAGGAAAATATTTACTCGCCGGCTAGAAGCGATTGCACCTGTTCTCACTTGATCATGGAGCCTTGCTTAAAGATAAAAATGTGTTTTCATTATACTGCTGGAAAATGTCAGAGAATGAAGCTGGAACAGAAGTAGCTTGGAACTCTTTTAATCACAATGCCATGAATGAATATTGCTGTCATGGATTTTAGGCAATTATTACACTTTCAGGTTGTACATGTTCTTGTCCAATGACACCTTTGAATTCAGTATGCATTGTTTTGTGTGTCTTTGTACTCATCCATGAATTAGAAATCTTCTAATTGAGTATTTTGTGTGACAGATTTTTAGACTCCAACCAAATCTCATGCCATCCTCCATATTTTATGTACTGAGTTGTACAGCACAAGGACAGTAACCTTTTACCTCCTACTCTCGAAGAAGCAACAGTTAGACTGATATAAGACAGATATGTAGACGGAAGGCATAGAGATTTCTGCAGGCACATTGGGTGGTTCTACAGGCTAATAAAGACCACATGAACTGGCAATAACCAAAGCACCTATAAATAGGCTGACAAAGAATAGCTGTTATGGAAAAGTAACTCAAATGCTTGTGGAAGGTATGAAAGGGAAGAACTGCTGTATGTGGTATATATATATATATATTTGGTACAAGATCTCACTACACAGCTTAGACACATAATGATCCTTCCGCTTTCAGCCTTCCCAGTCCTGGGATTACAGGCGTGCACCACCATGCCCAGACAACATGGCTAATTTATCGGGCCGTGGGCAGGGCCAGCAAAGGTATAGGGGATCGAACCCTGGTCCCTGAGCTTGCCTCAGCAGGCACTTAGTCCCCTGAGCTATCTCTCCAGCCCTCCTGCTGTATTTTATTTTCCAAAGTCAGTTGGTGCGTTTTCCCTTTCTCAGCTTCCCTTTTCTGGCGAAGAGGTCCGCTTTCCTCTGGTCCTACGGGGCAGTCATCTTTCAGGTGAGAATTTTCTTCCACTCCTAAAAACAAGACAGAGAGTACCTTTTGCACCTGTTTCACAAGTGGCTTTAGCTCAGAATAATCTTTATATGATAGTGACATCTTTTGGGGTGAAGTATTCTGCCTGTTGTCATCCATGGATCTTGAAACCTATGGCGTGGTGACCCAGCTTCTTTCCCACCTGAGGTCACAAGACTTTCAGGTATTCTGCGTTCTTGCCCTGAATGTTCCCCAGTGCATCAGCTTTTCCCTGTTGTGTGGCGCACTGAAGCGTTCAAAATGGAGGCACTAATGATGCAGATGCCTTTGTCCTGAATAGTAATTGATCACTTTAAGGTATGTAATCCCATCATCTTGTAAATATGGAACATGCTATTTTCTTTCTAAGTCCGCTATCCTGAGCATTTTCCCATTAAAGCATGGATACCCCTTTTAATCTGTCAGCCTTTTAAAATTAGCCTATATTTTATTTCCTTCAGGCTTAATTCATTACTAAGAAAAGTTGACACCTATATGGAAGATTGGAAGTCACACTTCCACTCTTTCAGTTTAAAAATCTCGACATTAAATAGAGCTATTCTCAAGACATCTTAAGAAGAGTGTTCTGTTCTTTCTACCTTAATGCACTACTTCTACAGGAAGCCTCCTTTTTAGCCATCTAAAGAAATAATAAAAAAAAAAAAAAACATGTGAATCTGTGTTCCAGCCTTGTTCATTACACGGATCATTTAGAAACAACCTAAATGTCCAACAGCGAGTACTGCTTACATAAATTATATTTCCATACTATGTAACCATCATGAGCTGGAAAGAGGAAAGTTTATGTTTTACATAAAGTTAACAGAATGGGAAAATATTTGCTGTACTTTATTAAAATAAATAAGCGGATTATAAGTTATGTAAGCAGTAGGAGACCAGGATATTTTCTAACGATACTTTTTAGAGTCAGAACTAAAGGGAAATAATAACCCTGGCTAACAATCTGGCATGGAAAGATTACCCAGGGGTAACTCCAAATTCTTTCCTCCACGTCAACATATATTAGTGTTGTAATCAGGGATAAATAAGGAAATAAATAAATAAATAAATCATCCCAGAATCTGACATTAGGTTGCAGAATTTTTCTTTTTTTTCTCCATACTTCAGGACGTTGGTGCAACTTCACCAAATGCAACTACATTGAGTGAAACCTGTGGTTAAACAGCCCCACTTCTTTTAGATTCCAACAGCTTTTCACTACAGAACATTTCAAAGTGGTACAGTGAAAGTAAGGTTGGGGCTCAAAAGGGTCCCTGTGGAAGTGAAGAGACAAAAGTTGAGAAGGCCAATGGGAGAAAGAGGCTAAGCATGCAGGGTGGGACAGGGCGTGGATAAGCGGAGCCCCCAGCCTTCCCCAGCCAGGCCTGAGGTGGGTAAGGACCAACGGAAACTATCTCACCGCAGAACACAGCTGAGACTTTTGGGGAGGGGGGGTTGGGGAGTTGTGGGGAGACATATTCTGACCCTAACTTTTCCGATGCCTTATAAGTAAAATGTAGTGAGAATCTACTGTGTTCTTTTGCTTAGTATTTGTTGGCGGACGAGTATTTCTAAACAGACATAAAAGCATTAAAAAGAGTTTTAAAATATTGATTGGAAGTGCAGTAGGCAGCTTCAAACACAAAGGTTACATAGTTGGTTATGTAACAAAATGACTTCCAGCTGAAAGAGAAGATCTATCATTCCTAAACAGGTAGAAAACCTCCAAGCTTTTGGCAAAGGCGGGAGAAGCTTGGTGAGGATCAGGTGGTCTTCAGTAAGCTAAAAAGCGATTGATCCTTGGTGCGCACGCCTACGCAGGGCACTCTGAATGAGCGCAGCTCCTCCGACGTTGGACTCAAGCCCCGCTTTGCTCGGATATGGTTTAGAATGTGTTCATGCTTTATCTGTGACTCTTCATCTTTGTAAAAATTAGAATGACATTAATAGGTGTTTACTCATCATGTAAAAAATCACCATTTATTTTTCACCTTACAGATTTGTTGCCAATTGCTAGAAAGTTTTATTTCTTGTTAGTCTTAGACACAATGGCCACCAAGACAGCGTTCATTCCTGACCATGCTCTGTCATCACACTGAGACACACATTTACTATTTCTTAAAACAAAAACACTGTCCAAAGACAATCTGCTGTTCCTTACCCCACCTTTGCCACTTACTCATGATGCAGAAAAGGAAGACAATTAAGAACAGACAGGAAATTATTTCAGTTAGAATGGTAACCACAGGCTGGGGAAATAGCTCAGCTGTCTAAGCAACTGCCTGGCAAACTCAACGACTCCAGATCAATCCCCAGTACTGCATGCTGTGCCACTGTACCAGCCACCAAAAACAGGTGTGATGGTACAGGCCTGTAATCCCAGCCCTGGAGAGCTAAGACAGGAGGGTCACTTCATGTCTATGCTGCATAGTGAGGCCCTGTACCAAATAAAATAAATAAATAAATAAATAAATAAATAAATAAATAAAGTGGTACTCTCTTTAGAGGTAATATGTGCTTTATTTTTAAAAGAATATACATATTTATAAGAACAATAATTGATAATTGAGAGGCATCTTTCTACCAGTAGTGTAGAACTCAGAGGTGAAGCAGGGATAAATTATAAAGATGAACCTGTTATATCAAAAAATATATCCAAAAATTGGTTGTGCATCTTAAACGGCTTATACATTTCCTGAAAGAATATTAATCCTATTGAATAATAACATAAATTCATTTGCTCACATTTAGTAGAATTGTTGAACAAGTAGTGCTCAAGTGTTTAAATTGTGTTTCCGTTTATATAAATTGAACATATTTTCAACATTGGAAAACATGAAGATGTGAGTCATTTGTAAACTGGCCAACAACGTCCATTAGACTGTTCATCTTGGAAAATCCACTTTCAATGTCATCTATGGCCAAAATCCTGTTCCGTAATAACACCAGCAATTTAAAATGAGGCAAAGCTAGGAACAAATCCCAGAGAGCATAGGTGAGAACTCATCCTACAGCTTCGATGGGCCATATCTCCCCTCGCTGATTTTGTCTCCTAGGCTATTAAACTAAAATTCTCATGTTAATCTGGTAGTCTTTCTTTAAAAAAAAAAAAAAAAAGTCTACAGTTTATTTGTACGCCCTTCCCATCTTAGTATAATGATCATATTTTCTTCTCAAACTGCTTTGATAAAACACTAATTAAGCCCTATCCATAGCTCATGAGAAATGTATTGTTATCACAATTCGGGATAAAAGCACATTTTAATTTGCATCCTTGACACCTTGCAACATGATGCCAGTAACAGAAGAGAAATAATCAGACTTTTAGGTTGCTGCCCATGACAAGAAAATGCAACAAACTAAACAGGCTAAACAGTGCAGAAGGACCGAACCTTTCCTTGCTATGGTGTCTATGAGAAGAGAGGGCTAGTGCCTCACCAGCAAAACTGTGATGCACCCACTACACAGTGCTTAATTACCCCGGAGACCTAAGGACTTATGCACCTTCTGGGATATTAATGGGGCTATCACAATCCGTTCTTTAAATGTCATTATCCATCTAAAGTTAATATGCTAAATAAAGTACCTTCAAATATCATGAGTGAAAACTGAAACCTAGGCTAATTGTCTCTATGTGAATTTGAATTGTACATGTCCTGCAAGCATTTTTTTTTTTTTTTTTTGTGGAGACTTAAGAAAATTCTCATGCGATTATGAATTATTTTCTATAATATAGATGTTTCTTTGGTAAAAGTATACCGTGCACCTGCTATGAGCCTGGATGATCACCTGCAGATCTGTCTTTAATGAGGGTAAAGTTTGTCGATGGCTCATGTACAGAAATGCCTGATACTTGATAGAATGTGGAGAGATTTGAGAGAAGTCGGTGGGAGGAGCTCTAGGAGGTCACTTGAGGTAGATGCAACTTGGCCGGGAGGATGGAAAGAGAGCCCATGGACCTCCCAAAGCTTTCAACCTGAGCCCTATCTAGGCCCTGGGTCCTGTGGGGCACACTCACCTCTGTGCTATGTCCTGAGGACTCCTGTGTTCTCACTATCATATAACTTAACTGTTCTCAGGCAGGGACTCTTTCACAACTGCTATTTCAAGTTCCATTCACTTATGCTCACTGCAGTTCACCTACTGCTTCACCCTGGCTGCTGTTCATTTTCCAGCTTTGCTTCCCAGGCTCTGTTATCTGGATTTCTCTGTCTTTTGATGATTGGGGGCCTTACAGAGTATCTCACGGGCCAGCTGGTTACCACCTACTGTGAAAAGCCTGTGGACTTATGTTTTTGGGTGCAGTGCCCTTTCTGGGTTAGGTACTTTCAGCCAGGAATAGGAAAGCATATGTTTTACTGACTAAACCTGAGAGACGTTTCCTTAGGAAGGATCTATAAAGAAGGCCACCATGCTACAGATGCTACAGGAATTCTCTGGAAAAATGGCTCAAAGGCAGTTCTTCTCTGTCTTTATTCTTCCCTTTCTCTTGTTCTTTGGTTATAAAGACACTGTTGCTGTGTATAATATTCAAATCTAAGCCATTTTTCTGTAAGCTAGGGCTACTCTTCTGTTCTTCTAGGAGCATTCTCTCAGTGAATTCTGTTTCTTTCTTGAATTCCTGGGAGAGTTCAGGCAGAGGCAGAGCATGATGCAGACTGAGTATAATGTTTAACAATATACAATCCCAGCTATTAAGAAAAGTCATGTGGCACCTATGCAAATTATGTATAACAGAGGCATAAAGATGCTCATGCATCTTCTTCAGAGAAAATTACTGATGAGAAAAAGCAATTGAGTTTTGAGTGTTGGTGTTGCCAAGCTAAAATAATGAAGTGATGATGCTATCAAATATATTCATGGAGAATATTTTTAATGCATTTATAGAATGGTATTAGCAGTGTATCATGGAATGGAAGTGATTTGTGATCAGTTTGACATCATCTGACTAATATTTAAGTATCTTTACCCTGTGACCTGAGTCACAGATCCTTATTAGTGTCTATGCCTATGATTTGCCATTGACAGGAATGAACTGCATAGGCAGGATTATGCACATTGATAATAATGTTTGTATTATGAGAATTTGGTAATTAACTCATTGACACTCTATCTGTTTTATTTTATGCTATATCAAAGTCAGTATGCCATTTACTACAGTCCAAATAGCAATACCCATTAAATAAATATTCCAATCTTTATATCATAACATACACCAGTTTAATAAATTTACTGTTGCAAAAAATGAGGAGTCATATAGTCAGAAAATACTTGAAAATTAATGCAGTGGTATCACTTATCTTACAGTTTTCTCTTAAGGTCTATTAAGCCTTTCACAAGAAATTGATCATTGAACTATAGAATACATTGAGGCATAGTCTCTATAAATGAGAAAGTAAAATATGTGAATAATTTTGTCATTAACCCTTGGCATCTTTACTTTTCCTTTAATAATTCTTGAGCTTCTCTTATTGTACATAGTAAGATCAACAGTGATGGATATCTTAGAGTCTTTTTTTAATGTACTCAAATAGCATCAGGCTGAACTATTGTAATTCTACTATTTCTATCATGCATTTTTTTATTTTTAAGAATTACAAAATAGTGGTATAGGGAAATAACTCAGTGATCTAAGGAACTCCCTGGAAGGCCAGCCAAATAGCTCAGCATATTAAATCCCTAGGCCTGCCTAGTTGACCCCGCCCCTGGGGTGTGCTGAGATGGCAATTGAGACTGGGCATACTGGGGAGCTCATGTAATACAAGCTCTTTGGAAGCTGTAAACAGGTGGATCACTGAGAGTCTGATCTAACAGTGAGGCCCTGAACACCCTGTAGACCCTTTCCTAAAATGCAAAAAAAACAGAACAAAACAAAAAGAACCTCCCTAGCAAGTACCAGAATCCAGGTTCAATCTTGGTACCACATGCCTTGCTGTCCCGAAGAACCTGGACAGGCACTAAGACCCAGGCACAGTGGCACACTCCTGTAATCCCATCACTGGGAGCCTGAGACAGGAAGATCACTAGTGAGACCCTGTACCAAATCAGTCAATCAGTAACACAAAAAAGGAAAAAAACAAAGAATACAAAATAGAAAAATCAGCATTAAAAATGGTAAAAGATTTTACTAAACAAAGCAGTAGGAATTAAAAAATGGTTACTATATTACGTGATTCCACTTTAGACCGCTGAGCCACCTTGCCGGCCCCTGAAAGATATTTTAGATCCAACACAATTCATTACATGTTTATATTTGAATAGATACTTGTAATCTATAGATTATCTTTTCAGAAATAATTAAAAAGTCCACTAAAAATTGGTGAGATATTATTCATAACTGTTTATGACAATATTCAGATTCTTTGGCCAGTTTAGCTTCTCTTAAGTTTTTGGAAATTTTTCCTTAGCTTCTTTCCTTGGGAACTCAGGAGTTGTTCTGGAACCCAGATGAAGTGCCACATATGCATGTAGTGAGCTGCAGCAGTCTGCTGAAGTTAACATTTCTGGATAGTTAAATTTATGTAGACCAGAATTTTGTTATTACTGGAAGAAAAAAATAAACTGCTGTCATGTAATTAAAATGCAATATTTTAACTTTTCAGAGGTTTTCTATAAAATTATTTCACAGAGCTTTATATGAAGCAGTATTTACATATAGTTTTGGTGAATAGATGTCCATATTTTGAAGTTGCATACTCTTACTTTTCTTCAAATACAATAATGATGCCTTCAGGAATGGAAATGAAAAATGAAAGAACAGAAAGAAAGATATTCAGCATGAATTTATATTTTTCATAATTCCCAGTAGTCATAATTTCCAAATCTGTGGCTCCTCAAGCTATATTGCAGTTTTTTCTAAATGTTTATTTTAAGGTAAGAGTGAAGAAATCAGAATTCATATACTCATTTTCTAGTCCCAATGTTGCAAATAATTTTGTTTTGCCCAGAAGATATAATAGAACAAGATGAGAAATATTATAGGTGAATCAGAATGGTTAAGTTTCCAATGTGAAAATCTTTACTCAAGGTTTTTTATAGAAGAGGATTAGAGTCCAGACCAATGTGCCAGGCTTTTTAACCGTGCTTAGTTAAGCACCACACTCTAATTGTGAAACAGCCACACCTTAGGGTGAAACCTTCACTACCACATTCCCAAGGAACTGAAAATAGATTTGCAGCTCTGGATTTAAAAATGAAATAACATGCAATTTTGAGCATCCTGGAAAGACAGAGAAGAAAAGAAAATATTAAGCTCCACACATAGAAAAAATGTGTCCGTGCCACTGAGTACAATTACCACAGTTCTGGCCTTAATTTTGATCAAGACCATTTCTGAGGCTGTCATTAGGTACTGACTACTCAGACAAAAGCCATCCACTTGATTGGTTTTATATTTTACCATTCCTGGTCAAGTCAACAGTAAGTAAAGGCTATGAGGCATCTTACATGTCCTAACTTCAGTCCAAAATCCTAAATGTATAAAAGCTGCATGAATATAGCCAGGGGTGACATTCTGTTCTTGGACCTGTCATCATTCACTTCAATACTGCACATTTTTGAACCTACTTCTGTGTACACTAATGATGTACTGTCAGCACTCATAAATGTAAGTTAGCAGATGTTCTTGTTTTAAGACTTATTTAAAAAATGTGCACTCTTAAAAATGTGTTAAGGATATGTGAAAAACCAAGTCTACAAGTGTTAGAGCTTTTCTCAGCCTTTACTTTGGTTTTGCGTGTACAACCTGGGGGAAGTCACCCACCCACCACGCTTAAGTAACCACAGCACATGCTTGATTAATATGACTCTCATGACATGCAATGAAGTATTCTGAAATACAGGTGCTTTTTTTTTTTTTGCATTTTTGGCTGAGTAAAAAAAAATAACATAAATAAATGGAAGGGTTGACTTAATTTTTTTGTTTCATTAAATTATTTTATTAAAATATATATAAACATAAATATAAAGACATTTATAGGAGCTAAATTTTGAGATGTTTCTCTTTTTTTTGCTTTCACCAGAAATATATTTTAGGGCCAACAAGATAGCTCAGCTGTCTAAAGTGCCAGCTTAGGCAAGTTTGGGAAAGTGTAGAGACCACAGTTCCACCCCTGACACCACATACATGCCACATTAACTCCACCCCCAGAACTGGCTGAGCTACCACACACACACACACACACACACATATATATATATATATATATATATATATATATATATATATATATATATATATATATATATATATACATGTATGTATATATATGTATATAGTGATATAGATATATAGATATATCAATGATCTTTGAGAAACAGCTAAGCACCCAAGAAATCAAATGGTATGAGTGGTCCTCAGAGACAACCAGAACCAGGACTTTAAGTGTTGGTTTTGTCATTTGTTAAAAGCCGTCTTCTTTTCCAAGACATTAATCAGACTCTAATATAGATCCCTTAGCAAACCCCATATAACTATGAACATATTCAGCTTCTCCTCAAAAGTGCACCATGTAGACCAGGTGCAGCAGGGAAAGTGAGGATGGTACCTGAACATCCTTGATCACAGTGAAGTATCTTTTTTTTCTGCACATTGAGAAGAGGTACATCATTTCCTCAGCCTTCAAACAAGAATTGAAGTCAGTGCACCTTAGAACCACCTGAAGAGCTATTAACATGTGTTAGCACTCACACTCTACTACAGAACAGTTAAACCAGGGTCCCTGAGTGTGAGCGCTGGATCTCTGAACCTCACATGTGCCCTGCAGCTGGTTGTAATGTGTAGCCATGATTAGAACCACTGGGTAAATGAAAACTTTAAGCCTCATGATGGAAAAACAATGTAAGCACTAGAACCATCACCGAGAGTCCAGGTTAAGCAAAAGAAAATCATCCAGAATATCTCACTGAACTTATATATTATAAATAAGTTAGAGTTGTTTCTTTATAACAACTAATTAACAGTAAACAAAAAAGGATGATGCTTGTATGTTTCCATTATAGATATAGCTATTTTTAGTCTTGGGTTTAGTCCACTTATATAGATTAGTGAAGACTTTCTTTGCATGACATTTATGTCTGGTTTATTTCTTTTACATGGTCATATTAATGCATGGAATTACGTGATCATCCCACTGAAGTGTCCACAATAAGCTTTCTTTGCCATTTTTGCCACTGCACCAAGGTCTCCCCCAACTCTGCCAACATACACTGAGTTTAAATAACAAAACAAGAGCATACCCCAAAACTCATATGAGATGTGACTGAAATATACAATAAAGGCTTAATTTTTTAAGAAAAAAAATATAGTAATTGATACTTCACCATTTATCTTGTTCAGAAGAACCTCACCCACACACTTGGAACACCCTCTTCCCCTTTAGCCGCTTTCTGAAATAGTTTTGTGAACTTTTGTAGAAGGTGTAGTAAATCATTTGCCAAGTACCAACCAACAGAAAGGCAATCCTGTAAAAACATGAGGGCACCTTTTTGTCCATCTCTTTAGTAGATCTTCTAGATTTCTGGCTTCTCCCCCAAACCATGATGATCATGAAATGTACATGTTTTGAGTCACTTGGGGACTTCACGACAGCCACAGTGTGCAGCTCTAGACAGAAAAATGACTCCCAGAGCCTCTTCAGAAGGTGTCACGCAGGATGGAATAAATGTGGAGGAGGGTACAGCAGTGTGTCTCTCTCCAATGATTGATTTATTGTTTAAAGCACATATTATTTTTTCAACCTCATCTCCTACTTGTTTCCAAGTGATGCTTTTGAGGAGTTTTGTTTTCATCTAGTGATAGTCGGAACATTGTTTTTTTTGTTTCAAATTTTGCCCCCTCTTGCCTAGAAAGAGGCTTTCCTGGAAGATCATTCTTTATCATCTGTATGATTTTATGGAGGTATATACATTCAGATTTCCTCAAGTGATTTGTCAACTCAACCTCCAACCTGCCTTTAAGCACCAAAGTCTTCTTTTATTTTCACATCGCATTACTGTTCTGTCTTGGCAATAACTAAATATTCCTCATATGGATTCATTTGTTTGTTTCTCAAAGCATTTGCTAAGACATTGAATATCATATTTTGAGTATGTGCTAGATGACTTTTTAAAATAAAGTATGCATCTGGGCCAACAAGATGGCTCAGTGATCTAAAGTGTCTGCTCTGGAAAGCTTAGACAGCTTTAGGGACCGAGGTTCAATTCCTGGCACCATGTGCCATGCCAGCCCCCACCCCTTGGCAGGCTGAGCTGGCCACAATGTAAAATAAAATAAAATAAAACAAAAAATACATTTGCCCAAGGTCATAGTTTTACTTGGAATAGTAAGATACTTAAATTTGATTTAGCATAACTGGTTTTTAAAACTAGAACATTTAGTTTCCTTTATCACCAACTTACAGTATTCTGGTGCTTAGAGGGAAGCACTGGAATTCTGACCGACAACAACACAATGATGCTTAGAGACTGTGTCCCCATATCTGCCACATTTCTACATCAAGCATTGGTGCCAAAAGAGAGATCCAGACACTGAGTGTAACCAGGAGACTGAATGTGATGAATGAGGTCAGTGGTTTGCTCACCTCCGTTTTCTCCAAGGGGTTTCCCTGGTTCCCCTGAAACCCTTTTATTTACCTGTGTCCTATGTGCGTTTGTCTGTGGTACGTCTACACTGTAGTAGATTGCATTCATCTTTTGAAACAAAACTTTCAAATAACTGCAAATCACATATGCAAACAGTTTTCTCTAAATAAGGCACACGTATGTCATGATTAAAGAGTAAACTGGGTATCAGTTTACTGATATCAGAAACTGGGTGGCACTATAAAACACAGAAGCATACAACTGTCAGTTTCTGGCAGCACCTCATGCAATTGACATACAAGCTTTCAGCTTCATGCTAGCAATAGAGGGATTGTGCCAAGGATTTATGTGAAATTTTTAATCTAATATTTGCTAGTATATGACATATATAATATATTATATGTATATATATATATATATATATATATATATATATATATAATTTTCCTAATGAGAAAGTCCTCAAGGAAGTTAAAATTTATTCTCAACTAATTACTAGATTTAAATCCAAAATACCAAGATAAAATCTTATCAGACATGAAAATCCCTAACTCCTCTCAGGACTAGCAGAGAGAGTAACAAAAGGTGCAGAGTAATAAAATAAGTTTTAGTTACTTATCATTTTATTTCAGAGAAATTCAAACAGCTAAGCCCCAGTGCATTTGGGGAGTCCATGGATAGATGACTTTCCAGTTACGCTGTATCACACTTGTCTTCAGATGGCGCAGCAGCAATCTATACTTTCTCTATTCATTTTGGTTTTGCACGTAATTGTCTGAAGTCACTGAAAGTATATCCTACTGCACTTGACCACCGTCTGGCTGACCACATTTGGAACAATTCAGGCATCAGAATGAATGGTGATAGAAACTGATTACACACATGTAATTTATAAGATCTCTACTGTATGAATAGGAAATGTGTTTTATATTTTATTTAAATTAGTCGGTTATCCTGTCATTCATTCTAATATTTGGCTTTTCCAGCTAGGAAATAGTACACACCAATCCAGACCTTGAATTTCACATATTGTTTCAGATCATTTATTCTTCTACGATGTTCAAAAGAAGTAGAGGTCAGCTACTATTATTTTTTTAATGTATTTGCTGACCCACCGTCTTTTCTCTTTGGCCAGATGCATAATATTCTTTCCTTTTATGTCTCTCCATTTCTCTAATATCCTGGTCTACCAAGTGATTACTTTTTGTGCTTTAAGTAATTATTTTTAGAGCGAAGGCAGCCAGTCTGCAACTCCATTAGTTGGAAGTCATCTCATTTCTATACTTGGTGTGTACTAGGTTTGATAACTACATTTCACTCTCCCAAATAAAACCCACAAATGATTAAACATGCTTTATATTTCAACTGAGTCTATGATATTTCCTTAAGAGCAATCTTGATATAAATCTTAAGACACTGTCATAGGCAGAGATTTGATGAGTGGATGTGAATTAGAAGTCTCCTTCCTGTGTGGCTGCATATCTGACAACATTTTTCTTTTTTAGCCAAATATGTGAGCACAAGTGTTTCTGTCTGCCATCGATACCCTTGGCCACAGTTAGAAGACTGAATTATAACTAAGTCATTCCTGAGCTCAGTTACAGCAAGGTATTCCTACAGGATCCAACTAGAATAAAAATTGATGTCCCTCTTGAAACAGAGTGGGACAGATGGTGCAGCTTTATAGCTGTCTCTAAATATCAAATGCCAAACTGCTCCTTTGATAAGGCAAGGCAGCATAAAGGCTTAAATACAGCCTTGTATTTAAGGGGCTGTGGTGGGGCGGCAGTGAGTGATGGACACCAGTTACAAACATACCAAAAGGCTTTCTGTTTAACATGCTTTACAACTATGGCGGTGAAAATTCTAAACCAAGGAAATTGTGCACAAGGGATAGGATGCAAATTTCCCCCCAATCTGTGTGTATACTAGCTAAAAACTACATTTTAGCAGGTGGGGTGAAGAAGGTAGAATAGCACCCTGGTGACTAGTAAGCCAGCTTTTCTCCCAACTACTCCCAGAAGTACAACCCAAAAATATTATATTAAATGCACAAGACTTGCTTTTGCATATCAACAACAGAGAAAGGTGAACTTGCTTGGTAAAGAGGTTTAGCTACCTTTGTATGTCAAAGGTTCGATCACATGTCAGATGACAGATTTTGTGTATGAAAATTGTATTGGTGTCTCAGAATGGTCAGACCATTCTACCTTTACACACAATCTGTGAAACATGTGGATGAATACAGTTAAATAAAATGCACATCACATAAATAGTGAAAGTACTGCTAGTGTTTGTGTATGTGCCTTCATAATTCATATGAGGAAAATGAAAAATACAAAATAGAATTGTAACGTATATGAAACTTTGTTAGATCTCTTTTAAAGAGTGGAGATGTAGTTGTAAGGAAAATTGGCACTGTGTAGAACAGTAATCCCATGTAAAAATTTTTAGAGTTCCTACAAAATTAGTGCATGGATTAAAATTATTTTTGCTGATTTTCAAATGATGTGAAAGGAATAGATAAGACAGATACATGCTTAATATAACATTATCATCAAATAAACCCAAAGAAGTCATGAGATATTCTGAAAGTGACATACAGCTGTTGGTTTGTGTCACCCACCAAAAGTGGGTGTTTACTTGAAATAGTCCCTGCTGCATGGTGCCAGGGTACCAATGAGAGCAGGGGCATTTTTCCTGCCTTATCATGCTCTTCTATCTCCCATACTCGCCCGTGGTGTCGGCGAACGTCCCAGAGAAAGGTGATGCTGAATTTTATATGTAATCTGTACTTTATTCACCTTGTTAAATTTTCTATTTTTTTTTTTTTTTACTCTAATGTGGACCCAATAGCCTCATTGGCCAAGTCTTGACTCATCTCTGCCTTATAAATCTCATTGACTCTCTCTCTTTCCCTCTTTCTTTCATCTTTCTTTCTTTATCTGTACTTAGTACAGGGTCATAGGGTCTATGGAATTTCACTACATAGATCAAACTCATAGTGATTCTCCTGTTTCCTGTCTCCCAAGTGCTGATACCACAGGCACGGGCCACCACACCCAATCTCAATCACCATCTCAGCATGTCTCAAGGACTGGGCTGGCAGAGCATGCTGGGGATCAAACCCTGGCCTCTGTGCTCTGCCTAAGCAGATGCTTTAGTCCACTGAGCTCTCAGGCTCACCCATGACTCTTTAATTCTAAATTCTACAGCACACCAGGAAAAAGATTTTTAATACAGAACATGCTATTATTTAAAATATATTTATTTATTTGATACAGGGTCTTGCTGTGAAGCTCAGACTTATAGTGATTCTGCTATCTCAGTCTCCCCAGCGCAGGGATCATAGGTGAGCACCACCACACCCAGACTTGGCCTGGCTGCACAGCGGGCACAGCATGTGTTACCTGGGATCAGACTCGGGTCCTTGCACTTGCCAAGCAGGTGTTTAGATAGCTAAGCTACATCCCTGTCCTTTAGTACAGTACTTGTGATGGACTCAAGTAAAGAACTACTAAGCTAGCACATTTTAACAAATCAGCACAAGGGCCGACCAAATAGCCCTGCGGATAAAAGTGCCTACAAGCAGGAACAGGAGCCAGTGATTCAACTCCCAGTCCTGCTGTGCTAACCCCGCCCCAGGGGCACCCTAAGACAGCAATTGAGACTGGCAATGGTAGTGTGTGCCTGTAATCCCCGTTTTTGGGAGGCTGTAAACAGGGATCACTAAAGGTCCGATCTAGTAGTGAGACCCTGCATGCCCTGTAGACTCTTCCCTAAAGTATAAATAAATAAATGAATAAATAAATAAACAAACAAACAAATAAGCACATTGTGGTTTAATTTACATTAAACTGTGCATTTAAAGAGTTTAAGCAAATATTAATTCTGCTACACTTCCAAAATAAGAATTTGGTGTATGCTTGTTATCCCTGAAATGCCTTTGATCCCAACGTGAGTCGCTTCCTTCCCCTTACCTTCAAAACACCTCCAGTCTGATTTTCTCAAAAAGGACTTTTTCCCCTGTACATACAAATGGTAGCAGGTAATATATGCTGTTTTGTATCTGTTTCTTCTAATTAAAAAATAGTTTTGAGGCATTGATATGATTGGACATAACAGTGCTCCTTATTTCTTACATAGAATAAATGAACATTCATTTTTATATTCAATTTTTCATGTCATAAAATGAACATGCACAAACACACACACACACACACACACACACACACACAGAGTGGTAAGTTGTGGGGTAGGAGCAAGGGTTTCCATTCACTGTATGCCAGACCTGAATAGTTCTTCTGAATACAGAAAGTCTTCCTGGAAATACTTCTATAATTGAAAGTACGGAAAGATTAAAAAACATTAAAATTTTCTCTTTCAAATGTACCTATTTTCATTATAATAACCAAAGTTGCCTAAGCCGGAAGGATATGAAATGAAACATTTTCAAATGTACTATGTTAAAAATTCTTATTTCTAGGATAATTTAGGAAGTAAAGTAGAGCTTTTAAATTACTTATAAGCCAATTTTCCAGGCTGTCAAACCTATGTTTCACTCTGTGAGTTTCTTCCACGTGTGTGTTTTAATGGCCTGTAGAAGAGGGCATGGAGAAATTTAACATTTCAGAGAAGGTCAGTAAATGAAGGACTCTCATGTTTGCTGCATATGTCATGGAGGGCTGCTGCTTAAAGGGTTAAATTGTTTACTGTCCCTTGAATGTGGAAAGAGGTGGAATAGAAAGCACTTGCAGAAAGTGAAGATTAAGCTAACTTTTCAAAGCCATGGAGCCATGATGCTAGGATCCATAAATTCAAGATTTGTCCTTGAGATTCAATCTGTTTGTTCAATCTGTTCATATTTCCTAGTCTTTGCATACAATTTACATCTTAGGATTCACCTCTGGGAAGCCCTTCTGCTCCTTCGCTCAGTGTCAGGATCTGGACTCCAGGTGAGAGTTGCTAAAGAAGACTGTAAATTCAAGCATTGTTATAGAACACTTTTGAACTCATTAAAGACAATCTTCTGTGGAAATCACCTTCATTTACATTAGGCTCTGCAGAAGGAACTTGACAGGTGCTGCTGCTATTTATTCTTTTCCCTTAAAATGAAGCGCTGGCAGCAGGCTGTTGGATTCTATGACAGAGCTCATGACTCACCTGAGATGCATGCAGATGGAGAGCGTCCTGCCTCTTCTGGGAGCAGGCGTTAGCTTGAGAGGGAAATACAAGGCAGAGGCCTCTTCGGTCAGGGTGAGATTGCACGCGGAGCCCATAGCACACCAGCACAGGATCTGTGTTGAAATTCCTTAGGACTCAGCAAGCACTGTGGCAGAGACAGCAAGCTCATCTCTGTGAGGAAACAAGGGTCAAGGCCACGTGTTGTGTCCACTCCTCCTGTGAGCTCCATGGCAAGCCAAGGAAAATGGGACTCACAAAGATGACATAGATGACAAAAAGAAGCAGCATCCTCAGCCCTGAGGCCTTGTCTGCTGCTACTCACCAGAGAAGGGAGGTGGAAACCACAATTTTCTCAACCGGGGGGTGGGGGGTGAAATGGGAAATATTAATGCCAAGTTTCAGGAGAATGGTAGTGAAGTGTGCTTTGTCATAAGCAGACTGTGTGAAGGGCATGATGGCATTCTGGTGAAGGATTTGTATGTTGGAAAGTCACTGTGCAGACCGCTGTCACTGATTGGCCATAGAGATGTGTTTATAAAATATTACTTTCAAATAGCCTGGTGTGGAAAAACAAGTACTCTAGGATAGAGGAAAAGTATGAGGGGGTCTGTGTGTTTCAGACAACCCCAAAGGCCATTTCGGGACCAGGCTAGCTGAACCTCAATGGAAAGAACTGTGTTTGTTTAGTTGCCTACTTGAACTTTGCTTTGCCCTAATAAAATGGTGTGGGACTCTGCCAGCTCCCACAGCTATTCTGAAAGACATCCTCGTAGATTCTCCTTGTTGACCTAAGGTTACCATAAGTGTGGCAGAAGTGCTGTGCTTCTGCTGTCAGGCTCCAGGCCTGTGCCAAGTTCTGTCTTGTCACATGTGTTCCTTGTCTTTACTAGATCTCTAACCCTTGGTCATTCATAAATACTGAAGTAACAAAAATGACCCAGAGATTGTCATTATTTCTCAGAGTTAGCCACTGAGACTCATTAGCTTGAATCAGAGCTAAATTTGGATGGTAACTATTAAGGCAAAAAACAAAAGAGACATTCAAACCCTTGTGCATTTCTAGATAAAATTTAAATTAAAATTTCAATTTCGGTAGACTTCAAAATTGAATATATCCAAATATCAATTCTTGTTTACTTATGACTCATATCATAATGTTTTTGCAGCAGTATTACCTAAAAATGACACCAGGATGGTCAGGAAAATAGAATCAAAACGATATTAAAATCTAAAAAAATCAGCGGACTAATGCACCTGTTTCAGCAGAGAACAGTGGCCCAGGTTCGATCCTTGGCCTGCCATGAACCACTCCCCGCTTTGTCCCCAGCCCCAGACTGTGATTGAGGTTGGGCGTGGTGGCGTGAGCCTGTAATACCAGTGCTTAGGAGGCTGAAAACAGGAGAATCACTCGAGTCCGAACTACATAGTGAGACCCTGTACACCCTGTAGACACTGTCCTAAATACAGGAAAAAAAAAAAAAATAGGCAACTGGGTGAGCAGAATAGACCTGGAGTCAGGTGATGGAATTTTAATGCTGTTCAGGTGATTCATATGTGCAGCCAGGGCTGAGATTTCTGTAATGACAGAATAACATTGAGTTGGAACTATTCATTTATCTAGGTATTAACACGTGTTTACTTTGAAAATACTCTATGCCAGGAACTGGTTACAAAAATACTCTCACTTTAAGGAACTCAGCAACTGACAAGCACAGAGTAGAAAGCAGAGAAGACACCCAAGGCTTCCAATAATGTTCTCCTAATAAGTTACATAGACTGATACAGGTCAACTTTGTGGTTGGCACATGTTTTCAGTATATAACAATTACAGCCATGTTGAGGGAGATGGCACACAGACTTATAATCACACCTTGTTTACCGTGATCATGATGCAGGTGGTGTTAATGGAGAGCTGTGTGGAGCTCGAGGTGTCATGTCTGTACTTTGAACTAGAATTCCAAATAGCCTCTGACATATTCCTTGGCAGAAACATTTTTTATACCCCATCCCCATGGGAAAGCCATGTGGGAAGAGAGTATTCTTCCATACTTAATTCTCTAAAGAAAATGACAGGAACTGAGACCTATTCCTAAAGGCCCATCTAAGGGTAGGAGAATGGTAAGAGTTCTGGTCATATTTAAGGTACAATAGGCTAAGCTATAATGTTCAGAAAGTTGAATGAGGTTTTAATTTATAGTTTCATCTTCCAACAGGTACATAGGAGACACATTAAGTAGAGGGTCACCACAATTCTACTTTTCCAGTTAGATTTCATTTGATCTCTCAAAAAGACCTAAGAACTATAATCACATATATCTCAAACACTGACTTACCATTTACTAATCAAGAAAAACACAGGGTGCTTTTAAACAAAAAAAAATGCCTCAGAAAATTGAAAATTTAGGACTGGTGAGATAGCTTAGCATTCTAAGAACCTGTCTGGCAAGCACAAGGACCCAAGGTTAATCCCCAGGACTGCATATCATGCCAACCCTGCATCCAACCACCAACTGAAACCAGGTATGGTGGTTCACATCTTTAATTCATGGCTGAGGAGGCTGAAACAGGGGGATCGCTATGTGTCTGAGCTATATAGCAAGATTCTGTAACAAACAAACAAATAAATAAATAAATAATTTTAAAAAAAGAAAACAACGACTTTCAGATATTCAAGATAATTGTGAATTGGGAAGTTAGAAAGAATCTCTAGGTTTGTGAAGAGACTTGTAACTTATATCATCTTTTAGGCTACATTTATATCTAATTCTTGCAGATTTTATTTAAAAGCTTAACCAGGAAAATGTTCTTGCTCCCACATTATTCTCTAATCTCTCATCCAGCGAGGTTCAGTCAACGAAAATGTGAACAAGAAATAATATCAGCCACCATTCCTTCAATCTTACGAGCTGAGTTTGCAACCATGATCTTGTCTTCTTGCTCATCATTTAACCTTCACAAATGAAGATGGAGATTCTTGCCTACTTATTAAGTAAAGACTGGCTTGAGCATGTGGTGGTACTGAACAGTCACTAGGCTTTCAGTGTTGCTTGAATGAATGAGTGGACGAGCTTCAGCCACACTGCAGGGAAGACCTGACTTAGGCCACTTGTGAACATGGCTCAGGCCCCAGAGGATCAAATAACAGTCATCCCATACTTTGACTCCCAAGGCAAGATTTTAACCATTGCATTTATGGAAAAGAAAGCCTCACCACCAACCAGATGTTCCCTGATTTATGATGAGGATCTATCCCAAGAAACCCATCAAAAGTCGAAAACATCACATGGAGGAGTCACTGAACCCTGCCGAATTCTGTGACGGCCTGTCTGAGAGGCGTGGCACACTGTAGACTTCTGCTTGGTTTCTCTTGGACTCTGGTGCTGACTGGGCTGTCAGCGCTGCTTAGCCTGCTGCCTCTGCACCAACGACAAGTTGGACCTTGTAAAATGTAGATCTTAAATTAGGAGCTATGCTCCTATGAAGCATGTAGCAAAGTGGCTCATCTGGCAGATATTCAAGCATGACCTCTGTTGTGATGTTGATGCTGATAATGTTGGTTTTTTAGGTAGAGTGGAGTCGACTCAAACACAAACATAGTTTTATGGCCAGGGAGCAAGTTCAGTGCTGCAGTATCTCCCTGACCAACACAAGGTCCTGAGTTCCATTCCCAGAACACCCTAAAAGAAAACAAAAGTTTTAGAATTATCTTAATGCTTGTCTTTTTAAATTTTGAAACAAAGTTAGGAATAGAACAGTTTTCTCCCAGTAAAATCTGCCTGACAGTGTTAGATCAATTAAAGGAATACTCACTATGAACAGCAGACATAAATCACTTTTCAGAAGACTCCAGCCCAGGAAAAAGTGCTGCAGCTTTGTGCTGTTGACCTTAAACTCTGTAAATTTATCTGCATAAATCTGATTAAATTATTCATACTTATGTCTTTTAATTATTTATAATAATATGACTTCTGTTTGAAGAGATTAGAACTATGAAATAATTTAATCACAATATTCAAAGCAACCCTTCAGAAACAGTATGTATTTTGTTTACAAAAAAAGAATAAACAATTTACATATGCTTACATATATTTGATAGTGTACCTTCAAACACCTACACTGGTTTCTATTTTGTGATGAAATTTACTATGAAAAAGTGACTAGGAGAAAATTTGGACAAAAATAAAGTATCTCTTATGGTACAAAGGAAGGAAACATTCATAAGTCCATCTATACTTCAGAATCTCTGAACATGGCTTAATATGGAAAACAAGATTGAAAATTCCACCAAGGATTTTAAAATGAAATTATTGTGAGTTTTCTAGCCAGTGCTTAAGTCCAATAGTAGATGTGCTTATAAAAGAGAAAAAGAGAAGCGAGATTAAAAGAAATGTGGAACGACAGAACGTGAAGAATTAGGCTGAGGCAGCCACAGACAGCAAGCACTTGGAGCTCCACACATGCACGAGTAGAGACTCTGACAGCTGGTACCATGGGCACACAGAGGGACCATACTCTTGGGCACCTTGTTCTTAGATTTCTGGCTTCTAAAATAGTGAAGAGCATTGCTTTTTGCTGTTGTAGCAAGCCAGGCTTGTTGTAATTTGTTATGGAATCTCTCAGAAACAAATATAATTGATACAAGTAGAGGGTTTAGAAATACATAGATATGTGTAATGGAATTCAAGAAGAAAGGATGAAAAGAATACTTCAAGGTCAGAGAAGACTCAGAACATAAGAGAACATGTGCTATAACATCCAATAACTCAGTGGTTTCCAAAATTTTCTGTTCAAGATTATTGGACCACAGAGGAAAGGGATTGATGATGTATAGTGTGCCTAAGGAGAATCACCTAAAGAGAAAACATTCTCTCAGGCTTTTACAGACAGTAAAATAGTCAAGCAATGACCATGGCTCATCTAGATGACTAACACTGACAACAACCCTACAAAGCACTGTGCGTGGTTTCAAAGTAAATCCTGAAGGGATGTGACTAATCTTGAGAGATACAAAAGTTCCATGTTTTGTTATACAGGTCTTGCTTTAACTTGCCCTTAACCAGCCCACAGAAAAGTTTAACCACGAGACATAACATGTAAAGCTAGATTAGTATGCTGAGCTGTAAAAGGCTTAAATCAACAGCTTCCAACATTGCCAGTTTTACCAATAACCCACTGCGATTATGGAACATTGAATTATGTATATGACTACTTTCTCCTGGTTCAATGAAAATAAATTTTTGTACCAACAATAATTAGAAAACTTATCACATCTACACCCTGTGCTCTGTCTAATTACAAGGAGGACAACAACATGCATTGTATCAAATATTGGGAATGCACTACTAATGTGTTTTAAACCTGTCAAATTGTTATTTCTTATTACAAGTAATAAAAAAAATAAAAAAATGAGAGTCCTACATTTTAAAATAATGCTACATTGACTTAATAGAAGATGATTGGATGTTAGTAACCTAATAATCTAATGATGACCTCGGTCATGTGTCCTGATCTTGTGAACAGTTGTAATTCTCTTAACAAATTATGGTTTTGGTTTTCCTTTTTATAAACAAGGAGACTGAGGCCAAGATAGGGTACAATCATACAGATGTTCTCTGCACATTAATGTATGTGGGCACAGGTTACTTTGTTCTGTGGCCAGTGTGCCCAAATCTCATTTTACTTCATGAAAATAAGAAGCAATGTTCTTTGAACTCAAGGGACAGAGTAACAATAAGGTGAAACCACATTGTGTCTTCTCTATATGTGATGTTGAAAAATCTGTTACTTTGTTAGAAACAGGAAATTAAGCTAAAAATTCATAATTTTATCCACCATTGTGGCTTCCCTAAATGTTATCTATGTATATATCCATATTTGCAATTTGAAAAACAAGAGAAAGCAGCAGGCAACCATTTGTCAAGTCATCTGACATCTATGTGTATGAAAGGACTTGTGAAGACAGGCATTCGACAAACCTGTGCACTGGTTCGAGGTTAGAAGACTCTATCGCTACTGACAGGCTAGTGGACTTAGAGCTCTGGGCACAGGTGCCAGTGCGTGGCCCTAGTCCTGTGGTTGTGGTGAGTGGCTCGGTGGCAGTAGCATTGAGGCACAGGCCTGAACATTGCAGAAGTTGCCTACATGAGAACCATGGAAGGTTGATCCCTAAGATCTAAAGCAGAATACCAATCAAGTAGACAATGAAACTGAAAGTTAAAATTTCACTAGGAAAACTAGGTATAATACTGTTATTTTGATCCATGAGGCTTAAAGTAGCCATGAGAGGTGAAGTGGAAAAAAATCAAGACTCAATGTTCACATTGATTATTTTATTTAGAGACTGGTATGCATGTTAATTCACTACTTATAAAACTTAATCACAATTAATAAGAGCTAATTATTTCAAAAGATTTTTAGCAACCTATCTGCTGGGTAGGCTGTTTATAGTTTCAAACAGGAAAGGTTGTGGTTACCTGATTTGTTGTTATCAGCTTCAGTAGTTTAGCACTCTCTTGTAGTTCACAAAATGAGACTAAATTGGAAGCGGAGCCAACAGGTGATCCATTAAGGACCTGAGTGCAGTTAAGTCTTCCTTTGGGATGGATACTTTTACAGCCGATAAACTTGGCCTTGCTAGCTTTAGTCAGCCTTCTTGCCAATAATAAAGCCTGTGGTGTGACAGAGAGACAGCCACTAGAGTCACTCCTCCTAGGCCCCCGTGGTCACTGCTGACGGAGAGGCCTGAGCAATGCTTCTAGGATGCTGCCGATATGAGCATTTCATAATATTGGAAGAAATATTATTCAAAACAAAAATTTTATAAGAGCTGAGCAGGCAGCTCAGTCACAGACCATGCATGGGGATCTGAGTTCAATGCTTGCACTATAAACAAAACAAAGCAAACAAAACCACCCAAAATCACTTCATAATCATCTGGAAACAGTTGCTACAAATGAGTAATGAACACTTCAGTGCTTTAATTGCACTTAATTCTTTGAAAGGTTACCTGTACAGGGATTTGCTCTTCTCCTGAATCACCAATTATAGAATCATTACAAGTGAGATGAAGGACTTTGAGACCATCATTACATTTGGGTTGCTCCCTCCCCATGGCCCCACACACACAAACACCTATAAGTAACACATTCAAATATTTTGTTTTCTGTTTGTTGCATCTTTTTTGCAGTATTGGGGAATGAACTCAGCACCTTCACACTGAGCTCCATGTTCAACCTTGTTTTAATCCCATGTTTCCTCCCAAATTAAAGCACAAATCACCTGCCTAAGGCATGTGGTCCTGCCTTTCCATGCATTTCCTCACTGTTGGCAAAGCATAGGGTCTTTTTTAAAGCTATGTTCTTAAAATCTTTCAGGATTTCTCGTTACCTGCAGCAATATTGATCAAAGTGTGTTATGTGAACAATGAGCACCATTTTGAAGGGATTTTTGCAGTCACATGTATGTGACAAGTATGGTTCAATGCAATGAAATGTCACAGTGTTTATCAGACCTTTTAATAGATGACATTGACCATACATATGGAAGCTTTTTAACCCTCCCCAGAAAATTTCCTGAGACTTGTGAGTCAAGAAATTCCCCACATTGTGATGGACATTGTCCTGATTAGTAAGAACCACAGTGCCAGAGAGATAGATCACCCGACTAAGTGCCTGACTGGGGAGCACAAAGACCCAGGTTTGATCCCTAGTATCACATTCTATGCAGCCCCCTGCCAAGTCAGATACAGAAACTGGGTGTTGAGGCACTCCTGAAATCCCAGCACTGGGGATTCTGCAACACGAGGATCACTCTGAGTCCAAGGTGCATAGCAAGACCCTGTACCTTATAAATAAATGAATGTAGATAGATAGATAGATAGATAGATAGATAGATAGATAGATAGATAGAATCCACAGTTTCAGTTGTTGAAAAATTTTATTCCTGCCTTTTAGTTGAATTTCATATACCAATATGTCATAGTTAGCTTCTACATTATAATTATAGAAAATTAAAACAAACTTACAAAACTGTTTTTGTTTCCTACTTTGGATGATGTCTGCTTTTTCTTCATTACTGACATGCAGTGACCTCGGGCCAGCCCTTCTCTGTATTGGCTGACCACAAATAGCCCATAGCGCCCAAACCTTGCCTTTCACTATGGCTATTATCAATCTGGCTGGTGCGTAATCAATTTGTTTAACCTGTCCTTTGATTGATTTAGTATTGCTCGTAATGAGCTCTTAAATATACATGTTGAAGGGAGTAACAGGAACAAACAATCTAAAGAGGAATGGCTGGAGACTATTTTTGCATCTAGTTGTGGAATTGGGTTCGCGATGTTTGTATTTCAAAGCATTTGATGATGTGTAGGCTCCATTTCGGCAGCTCTATGAGCTTTACGAGAAACTCCAAATGTGTTCTAGCTACTATCTGTATGCAAGTGTTGTGTCTACAGCACCTATAGCAGCTGCTTTAGGAGTTCAGGAGATTTCAAAAGTACTTTTACCATGGATATGCGTTATTTGGCCTCGGCCAACAAAACTGCTACTCAGTCAACCAAGTTGTCAGCTCACTGAGAGACAAATTAAAGTATGTTTTTTTGATGATATGGAGGAAAAGAAAACAAAATAAGGAGAGTAAAAATTGGTTTTTTCCCTCTAAAAAAAGTGCAGGCTTCCCTCTGTTATCTACTTCTTTTTATAAGGCACATTAAATTAGGAAATAAAAATTGAATGGAACCTCTTTCAAACAGAACATTCGTGGTGTCTGACATATAAAAATCAAATATGTATATAAAATCAAATATATATATATATAGAGAGAGAAAGGGTTTCTCAATAGTGGTAAAATGATATATCAGATACTAACATAAGCTAATGTGTTTTAGTAAAAATAAGTCACAGAGATTTGAGTTTAGTGCTACTTGTACTCAAATGTTGATCCTGAAATATTTTCAGCGGTATCCATTCCTCAGAGAACTCACTCTCTCTCTCTCTCTCTCTCTCTCTCTCTCTCTCTCTCTCTCTCCTTTTCTCTTGTAGATCTAAAATAACTTTACATATTTATGAGGTTAATTACAGTGACTTTTTTGTAGATATAATATAAAATGATAGCCGGGAGTGGTGGTTCACACCTGTAATCCCAGCACTTGGGAGGCTGAGGCAGGAGGATTGGTGCGAGTTCGAGACCAGCCAGCCTGGGCTACAAAAGTGAGCTCAAGGCCAGCCTCAACTGCATAGGGAGATCATGTCTCAAAACAGCAAAAAAAAAAAAAAAAAAAAAAAAAAAAAAAAAAAAAAAAAAAAAAAAAAAAAAAAAAAAAAAAAAAAAAAATATATATATATATATATATATATATATATATATATATATATATATATATATGATGAAGTCAGAATAATATGGGTTTTCTTGTCTTTAAGCCTTTACTTTTATATAGGAACTGTGAAGCCTTTTCTTCTGGTCCTTAACCTATTATCTAATATGGTGCTAAGCACTGCATCACTCTACCGAGCTGAATGTTGGATCCATTATCTCCCATCTCACTGTGTTTGCTGTCCTTGTCTAACCTCTCTCTACGACACTTCTTTTTACCCTGCCCAACCTACTGTAGGGACCCTGACCTACTCCAGGAGAGGTCTTTATTGTGTCTTTTAGCTTCTGTTCCCAAAAGTACTAGGAAACAGGTGATCTTCCTACCGTTCACTTGGTTTTAAAGAAAAAGCACAAGAATGTGAAGAAGTATGTCTGTCAATTGAATGTCAATTACAGAAAATAAACATCAAGATTCAGGGCATAGACTGAAGAATCTGGGGGAATGCCTGAGGATCCAGGCAGCAAATAGACCAGGAAACCTCTGCTTGGCCCTATAGGAGGAGGCAGGGGCAGCACACTGCAAATGGATCATTACTCTCAGGGTGGAGGTTACCGCCCACTAATCTAAGGGCAAAGGCAAGCAACAGGAGAGAGTTGGAGTTGGAGGTCATTGTTATGCTAAATTGTGGTCAACTGTTTATCTCATGAGGTCACTTTGTCTCTTGCATTTTAACTTGAAGTCAAGCATGATGGTCGCCAAGAGTTTCAGAGGACACATTCATGTTTCTCTTGAAATTTAATTTTGCCTTGTCCTTGGACAAAGAATGACTTAATGGTCACTTAAAATCTCTTCCATCTACATACCTCCATTTTCATTATTCTATTTCAAGGAAACGTGAATTTTGTTTAAATTCATAATACATTTTTGTATGTCAAAATTCAAGTGACATAGGAGATACTTTCCTCCTTTTATGTCTGTAAACAACATATGAAAAGAAATAAAAAAAATAGGGCCAGCCTCACAGCTCAGCGGACTGAAGTGCCTGCTTAAGCAGAGTGCAGCAGCCGGGGTTCCTCCCTGCCAGGTCGTGCCTGCCCCGCCCATGGGGCTCGCTGCGATGGCGATGGAGCCTGGGTATGGGGGTCGCGCCTGTAATCCCAGCACTTTGGGAGGCTGAAAACAGGAGAAACACTACAAGTCCTATTTAGGTAGTGAGACTATGTACACCCTTTAGACCCTGTCCTAAATACAGAAAAAAAAAAAAGAAAAAAGTTTCTTTTTGTCCAAGTGACAAGAATTTGGACTTTCACTTTTATTCCTTTGGAGAATGCTGTTTCCTCTCCAATATGGGAGCAGTTCGATTACACCATGAACTCGGTGTGCATCGCAGCGCTGAAGGTGAGCATTTCTATGTAGACATTTGCCGGTTAGGTTGCGCTTTTATTTCTGCCGTTTGCATACCGCATTTAAGGTAGGAGGACAGGGTTTGTTGAGAAGATGGATTGCAGAGGAGGAGCAACCGAAACAGGGTCTGGCGGTCTGAAGTAAGCCAGAGAAATTTGTGGCGTGTTAGTCGATCATTGGCAGCGAAAGCAGCCGCACTGGGTCAACTTTCAGTCCCTCAGGATTTAGGCTAGTGGGCACAGTTTGGCGTAAGGCAGATGTCCCTTCCTTTAGCAAACGCCAGCTTGGAGTACCAAGTCTCCCTTTACACAGTGCCATCCTGGGATCTCCATAGCATAGTTTTCCTCACAAAGGTCCTTCATCAAATTTTCATCTTGCATCTATATTTTATCATATACTGTAACGAATAATTTGGTTCCCATCAACTTGTTCTTGGCCTCGATTTATGTCCTACATTTCATGCGGTTTTTGTTAAGTGCATGAAACGCCACAGATGCTGAAGAAATGAGCGAGCAAATAAATATAGTTCCTTCTGAACTAGCACTTATTAGGTATAAACCCCGTTGGATGAAATTACGAAGGGGCTTGTGGGACCCTAGTTTGAAACCATCTTGGCAAAAATACACTTGAGAGATGCAACGCAGGCATGTATCCTGTTATTTGCTTTTCTGTCAGCAGAAATGTGAGGCAACACTCTTCCTTTCTGTGTGATTATTCTATTATCGACAGAATGAGCGGTGTTGGAGACATACATGCTGATTTAGTGTTGTGTTGATGAAACCATTCAGGTTGTGTGATGTGTCATTTTTCACCACTGCCTTATCAAGGTGTTTCAGCTGTGCCCAAACCAGCCTGGGTAATTGCTTTAGTTGCTGGTGGCAAAGTTATGTCAATGTCAGTCCCTAAATGACTTTTGACTGCTTTGTGTCAGATGGGCTCTCTAAAGAAAGATAGGATAGGGCAGGTTTTATCCCTCAGCATGTGTGTTAATTCAAAATCTAAGTAGACCTGTCTGCCACAACCCCTCCAGTCAGGACCTAATGTAAAGGCCAGACATTTGTATTTTAAAATGAAGACAATTTTCATGGTGACTTCAAGTATAGTTGCTTATATCAAAGGCTTTCCTTCCTTGGCCATCAGTACTCCCAAGCTAAGGGGTTAGAGCAAATTGGATAGATCAATTTGGATAGATAAATAGGGTGTCCCTGTCCAAGAAAACAGATGAGTCAACGCTGGGAAGCCTGAAGAAATTTAGACAGAGTACTTCTAGAATGTGTTTCAAGCAAAGCTAATGTTGTACCTTAATGAGGGTATTTTATTTTGTTTGTGAATAAATGATATCTTTATTGAAAAGCATATGTAATATGTCAACTTTCAAAGAAAAGAAAGGGGAAAAGAAAAAAAAAGTGATGTTGATTTAGAAGGGTAAATGTTTAATTGTTTGATCAATCTTATATACATATATGTATTAATCTAAACTGATCTGATGATGAAAATATGTAATATAGCCATTGTTAAATTTAAGCAATAAAAATATTAAATAAAAAAAGAAAAGCAGAGGTATGTAAGGAACAGAAGCCCAGATAACCTACTGTAATATTTTAGCAAGAGGTGCTAAAGCTTTACATGAATTGATAATCCTAGTAATTGCAAAATATGAAATGAGAAAAAGACTTAAAAAGGAACTGAATTATTTGAACTAAGCCTTTGCATACTACACAGCCTCTCATGCCTATCTCTTATACCTTGTGATGCAAATTTTGTTGCCTAATTTTTCTAGGGTGTAGGCAGCTCTGCAGGAGATAGTCTCTGTTAGTAATGATGGGCATTGATAAATCCAAAATATATTTTTTACCATTTATAATTGGACCATAGGTCAGCATAGTGATTTATTTAGGGACACTACTGACTAAAGATCATAGTTTGTCTGGGAAGCATCTTAAAGTTGGCAAAGATACATGAAAATTATTCAAGCCGGGCGTGGTGGCGCACACCTGTGATCCCAGCACTTGGGAGGCTGAGGCAGGAGGATCAGTGCGAGTTCGAGACCAACCTGGGCTACAAAAGTGAGCTCAAGGCCAGCCTGAACTGCACAGTGAGACCCTGTCTCAAAAAGACAAAAAAAAAAAAAAAAAAAAAAGAAAATTATTCAAATGTTCTCCAAATAACTGAAGGTGACAGCAATTTAGGAATATAGCAGAATTTGCTTAGCATTGAAATAATCAAACTAAATTATGCTTAAACTATTTATATAGAAAAAATCACCCTTATTATGGATCTAGAGGAGTGTAAGAGCCACGTGAATAACTTTTACTGTCTCAAATGGAGTCTGCAATTAATTAGAGTCTAGCTGATGGATAATAAGTGTGAAATAAGAGTATAATAACCTATAAATTATAAAACATTAGCACACAGAACAAATAATTTCTAGGATTAAGATAATTCCTATAAAAGTGTCTTCTTGAAAATAATCTTTGAGGGTGGTCTGATAGCTCAACGGACTGAAGTGCATGCTTAGGCAGAGCACAGAGGCTAGGATTCATGCCCCGGTGTACTGTACCAGCCCTGCCTGCGGGGCACACTGAGACAGAGATTGAGAGTAGGCGTGGTGGCACATGCCTGTCATCCCAGCACTTGGGAGGCTGAAAACAGGAGAATCACTATGAGTCCGATCTAGTAGTTAGACCTTGTAGACCCTGTCCTAAATAACACAAGAAAAGAAAAGAATCCTTGAATTCTAGGAGGTTCAAGAAATAAAACAGAAGGCTGGGCATGTGGGTCAGAGGTAAAGTTCTTGCTTTGTAGGCACTAGGGCTGAGTTCATTCTCCAGTACCAGAAAGAAAGGAAGGAAGGACAAAAGGAAGGAAGGAAGGAAGGAAGGAAGGAAGGAAGGAAGGAAGGAAGGAAGGAAGAAAGAAAGAAAGAACGAAAGATCACAGAGATATAAAAAGAGAGGGAGAGATAAAACAAGTACTGTTTATATAGCCAAATGAATTTTAAATATTTCAATTTCATTTAATTTACATGCTTTGTTAAATAATTCATTTGCATCCATCACAAATTTAAAATAAATACTTAAAATTATAAAAGGAAAAATCTTCCCCACCTCTGCTTCAAATCCCCTAGTTAGCATGCTAAATCTACTACTGTTTTTCACACGGAGAACTACTTTAGTTATCTTTCAAGTCATACATATAAACAATGGGAAGGAATATCTATGTTCTCTACATCTTCCTATTTCTGGCCTTATCTAATTGGTATACACCTCCTTTCCTTACCTCCTTTGGTTTTTAATATCGTGGCATCTCTTAGAGAACCTTTGCTTCCCAGCGCTTGTAATGAATTCTGTGTCTTCATAAGTACACACTATTCAATTCTGTATCATAGTCTATTTTCCTAATGCAGCATTTGATTATCTTCGACATTTTTTATATGAACAATGTTGTGCTTTTGTGAGTACAGCTGTAGGATAAATGCCAAATTGAAATGTAGTCATTGTGACACCTGCTATGGCCATATATGAGTCTAACCTCAGGGCCTCGTTCAGCTGGAAGTCTTAAACTCTTAGCCTAGGATTTGTCCTCATGGATCAGCTGATGTAACTTACAGCTGATGAACTGTGCTGTATGAAGTAGAGCTTGCTCTGGCTGCAGAGCGAGACAGATCTTTCCCCTAAAGACTTCCTGATAACCTGGCCTTTGTCACACGATCTGTCACACACCAAATCTGTCATTCTCATCCACAACCCTTTTGGAAATTCTACCATTCTGTCATAGCAACATTCTCTAATCGCCCATACTGAACATTCCACACAGCCAATTAAAGCTGGAACATAGCTCAGAGGAGCAGAACTCTGCACATTATTGGAGACTTCATGAATTGCTGTGTCAAGACCAAGAAGGGGCAAGGAACCATGATCAGTCCTGAAATCCTTCTCCTCCTTTTGCTTCCATAAAAAGAAAGGAATTCACTGCCTCAGTCTTCCTATATGAATCTCTGTCCTGGCTTCTGATCCTTGGTTCATTCAGGTAGCTACCTCATACCTCAGACCTGTCAAAGTCTATCTTCTCCATGAAAGGTCCAGTCTGATTTTCAAGTTTGATGAATAGGAAATATGTGGTGCATTTTTTAATATGACAAAATTGAGAAGCACAGCCAATATTCAGTGTTTTGTGGCATGCAGATAGAGTAGGTAGGACCTATATAAATAGATATTAATAGGAAGAACTTGAAAATGCTCTTTATCATACAGCTCTCTTTTGTTAAATGGAGAAAATGTCCCCTTAATGGTAGATAAATGCTTGATTCAAACTAGTGATCTGTGGGCCAATAATGGGGAATTCAGAACTTTAAATCTATCAAGAGAAATCATAGTCAATAGACCATGAAGTGATAGCCACTATTGAGCTGATTTATTGGCAGCTGAATGCAATTAAATGTGTGCAATTCTCAGAGAGTAGAAAATGTGCTATTTCATTTAGGTCTCCACATGCCAAAAACAGTCAGCTTTTATTTTTAGAATGATGCAACCATCATGTTTGTTCACAACCTATATTTACTCCATAGGTCATCTTGTTATCTAAACGTATTGGTGTCTATGCTGTAAGAGATAGAACACATTTTACATACCTTATTGTGATACCATAATTTCATCACACAAAGCATAACCAAGTTAGAGACCCTGAAGTCTAGAGTTGATGCCCTTCCTAAATTTTTGACCTTTTCTTTACTGAAATGCTGTTTTATGTGTTTTATATTATTAGTATGAATGGTGGCTAATGAGTTACAGAAATACTGATTTCATGGTGTTGTGTTACATATTGCAAATAAATAAAATGTAAATCAGGCTGTATCATCAAGGGTATAATAAACAAAATATTTACTTTAGGAAACCATATGTAGTTTGTAGCTGAAGAGTAAACATTTCATGGAATGAAGTATGGCTTCCAATGGAAGATCAGGATAGGTGTCATGATAAGACAAAGTCCAGCGATTAGCCCTAGAAAAGTAAGTGGGATATGGATGTCACATGTGTAAGAGGTTCTGAGAGACTGAACTGCATCCCTGTCAAATCCATATGAAATCATAGTTACCAGTATGAATGTCGTCTGATCTACACATGGTGTTGTTGTAGAGTTAATCAGATCCAAATGAGGCCATTAAGGTGAGCCTTCATTCCTTCTCAGCAGTGTCCTTATGAAAAGGACAATCAGGACATGGAGATGAATATAGAGAGAACACCATGTGAAGACACAGAGGGAGAGGATGACTGCACAAACCAGACAGTGAGGCCTGGATCTGGTCCTTACCTTCCTCAAGAGAAACTGACTCTGCTGATCCCCTGCACTTCCCCAGTACGGAGATAGTACATTCCTACTGTTCAGTCCATACAGTCCATGGGCTTTGCTGGGGCAGTGCTTCAGCTGCTGGAGAGGCACTCTGAGCCAAGGAATCAGAGTCAGGGATGTCTGGTAGATACCAGGCTTTGGCTAGAAGGATGGGAGGGTGAGTTGGATGAGATCAAGGTAGATCTTTCATAACAATGTCGTACACCTGGGGCCACAGACAGTGGCCTCAGAAGTGTTCACAAGTGACTGCATGGTTGCTTGTTTGGTCCACTATCGTCAGGGAAGAGTTTGCCCTCAACTGAATGTGACTAATCTAGACCTTTGCCAGGTGTCTGATATCTTATTCCATAGACAAAAGGACTGAGAAGATCAATATATACAGACTTTTTTTTTTTTTTTTATTCCTGGGTGGCTAGGTAGAAATTTCACTGTGAGCAATAGGGTACCTTTAAAGTTTTCTAATTTGTAATATGACTTCAAAGAGCTATGCTTGAGGAGATCAGATAGATAGGGCAGATGCCAGACTGACAAAGACACTAGGAAGCATTTGTAGTAAAAACACTGGGTAAAAACACCAGCATTGTGAATTACAGCATGTGAGTAGTAAGGGCAACAGGCAATGGCTATGTCTTATTGTTCTGTAATGTTTCTCCATTTTATTATATATTTTTTTGCATGACTGTTGAGGTGTTTTTTGTTTTTGTTTTGTTTTGTTTTTGTTTTTCTGTTTGTTTGTTTTGTGGGACCAGGGTTCAAACTCACAACCTTGCACTTGCCAGGCAGGTACTTGTGCCATGCAGTGTTGAGGTGCTTTTTTTAAGAAGAGAACTTAGAATGAGATGGTAGAGGTAGAATTCTTCATGATATCATAGCATTGCAATTCCAGAAATAGAAGATTTCATAAATTCAATTTATTCTAGCTATTCCAATGGATATTTGACAATTTGTAGAATTATGTGACTAGATACAGGATATTTTGCAAGTTTGATACTTTTGCTATTAGAAAAATATGTGTTTACTTCTGATATGTAATTTAATTGCATAACATGGGATTTTTCTGTACAAGCTTGTGAATATCTGTCAAACTGATTAAGGATGATGTGAGAAGGGCCTTCCATAAAAGCTGGAGGCAATAATATACAAAAATCAATTTGAATGTTCTGTGGTATTAAATAAAACGTCATGACATTATGTGACTGAGCAAACTAAATTCATACATCTTTATGTTTGCATAGAGTGGTAAAGCATGTTTGCAAAATCGATGAAAAATTGATATTTGGTTATTTATCATGGCAATTTCAATGCCTCCTGAGGGGGTTCTAAAGAAAGCAATCCATCTTAAATGTATCTCGTAAGGCAAGAAATCCTCAACCTATTCAATGGCATTTGAAATTACAGACAAGTTCTAAATTGTTTTAGGCTTTTACTATCAACCAAAGAGACCATGCTGCTTTGTGCTAGTATCCAAATTCATTACTGACTTTATCCATTGATAAATGCGATAAGTTTCATTGATTTTTAGCTGTGTTATTCCTAGAAGATACATTCTTCTATTTTCTTTGCCTTTAATTTTTAGTATCCTTTTTTGACAACCACTTAATTGTATTGATTTTTTTAGATGAGTTATAACTTAAAGAAGAACAATTTAGTTTATCAACCTTCTTAGCTTATACCTAGCAATATTCTAAGAAGCCTAGCTGCAGATCCTGCTAATTCACTGAACAACCTACTAGAACAAGACATGGGAAGTAGTAAAAGAATTATTTTATTTTATTTTTAATTTTAGTACAGGGTCTACACAGTCTCATTAAGTAGACCAAACTCTCAGTGATCCTTCTGTTTTCTGCCACCCAAGTGCTAGGATTACAGGTGTGCACCACTATGTCCAGTCTCAATCATCTTTTCAGTGCACCCTGGGGGCAGGGCTGGCACAATAGACTAGGGATCAAACCCACTGAGGTATGTGGCCAGCCCCACGAAAGGATTCTTAAGTTAATTGTCTTCAGAGATTTCCTCAGAAAACTGACTCTGAAAATGAGATTATTCTTATATCTAATATACAAGGAAATGCCGCAAACTCCAAGGAGGAAATGAAGGAATAGGGTACAGAAAGAGAAGACAAATTGAGGTACAGTAGGAATGCTGACCCCTGCTGGTCCTACTAGAAAGCCTTTTTGTTGGTTGTTTGCAAGCTGAGATAGCCCCTGCAGACATGAGTGGCCATGAACCTTCAGATGTGCACTCCAGCTACTCGTTCACCATGGATGCTCTTAAGGCAGGGGCTGGCTTTGAACACTCACAGACCTCCAGCTACCTTCCCTCCCAGGAGCTGGGAGGAGAAAGTATTTTGTGTGAAGGGAGGAGTACAAGAAGCCATCCATAGTGTCCATATATTGAGAACTGTACAAATCTGAAGTGGTTTGGATTGCAGTTATAAAATATTCCTTTGTTTTTGAATTTGGTAATTAGACATCTGGAATTGTTATCTGCAAGTTGCCTATGTTGGTTATGGTTTTCCAAAGAAACAGAAGCAAGAGAAAATATATGCATAACTGAGCAAAGGAATTCCCTGGGTTGGTTTGCAGGCGCAGAGGCAGAAGAGTCCACAGGGCCATCTGCAGAATCAGGGGCAGGAGAGAGCACTGTGGCTCTGTGGGCGTCCAAAAGCACTCAGCTCCAACAGATGGAAGCCACCGAACAAAGGGATCAAGGACACAACAGCAGTAGAAAGGGAAGGCCTAGAAGCTGGCAGCAGAGTAGTTAGGAGGCCGCTTTGGAAGTACAGAGGGATGTCCAAAGGCAATGCTGAAGGAGAATCCGGTCTGCACTCCCTTTTCATTTACTCCACGCTACAAGCCTGTTGGTTGATGCTTTCTGCATTCAGAGTGGATCTTACCCTATAGCTCGCTTGCTTGCATGTCAGTTCCACAGACACACTCACAACTTTACTAATACACACTATATACAGTTAGCAGAAAAGGAAGTGGCCTAGAGATTAAATACTTCTTCCAAACTGAAAAATGACATTGAACATTTTTTACTGGTACTTAGCATGCCAGAATTAATATTTGTCTTGGTTGCTCACCTTTTCTGGCTAAGACAAAACTTCCAGTGCCAAAATTTAAAGAGGGAAAGGTTTAGTTAGCTCACAATTTGTGGAAGTTTCAGTCCATAAGGACCTGGCCTCAAGGCAGGACTGCATAGTTGAGGGGTATGACAGTCCCTGGTGACAGAAGACAGCAAAAGCAACAAGAGCAAAGGGGGAGCAGAAAGAGAGAGAGAAGATCACTTCCTTCTCTTATTAGTATGCAGGCTGCCCACCCTCGGGTTGGTGTAGCACTCACACCCACGATCCCAGCACTAGACACTGAATCACTTTCAAATTCTTGGATCCAGCTACCTTCAAAATCACATACTCATGACTGAAATGTGGCTCTGGTGAGGACATCAGGACACACACCATAACAATGTAAAGGCAACTCAGTGCTTGAGCTGCCCACCAAGAGGGTAATCTCCTGCTTTCTTCCTTTACAACACAAAAAAACTGACTTTTAAGTAAATGAAACAAATATCCAATTAATACCTTTTTTCATTTCTACTTTAATATTAAACAGAGCTTTTCCTTTAAAAATTAGTTTTGCAAATTCTTTCCTTAGTAACTTTCATGATGATGAATTTATATTTAGATGTATGCATATTTTGTAAGGATGCATCACTTATAATTAGTATGCCACTTTAACAATCATATTTGTGTTGAGTCTAATGTAGCCATTTTTGTGAAAAATTGCTGGTGTGCACATATAACATTAGCTTAGCCACTGAAGGCACAAGTGCTGTCCTTACACTTACTTTAAATTCTATTCTTAATTCCTCTTGTTCATGTTACTACTTATAGTTTGCCCCGAGGGACAAATACATATACTATCATAGTAGCGTACAGTTTGTAGAGATTTCAATCTGTAATCAGCTAACTCCAAGGCAGGGTGGTATGGCACAGAGGCAGTGTTTGAAGGTGGCAAAAGATAGCAAGGAAGATAGTAGGAAGAACAAAAACTGGAGAGAAAGCCTTCTTTCTTCCATGTCCTTGTAAGACAGCCAAACCTGCTCCACATGGGTATATGGTTCACACCTTCCCCATGCACTCCTCTTGCACAGGATGAGGACACAGGCTGTGGACCCTGGCCCTCTGCTGAGTAGGTCAGTTAAATATATAAGCTTCTCCAACTTATGCGGCATATCAACCACTATAGTAAGCTTCATATTTATTTTAAATAAAATGACACCTTCTTTTAGAAGAATGATCTTACATACATTGAAATGCAGTAATTATTGTTAGAGTGTTGAATATGATTTGGATTTTGTTTTAGTTTGAGTTGTTATATGGGGCGGCTTGTTAACACTAATGTACTTCTCAGAGTTCTGGAAGCTGAAGTCCAAGAGAGATGGAAGTATGATCAGATTCTGCTGAAAGCCATCTCTAGCTCATAAACTACTAACTTCTCCTCATACCCTTGTGTGGCTGAGAGCAGAGAAAGTTCTTATATTACACTTACAAGGGCACTAATTCAATTCGTGAGAACTCACCTGGCATCACTTCCTCTAATCCTAACATCCTCATAAAGCCACTACTTCCCGAGAGAGAGAGTCGAGGCTCAGCAATAATATCTGTGGGAGGGCACAAACATTCAATGAGAATGGGCTCATTACTGTCAACCCTCTATTCCCAGCTTTACATCTTGAAATTTTTGCATATGTTACACATTAATATATTTTTTTTCAATACTGGGGATTGAACTCAGGACCTTGCACATGCCAGATAAGCACTTATTCTACTGAGCTATCTGCCTGGTCTCCTTCCTATACATGGCTTTTAAGTGTTAAAATCGATGACATTGTTGGAAGATTGACAAAACATGCTGAAGATGGTAGGGCAGTAAGTTTCTTGATATTTCTGAGCCTTCTTGATCGAGGGCACCTTACTCTGGCCAGGGCCTGATTGCACGATGGCTGCCCTTGAGCCAGCAAAGCCTTGCTTGTGCTTACAGCTGTTCCCTATTTATTACCCTACTGCCTGAGCTCTGTCTGTACCCTATTGTGTCACCACTAGCTTTGGATTCTGATAGAAGCCCAAACTCTTGCTCTGAACCCTTTCTCATGGGTCTTCTCTACCTTCCCTCCCATGCAGCTGGTCCTTGATGACCAACAGGCTGAAAACTGCTCTCCTAGAAGATTTTGTTCTGTTTTTCACTTCTGCACATTAGTTGGCACTTAGTAAATATATTTTAAGTGATTTTTTGTTAAAATACAATGAAATATTTTAAGTACTATAATTGACACTTAAAATGTTTAATCCATTTGTCAGTCTGAAAATATCAAATACACTTTAAGGCAATTATAATTTTTTTCTATATGTAAGTTAAGTATATTGTGAAGTGTTTCATCATTTCTTATTCTTTAGGTAGCTGTGAACTGCTAAAGGCTTTCCTAGAATGTAAGTCATCAGTTAATCTTAAAAATGCATCATTTGACTGATGGTGCACAGTAAGTGATTTGATACTGACCCAAAAAGAAATTAAATGCCTTATTTACAAGTGCTAAAGGTAACAATTTTAATTGCAGCAGTTTATTTTCCCTTCTTTTCCACACTCTTTCAATACTCGTTTTTGAAAAGGTTCAAGGTAGACAGCAATAACGTCCTCTGACACTCAGGTGTGTGTGTGTTTGGAAGGATCCCCAGCCACGAGTTTCTGGTGCTCCAGGAACTTTGGTAGGTACCCAGGTCACGTGAGGGGCCTGACATCCAACCACCCTCTTTGAGGCTCAAGCCCGCCGCAGCCCATTTATGATTTGCCCCCAATCATGTGCTTCATGTCGATATCACTGGCCACCAAGAGGCCATTTTCTTGTTGATTTTAACCACAGAGTGTTGTTTTTTTTCATGTTGAGTATTTTTAATTTTATGTTGGCACTGTGGAGCACAAAGTGCCAGAAAATATATAAGCTTAACACCTGCCATTTAAAATTAATTATGAAACACCTCATTTAACATTATAAACATGTTACTCTGTTTCATGCACTTGAAATTTTATTTTGAAATGTAGGTGGTCCTTTGCCACTTAACTTAATTGGTTAGACTCAAGTGTTGATGAATCTGGAGTTGCTAGAGCATTTTCTGCAAGGGAAAATTAGTTTCCCATTTTTAAAAATCCAAACATAGCTTTTTCCCTCTACTTTGGCATCTTAAAGCTAGGTGTTGCTGTATATATTATGAAAAATATTTTCTGAAACATTGTGTTTTGAATTTCACAACAATCCCAAATGAAAAGTTAAGAAGTTAAAAAGCACTTCTCTGCTACTTTTGACAGATGAGGAAACTGATTATTCACAGGTCCAATTTGCTTGGCATAGCCAGAAATTTCTGGGCCAAGCTCTCTGATTTTAGGTCATCCTCTTTTTCTCTTCCATTAGTCTATACAGTAGCCCAAGTGTTCAAGTGGCTTTATCCCTATGTGGCTGATATTAACAAGCCAACTTGGATAGCTGTCAGATAAGTTCATGTACAGCACATCTCTTGCCATATAAGAGCACAGTTTTGTATTCCTGTTATCTCTTTTTATACCCTGTCTCTCTAGATACATTTAGCAGCATGATACCACTATGAGAAAAAATAAGATTAAGAATCAAACTTCTTATAATGCTAATAAGTAATGGTTAAGTCCACATACTGAATAAAACTGAAAAGCTATCTTTTTAAAACTGAAACTTAAATTGGTACATAAAGCATGCCTATGTTAATATTTCAGTAACTTACTGGACTATGTTAAGCACTGAAATGATTTAAGTTTGTGGAGTTGTCGATATTTGACCTTGATCCTGTCTTTGGCTGCTACAGCTGAAAAGTATCTTCCATCTCCATGTACCCATGTGAAGTGTGGTTGTATTTTCCATGTTGGGCCTCAACAATAACAGCCACTTGGGGACAAAAAGTTTCAGGTGCTATGACAGGAAGATGATAGCCTGGATGCAGGTGAAGAAAGGGAAATCGTCTTAGGATCAAAAGAGAGGGTGTGTTTGAAAATTAGTGAGGAAGAATACTTGGTTCTCTGCTACTGCTTACTATATAGAAACTATTCAACTTGCCCAAGTTGATAGATACATAAGTCCTCTTGTTTTCATTTTCCTGCACACCTAAAAAGTACGGTTTGTAAAAGTTTTATTCAAGTGTTGCATTCTTTCTTTTCTTCTGAAGCTGTGAACATAGAGATTAGGGGGCTTGAATCTTTCACAATTTATAGAGATTACAGGGCAGCTGATTCTTTTCTGTTAAATAAAGAATGATAGTTTTTATGGGAAGCTCCTCTTCTGTTTGTAGCACTCAGTCTGATATGGTCATTGTAATATTGACTCCAACTTTTTCTGTAAAAGAACTAAGCATGGATTCTACTGCTCCTTTTATAACATACACAAAATCTCATTACTCAGAGGTCACATGTAAAACTTAAAATAGTGTGACAAACATGTGAATGACTCAGGTCAAAATGTGATTACATCAAATTCATTCTTGTTAAAGTGGAATTCTTTGTTTAAAATTATTTTACATATGTTTTAATGTCTTTTTAGAAAAAATTATTGATTTTAATAAAGGTCTACTCTGTGTGCCAAAGTGCTTTAATTTCTCTTTTATCACTTATTTCTTATTTAATTTTAAATAATTTCCTTTATACTTCCATCCTTTTCATCTCTAACCATCTATATATTTCATTCTCATATTAACCCAGTGTATGGTATGCACTCAGTGCACCTTTGTTGAAAGGAGCCAGTTTATGGTTGTGTATCTGCTCTTAATAAGTCCTGGCACTAATACATTCAAGCCAGGAGTGGAAATTTCAGGTCAACCAATGGGCTGATCATTTTTTGTGCTACACGTAGGGATTGCCTACAATCTCTATGGAAAGATTTCTTGGATTTTAATAACAATATCATTTGTTATTGACTATGTGGCCTTAAGTAACTTCATCTTTTTGTCTTAGTTTCTTCACATGTGAAAGAGAATATAATATATATATATATATGTGTATATATATATGTATATGTATATGTATATGTATATAACGTTTACTTCTTCTGCATTGCTTCTCTCTGATCTGTTCTACAATCAGCTATTATTTTGTATCTTAGTTCCATTCAAGGGTTTATATTTTCTTGAGTTTTTTCCTAGAGTTAGACTTGCTCCAAGAAGACACTGAGTTCTCTGGTTGCTACTTAGTAGCCCACTTGATGATCACAGGGAGGAATAAATTCTAATTAAAACACTATGTTGAAACAAATAGTGTTTGTTTACTGTATGGAGTTACTAAAAGTAATTCAAATTGTCTTCAGTTGATTACAATGTACCGAGTCTAAGATACTTGTTTTATTTTCAAGG
>PVJA010000299.1:148732-190246 GCA_004027025.1 Myocastor coypus
AAAAAAAAAAAAAAAAAAAAAAAAAGACTAACTTTTAAATAAATGCCAACAGTTATATAGAGAAAAACCTTTTATGAGTGCAAAAGAAGGAGCACCCACCATGTTAGCAGGGATTTTGAGGATGTCTGGGGTAAGAAATATGATCCACAAGGTCAGACGTGAACGATGCATGGGATTTCAGAAGGTAAAGCAATGGAGACAGATGTTCAGAAAGACAGAACAGGCAGAGCCAGAAACAGAAATATATTCAGTGCATTTGGAAATGGTGTTCATTCCTTTTTCCTCCCTATCCAGGTCAGAGCTAAAAGCCTAAGTCACAGAGACTTTCTTCCAATATTTATCACATTTGTTTTCCACTCTGAGCTAGACTTCCCCATTTCTTTAATTTACATTTGCCCCGCACGTGTGCCTTGCATTGCCAATCCCTTTGATTTTTGGATGCAAAACAGAGATTCTCCCTGAGTGGATTTGAATAAATGCAGTTTTGATTTGTCTTAAACTGGTGACTCGTTGGCCGCTGAGCCTAAGCAGATCATACACGTAGTAAAGTGCTATTTCTGTGGTTACTGTGACATTTCTGTAGGTGCAACAGCTACTGATCTTCTGCTTCCCACACTCTAGTCATCTTCCTTCTCTGAAGACTGCAATCCCTGTTTTTGATACTAGATCTTTTACACAGAATTTTTCATAAATTGTTTTGTCATCAACAAGAAAGCACAGAACAGCCTTATTATGCAGTCTTATTGTGTATCTACTTTTGCGAGAGTATATATTCTCTCAGAGCTCTCTGAATCTGAATTCACTTTAAAGAGGCTATCCAAGGAAGTTTTTCTTTCCTATTATTTTACCTCCTGCCTACTAACTCTACCAATTAGAAGGACCTGCTAGTTCACTATACCTTTTACAATGGCTCCTGCATATTAGTTGTTGATCAAAAGACATATTAATGTTCTTAATGTTTAACTACATAAAGAACAAGACATCAAAAATTCTTATCTTGAGGTTATGAAACTTACAATTTAAATTTGATTTCTTCTGTGTGTGGTGGCTTATTATATTTACTTTCCAGATTATTACTTACAGCTTGCCATCACCTAATCTGGTATCAGAAAGGCCTGATGTAAGATCATAGCTACTAGGTAATATTCAATATGAAAATATAAGGATATATTCAGAAATTATCCTGACTTCAGTCTTATGTGTTACTGAGCATTTACATTTTATTTGATATCTACAGAAGTTCATTACCATCTTTCTGTCATACTAGAGATCAAACCTCTAGCCTGCTAGGTAGGAATCACTTGTGCTGGTCTCAGACATGTTGTTCTCTTGTTGTACTACCATAGGAGGTGTGGTTATAGGCCTGAAGTACTGCATCCATATTTTATTTTATTTATTTATTTATGTATTTATTTTTTGTCTTTTTGAGACAGGGTCTCACTATGCAGTTGAGGCTGGCCTTGAGCTCACTTTTGTAGCCCAGGCTGGTCTCAAACTTGCACCAATCCTCCTGCCTCAGCCTCCCAAGTGCTGGGATTACAGGTGTGGGCCACCACGCCCGGCAATATTTTATGCTTCTTTACCTTTGTCAATTAGAAAGCTAAGTTTGGAGTCTTTAAGTGACACCATTTAGCCTAAAGTATCTGTAAACCTCTTTCCGTTCTATTTCACGACCTATTGTCAGAGCAAGTAAACTTCTTTAAAGTATTGGCTCTTACATACTCTTTCTTAAGGGTACATTTTGGACCATGCACCACTTCTAACATACTATTTTATTGTTGTCCTGAGTTCAGGCCTACATAGATATCTAACATTTACTTATTTGAAAAGGAAGTGTTCTTTTTGCATTGTTGCAGGAAATATGATGATTGAACTTCTATTCTGTTTAAGTAGTTTAAATTCCCCATGCCTTTACTTCACCTTTGACAGTATAAACTAGCAAGAATTAAAGTAAGATTTTGGGGCAGAGAAAGTACTGTGATAGCATGAAGTTACTCTTACCTCTGATGTTGATGTAAACATATAATTGACCTAGGTAATAACGAAATTAGGAAAACATTGTTTGTTAAGTGAGGGATTGCTGTAAGTAGTACATAATGCTAAGAGGGCAAGGTGGATCCAAAGAAGCCAAAAAAAGGATTAAAAAGTTTCCTCCCACTAGTTCAGAACCATGGACAGCTACTGGACAGCCAAGACCCTGGCAATCTGAGCAAAATGGGAATATACAGAAATTTATTCATTTATTTTTTTCTTGCCTTCACTGGAATATATTTTACTTAAAATATTTTCTCCTCTATACTTCTTGACATGCCTCCTATGGAATCAAGAAACCTCACTTATTTTCCTCAGAATGTTCATTCTTTCATAAGACTACTTTTTGCAGTATACATGAGAACAATAGTCCTTTCCATGGGCCAGAGGAGGGAGAAACCATTCTTTGTATTAAACATACTCGTTTTGTCCCTTCCTTCTTAAAATAGAGATAAGATCTCAGTCAGAGCCGTTACACAATCTTTCCACAGTGACACTGACATTCTGAAAGTTTTGGGGAACTGGTTATTTTATCTTATCCTTTTCTGTCGGAACCACTTTAATTTATACTAATGACTGCAAATAATATCTTAATCACTACGATTCTTCTTTCAATTTTGTTGCTCCTTACTAAGTGCTCCTATATCTAAGTGATTTTACGATACTTGTATATCTTCCCTTCGGGGGGAAAAAAGGAAAGGAAAAGAAAACTCCCTTCTTTGGCTTCGCTTTCCAAAATAACTTTTCATATTTTATCCCCCTATTGTTTTAATTTTACCAATAAAATCCAGTGGCTATAAAGGGGTTTAAAACTTCAAATGTCTCTTTGCAATTGTAAAATATGGCTACTAGTCCCCCAAGATATTAATTTTTTTTCTATAGTTGAATAATCTGTAATGTACAGGATCAGCCTTCTTACTTGTTTTTGATTGAAATATTTTAGAAAATAAGTTTATATAGAAAGGTGCATTATAGTTCATTTTTTACTTACAACCAACTTTGCCTAAGCTACTCAGTTTGAAATGCAAATGTATGGGTCAAATACTTGCTGTCTATCTGGTGTTGAGAAATTTAATCAATAATGATGAAGCTTTTTTTTTTTTCTGCTAAACAGTAGTTAAAAATAAAGAAGAATGTAATAAGAAGAAAAATAGAAGCAATTCCTCACTTCTATTTTCTATTAGTTTACTAGCATCGGCAAGTGGGATCTATGATTCTGTGACATTCGGCTGTGGCTAGAGTGACACACTGTTAGGCACCACAATGCTGTCACCAAATCACATGTACTGAGTCAGTTCCTTAATGCTCCCACATGAATAACAATTAAAATAATGAATCTGTTGAGAATGCAGAGAGTGGTTTAAAAAGTGCCATGTTCACTGCTCTTGTCCTCTGGTTGGTGTCAACTTTCAGACAAAGCTGCTGGTAAATATTTATTTACCAACAGCAAGGTCCAAGTGAAAAAATATTGATGTTTGTTTACTATCAACAAGGACAATCTTTAATTTTTCTTTTTCCCCTGTATTGGAGACTGAGCCGAGGGTGTCATACTGAGCTACATTCCTTGGCCTTTTAATTTTTTTTTTTTTTGAAAGTTTTGAGACAGGGCTTCACTAAATCACAAATTTGTCCAGGCTGTACTAGAACTTGTAATCCTGCTGCCTTCGCTACTCATTGTACTGGGATTAGAGGTGTGTATCACCATGCCAGGCTTTAGTTCATTCTTAGTGTATCTCCTTAAAGAAAAAGAAAAAAATAAAAACACTCTTCTTTATAGTTTAAAAAGCAGAGACTAGTAGTTCTGAGAATTATGCTCATTTGACAACAAATTAGATAGACTTAATTGTTTCATTATCTACTCCCATAGATTTCTGGTAAACTTAATTACATATAAAAAAGTACAGTGTACTATTTTAAGAAATACAATAAGCTTCCTCCTGTCAAGCCTCTCTGTAACTCTCATTTTAATATCTATAGATGTGTCGGTATGCCTGATATAATTTTACATCATTTATGAATGAAAATAGCAATGCATGTCTAATTTTTACAATTCTCTCTCCATCTTTCACACACTCTGCTAGTCTCTTTGAAATAAAAGATGTAGCACTCCCCGCTGAGAATTTTGTAAATTGAGCCTGGATTCCTGTACTTACTGTGCAATGTTTCCCTTGATTTGCATAGATGTGGCCTTGAAAGGCAGTGTGGAACTCTGAATGGAGCCTGAGAGTTCTCCCGCATAGATTTGCTTGGTGAAGCATGTATCAGTATCTTTTAAATTGCTTTCAGTAAATAAAGCTTTCCGTCAAGTTCGCTATCTCAAAATATATATTCCTCTATAGTTTATTACACATTATTCAGAAGCGCCATATCTCATTCACAAAGATGAAGAGGTATGGAATTGTGTTCCAGGGTGAGTACAAATTGAAAAGTGGCAGTCAGTGTTGATTCTGGAGCCTACTTCAACCACAGAAAGAGAAGCTCCCACAGACTGTGTTACTCGTGCAGGACAATGTAAGCAAGGGGCTCAGTGTGATTAAGCTGAATGGTACATGAGGGGTGGCCTTACATCAGACACGGCCTTCAGAAGAAGAAATGCAGGCGCTTTCCTGTCATCATACAACCGCGCCAGAAGCCCGGCCCAAGCTGTGTGCTGAGGCACTGGCTCCAGGGATTGGTGGCGGAGCACATCACCTGCACTAGCGTTTCCTGCACTCCTTCCACCTTACACTCGCCTTTTCCCTAAAGGCAAGCGCCACCCTTCTCCTCATTCTATCCGGGCTTTGACAAAGTTGCAGAAGTTCCTTAAGAAAACTAATGCTAGCCTGAGAGATCTTGAAGCTTTGTTTTAGAAGATAAACAAAAGTCATCCTTAAACTTTTATCTATGTTCTTTCTCTTAAGAATAAAATCCCAGATTAAAATCTTTAAAATTTCTAAAAACAATGCTATGTTAGTTAAAAATCTAGGCCAAAAGCAGAGGCATGCTCTTCAGTACAAAGCTACTAACACATATGACTCTCCACATAAACATTTCTGATATATTTAGGAGCCAAAGTTTGAGAAATATTATATGTTCACATATTATAAAAACTTTCTAAGTCCACTCTTGTCTATCTTTATGGAAAGATAAGAATTTTATTTACCTTTTAATGTTATTCTTCTCAGGTTGTCAATAACAAATATAAATTACCAGCGGAATATTTTTATATTTTAACATTCCAAATAAGAAGCATCTCATTCTTTTTTTTTTTTTTTTTTTTTTTTTTTTGTGGGACCAGGGTTCAAATTCATGATCTTGTACTTACCAGGCAGGCACTTGTGCCACAGAGCCATCTCCCCAGCCCCGATCTTATTCATTTTTAAACCAATGAGGAATTTAAAGAAACTTTAAAAATATATACATAACTATTAGAAGCATTGAATATTATAATTTACACATTATTTTCACAGTGAATGTTCAAATGTGCTATTTTTATATCCCTTGATTTTTTATATTCATAAGTAAAGACACTACTTTAGAATCTTAAAAGCATTTTCTGAGTAAGTTTTGTTTCAAATCATGTTGTAGGAGCATATTCTGTAGGTTACCTTTTTTTGTTTTGTTTTTTCTATGCAGGGTCTCACTATGCAGCTCTGACTCATAGAGATCCTCCTGTTTTCCTCCTCCCAAATGCCCATAGATTACTTTAAAATATTCTAAAGTATAGGGCCAGCAAGATAGCTCAGTGGGTTAAGCAGCTGCTTTGGCAAGCACAGGGTCCAGGGTTCAATTCCCAGTCCCCCTTGCTGTACTGGCCCAGCTCCGGGGGCATGCCAAGCCAGCAATTTAGTCTAGCCATAGTGGCATATGTCTGTAATACTGGCACAAGGGAGGCTGAAAACAGGAGTATCACTATAAATCCAAGTTGCATAGTGAGCCCCTGTACCAAATGCATATATTCTAAAGTATATGCACTCAAAAAAGTACAATATTTTCAGAAAAAAATAAAGAATGAGATAGAGATTTATTTTATTTTAGTAAATACATGTTTTTTCAATCTGTATCAACATGTTGACCTTAAGGACATTTTACAGATGATTGTGACATTGCTGATTCTGTTTTATTTTCATTTTTTAATATTCTCTAAAGTTTTTCAACCTCTTTTATCACTATTTTATATATAATTAAGAGGACAATTGAGAATAAACATAGTAGTGAAACTTTATCTAATTATGGGCATAATGCAGATTTTATTTTTTTTTGTTTTCATAGTAATTATTCAGAGTACAAGATGCAGATATGATAACTTTTCTAAACACTATTAGTACAAATATTTCTTCTCATTGAACTAAGAGAAAGTTGAATGTATAGTCCGATCGTCCATAATAGTAGTGGGTTATCAACAGAACTGGCAATGTTGGAAGCTGTTGACTCGATCCTTTTACAACTGAGCATACTAATATGGCTTTTCCTTTTATACCCCATGGTTAATATAATGCAGATTTTACATGGAAAAAAATCCTAGAATATGTCAAAGTTCTTATTTTTTTCTTTTGAGAATATATTCAGATATGTGGAAATATGGGTTTTGTGTTTGAAATAAAAATCATTCTAATTAAAAAACAAAACAAAACAAAAATTACACACACACACACACACACACACACACACACACACACACACACACAAACAACAACAACAAAAAAAAATGTACAATCCAAGTCCTCAGCCACATTGTAGACCTTTGGGCATCTCACTCCAACCGACTACTGTCACCTTCACCATTCCAGTTTTCAAATCCTGAGTCAAAAGCACCAACACACACACACACACACACACACACACACACACACACACACACACACACACAAAGCCATGCTAATCTCATCTCGTTTTCTGCACACGTTAAGTTTTTGTCAAGAAAGGGTGATACACAGTAAAGTAACAGTCCGCCTGGAAGCATTTGCAGTGCACAATGGAGGGGCCCGGCTCATCCTACTCTTGCTTGTTAACCCACATCTGCTGGAAGGTGGAGAATGAGGCCAGGATCCTTCCAAATATCATGAAAGGCATTGTTACAGGAAGTCCCTCACCCTCCCAAAAGCTGCCCTCACTCCTCTGCACAGAGGAGGGGCCAGGCCTCCCGGAGTCCATGCAGGGGAGGCAACAACACTGCTTTTGTGTAAATTATGTGATGCAACTTTTAAAAATCTTCTCCCTAATAGTTTTAATTTTGTTTTATTTTGAATGGCCAGCCACCATGGCTCCCCTTTTGTTCCCCTTTTGTATGAAGGCTTTTGGTCTTCCTGGGAGTGAGCTGAGGTATGCAGGCAGCCAGGGCTTACCTGTGCACTGACTTGAGACCAGGTCAATAAAAGTGCACATCTTAAAAAGAAAAAAAATCATTCTGATTATGTGATAATGAAATTACAGTCACACAAATCTATTTCTATGCTTATGATCACTAATATCGTTTTGGAACTGTCAAATACAGTAGTGGCAAATATGTTCTCTAAGATAAACAACATAAAAAAAAAACAAAATAAAATAAAAAAAAATAAACATCATCATTTCCAAATGATATGTTCCCAGTTTTCTAACATTACAAATTTGAGTATTTAGGGTTCTGTTACGACCTTTAACAAAACTTAACACAAAACTTTAACAAAATCCGTAATATAATGAGCAAACAACTGAACACATAAAGTAAAATATGTAAATTATCCTGATTTGAACATTTATATAAGTATATTCACATTGCACTCTATAAATATATCAAATTTTCAATTAAAAATAAAACAGAAATCAAGCAATTTAGCAATATTTCAACTTTAGTGTACCCCTCTCACTAACTTTTATTTTTTTCATTGTAAGAGGATTAAAGCCAAGACCTTTCAGGGCCTGGCCTGGCGGGATGGCTCAGTGGTCTAAAGCGCCTGCTTGGGAAAGCTTGGGGGGCTTCAGGAACCACAATTCTATCCCTGGCACCACATGCTGCACCAGCCCTGCCCTTGGGGCAGGCTGAGCCAGCCATAAAAAATGAGTGAATAAACAAACAAAGGTTCTGAAACAAGAAAAAAATAAAATAAAATAAAAATTCTTTAAAAAAAAAAGCCCAAAAAACAAAAATAAATAAATAGATAAATAAATAAAGCCAAGACCTTTCACATGGCAGGCAAGTGTTGAGCTGCCACCTGGCCCCAGACCTATTTGATGATTCTAACATGCTTTCTCTTATTACACACATTGTAGCAGTAGCTGTGAAGGGTAAACAATTTGTTCACTCACACCTATTACTTCTTCCAATTCAAAATAAAAGCTTTGTTTTCAGCTCTTATGCTGGTTACATTCACTACTTTAAGTGATGCTGATTAGAGCGGTATGATAGTACACACCTGTAATCCCAGCACTTGAGAAGCTGAAGCAGAAAGATCACCTGGGGCTCAAGGCCAGCTGGCCTATACAGCTGATGCAAAGTGAGTCTCACTATGCAGTAGAACCCTGCTTGGAAAATTGACATAAATATACAAATAAATGAAAAAATAAAATAAAGGTGAAATTGTCAACTTTTGGTGATGTCTCTTAGCCTCCTTTTCTGTAGCTTAGCTGATCCTCTATTATACTTTTGCGTCCCTTTCCATCCCCATTTTGTGCACAGCTGCAGGATTAATTTGCCTCCTGATCACATTCAGAAGCTTTCAGCTCTTCCCTGTGACCTGGAAGGACCTGGATGTAATGTATGGCTCTCGGCTGTTAGGATTCAGCATCTCCTTCTCCTCATCCTTTGGTCCTAGGATGAAGGATGCTGGACCAGGGCCCAAAGCTCTGGGAATCAGAAGCACTGTCCTGGGAGTCCTTCCTGTGGCTGGTACTTGGCCTTCTCTTTGCTTCCTGTATCTTATGTCTGAACATGATTGTTTTATCTCTCCTTGTTAAGCAGCTATGCACCTTGCATTCTATTTGTTAACCTTCCCTGCTTTATTTTCAACTATGGCATTTATCCTCATCCAACTGAGTACTGTCTATATATTACTAATTGGAATATTTCCCTCTCTCTAATGTCAGGAAAATATTAGTATTTCTTCAATTTTAAATCCTGAATTCATTTATCAGAGTGGTACCTGGCTGAGATATGTGTTGATAGTTTTAATTTGCCTTGTTTCTAAAATGTATATGTTGTTCTGTAGCATTAGTTAAAAATTGTATTTTGTAAGTCAATTTTGAAGCATTTGAAACCCAAAAAAAACAGTTATTATTTTACAAATATATAAATTGCAGTGAGTGTATCTATAGAAAGATGGTTACAGTCTGGATAGAAAACAGAATTTCAAGTCTTAAGGTCAAATGTCCCTTAACTGGTCAAATGACTAGCATGGCTCATTATTTATATTTGTCTTATAGTTATATTTTCTGTCTTTCACTTTCCATGAAAATTTCCACTGGATTGCATTTATGTTAACAAATTGAGCATGGTCTTCGACCATATGTCTACAATGATCTGATTTCTAATTCTATTACTTGCTCAATGTCCTGCAGTGGGGAAACTTGCTGAAGGCACACCCTGAGCTGGCCAACTTTGATTTTTCTTCATTGATCCAAAGTTAAATGATTTTCATGGATCCTACATTTTCTTCTTTGTTACATGATGTTTAACTTGTTTTCTTCAGCCAGCCTGCTTTTGGGGCCTGCTTTTGGGTGCTACATTGCTGATATCTTTATTTTGCCCAGTAAAGTTGGTGGGTTTGCCTATTATAGTGTGAGTTCCTTGGTTTTGTTTGTTTGTTTGTTTCTGTGCACACTTTTTATTGTGGTTAAATATCTTTTGCTATAAATAAACAGACTGCCTGGAAGTCTTTCTTTCTCTTTTAATTACTTAAGCCATTATTTTTTCATGTTATTATTTTGGAAATACTATAACTGTGCCAAATGTAGCTTTTCTTTCTTTTTTCTTTTTTTTTTTTTTTTTTTTTTTTTTTTTTTTTTTTTTTTTTTTTTTTTTTTTTTTTTTTTTTGCTTGTTGTATCTATGCTATCAATGTAGTGTTTCATTCTTTCTTATTTTGTTTATTTTTTTAACTTTTGGGCCAACATATTTATTCTATTGTACTATACCGGTGGTTTTCAACCTTTCTAATGCCGTGACCCCGCAATACAGTTCCTCATGTTGCAGTGACCCCAAACCAAAAAATAATTTTGGTGGCTACTTCAAAACTTTAATTTTGCTACAGTTATGATTCGGAATGGCTTTAGGAGACCCCTGTGTTTTAGTTGTTTGACCCCCGCCGGAGTTACAACCTACAGCTTGAAAACTGCTGTACTACACATTTTCATGTTTTTCTTTTCTTTTCTTTTCTTTTTGTTTCTTTTTTTTTTTTTTCTCTCTTATTGCTTTCTCATTGATTGGATAGGTCCATTTTGGACGTATCTGAACTAGTCATCTACTCTCTTAGTACTTATTTTACTTTCAACAATATTTTTCCCTACCTTCTCTGAAAAGTCCTTTTATTTATTTGCTTATCCACTTATCTATATAACTTTCTTTTTTCAATAACTCTGTGTTCAGCTCTCACAAACCCTTGGCCTCTTTTCCTCTCTTTCTCTCTCCTCCTTTACTCTATCTTTCTTCTCATCTTTCTGCACAACGATCAGATATAGTTATAAATTTTAGATTCTAAATAAAGCAAATTGCCCTCATACTGGACCACTTTGGAGGCAAAGTTCCAGATGTATCATGCTTTATTTTATAAAGCATTTCTACACTTCAAAACTTCACATTGAAAAGCAAAGTATTGCCACACAACTTTTAATTGGGGCCTAGTAGACTATCCAGCAGTCTATGAGAGTTACCTGCTCTTCTAGGAGTTTTAAAAAAATGGAGTTGATTAGTACTCAAGACAGATCAGAAGAAGGGAAGATGCCCACAGGACGCTGCTCACCTTCCTCAGCATGAGAAAATCCCTACCTTGACATTTCAGATCTAAACTTGGTACAGCCCACACTGAGAAGCCTAAGTGGGCACAGTTAGCCATGGACAATAAACTTAAATCAAACAGAGTGATGGAAAAACACGCAGAGATGAAATTAGAACATGAAAAGTAGCTTGTGATGAAATATCAAGCTGTGGAGTATGTGATCACATTTAGATGCATTCCTCTGGCTTTCTGGGGTCTGGGAGTGGAAAAGAGAATGTAGGGAGTGTGGAGTGTGTGCGTTTGTGTGTATGCTCATTAGTGCATATCCAGAGTTACAAAGAAGCACTCCTCCAGGTACTAAATCCATCTGATTAACAAAATCTCTGTCTGTATTCATAGGCAAAATTAAAGCGCAACTCAAATACATCCATATTTTCAGTTATTTCCAGTTTCTCTTATACTGTGCATGGACTATTAAATTATTTAAAATACATACTCTGATCTTTTCAGGATATTTTTGTTATTTTGGAGTTTTTCCCCTTGGAAAAATCCTATGTTTATTGTCCGTATGCTTTCTGCAAGAATAGTCGTGAATAATATTGAAACAAGTGTGGCAAATCCTTATTTGATTGTTGAGGGTGTATACAATATGTATTCAATAGATAACTTATTTTTTCATTGTTGCTAACAAGTGGAAAATAATTGTTTTACATCTAGTGAGTCCTGTTTTCTTCTCAAAGAAATCTTTCTTGTAGCAGTCTTTATTTTTGCTTACCTACTATTTTCTGCCATAGAGTAAACTAGAAAAACCTATTATTATTTTATCAGTATCAGGTAGGCCTGAGACATGCATTCCTTAGGGGGAAAACATTCTATTTTACAAGTGGGCTTTAACACAATCCTTATCTACCATGTGCACAATATCAGTCGTCTTAAAGACAGAAGGAAATACTGTATTCAAGTGTAGAACAATCATGCTGCTTGTAACAAGACAGAAACTGCAGGCAAAAAGAAGGCTGGAACACAGTTACTAAAAACAAAGCTGTCCTACAAAATGGGCCTGTTCACTGTGCAATGAAACCACTTCCGTTTCTGATTTTTGTACTGAGGATGTATCCTAGTACATGGGCCAGTACAATATTTTATGATGGCTTAGCATGACCATACCTCTCATAACCCTTTAAAATGCCAGTCTCTCTTAGAGAGAGCAAATTGTTTCCAGTCAAGGGAGAAAGACTTCAAAGCAGGATAAGTGGAAACAGAAATGTAGCGGTACTGCCCAACAGCCTGCCTCTGACCTTCTGCCCAGCTTTGCACTCTGCTTCCGTAGGAAGTTTTTGGCCACGATCAATCTAACATCAAGGCACATTGAGCCTCCTGGACTGCCTAAAATGAGGCCTGCATGATTCTTCCTGCTCTTGTCTTGCATTTTGTAAATGCGAAAAAGATTGATTGGCAATTTTTTTTTTCTTCTTGAAGTACAGAATTAATGCATTCCTTGTGGGTGAAACATATTTTAATAAGATTCTGAGATCTTGTGTGTGAACTTTCATCACCTTTATGGTCTCAGTACTTTTACAAGTATACAACTAATTCTCACTCTCTTAGAAGAACTAGGGTTTAATGAATAACTCAAAAACCTTGATATGCAGAACTGGTCACTCACCAAAAGTTTTCTCCAAGTGCTGGTACAGTATCAAAGGCATTTAGATACTCACTACTCCTCTGTACTGCTGGGAGCTGGGGGATAGCTTACTGGAATAAGCTCTTGCCTGGCAAGCTCAAGGGGCTGAGTTCAATCTCAGGTTCCAAAAAAAAGAAAGAAAGAAACCTGAGATTACTACACTGTACTAACTGCATCACTTACTTGGAAGCAAGGAGAAAAGAAGACTATAATAGGCAAAGGTACCCATTATCACATTCATTTAAACAATTACAATATATGAAACAATGGTACTCATTTTCTATTGAGCTTTTAAAAGCTTACAGGCAGATAAAACATAAAACAATTTGTTCATCAGTGAAACACAATAGAAGATGCAGAGGCATCTTCAGGCACACTCAACTACACTGTTTTTGACAAAGCAGGCAAATCCCTTTGCTAGAGGAAAAATGCTCTCCTAACAAATGATGCTGGAAAAACTGGCCATCCACACATAGGAAGCTGAACCTAGATTCATAGTTCTCATCAGTCACTAAGGTAAAATAAAAAAAAAATCAGAATCTAAACATTGGGGCAGAAACACTTAATCTGCTAGAAGACTAAATTGGCAAAGCCCTTGAAGACACAGGTGTAGGCAAAGGCTTTCTCAACAAAACCCAGGTGGTTCAGGAAATAAAGTGGTACCTTGGTTCAGGGACTTACTTTGTTGCATGAGTCTAGGAATATAGCCACGTTTGTGTTCATCATCCAGTGTGGAGCTCATGAATAGGAGCAAAATCTTGCTGAATCCTTCTGCTTGAAAAATGGATCATTCAAGAGTAAGAGCATTTGTGAACTGAGGTGTTACTGTTCTACCAAAAAATCAACACATCGAGTCACATCAGATTTTAAATCTCTGCATTGAAAATGAGGCCACTAACAAGATGAAGACAATGTACAGAATGGGAAATGTCATTCTCTCACCACTACTCAGACAAAGGACTAATTTTAACAATATATCTGGAGAGCTGGGGAGGTAACTTGCTAGTCTAAGTGCCTGCCTGGCAAGCACAAGGGCCCAAGTTCAATCCCAGATACCACATGCAGTGCCAGTAACAGAACCCCAGGCTCACCATTCTGGATTGAAAACCAGGCATTATGGTGTACACGTGTAAGCCCAGCGCTGGGCAGGCTGAAATAGGAGGATCACTATGGGTCTGATCTGCACAGTAAGCCCCTGTACTAAATGAATGAATGCATAAATAAATAAATAAAATATATAAAGAGCTCAAAAAATTATGCCCCCATAATTTAAACACCAAAACAAAAATTGGCTTATGAAGTAATATATACTTCTTATATACTTCTCCTGTGGAGAAATACAGTCAATATATACATGAAAAAATGGTGAGCATTACTGGCCATTTAAGAAATGCAAATTAAAGCTCTACGATTCCGTCTTGTTCCAAAAAGAATGGCCACCACCAAGAAACCAGTGACAAACAAAAGTTGTTGAAAGGGTCAGCCAAATAGCTCAGTAGATTAAAATGCCTCCTTAGGCAGAGCACAGTGGCCAGAGTTTGGTCCCTCCTGTGCTGTGCCGGCCCCATCCCCAGGGCACTGAGACTGCATTTGAGCCTAGGGGCAGTGGCACCCACCTGTAATCCTAGCTCTTAGGAGGCTGAAAACAGGAGAATCACTTCAAGTCCAATCTGTGCAATGAGACTCTGTAGATCCTGAAGACCCTATACTAAGTACGCAAAAAAGATAAATAAATAAAAATAAAAAATAAGCTGATGATGCTGTCAGGAGAAAGCAATCTTTCTCCATTGTTGTTGGGACTGTGTACTGATACAGCTACAATGCTTAATCTGCATAAAGATTCCTCAGAATGCTAAAACAGAAATTCCATTTAACCTAGATATTCCTATTTTAAGAGTTAAAAATATCAGTCTACAATAACATATGCATGCCCATTTTTATGGCATAAAAGTAGTGCAACTCATAATAGTTAAATCATAGAAAGTATATGTGTCCAGAAACAGATGAATGGAAAAAAGTTGTGGTCTTTATACACAATGAAATACAATTCTACCATAAGAAGGATAAATTTCAGCCATTTATAGGAAAATGGGTGCACCTTAATATGCACTTTTAATGTTAATGCAATAACTCAGACACACAAGTTTAAATATGATATGATTTCTCAAATATGAAGAATTTCTCTCCTCTCTCTCCCTCACCCTCACTCTACATATGATATTATTTTATCCAAATATAAGTGATAATAGGAAAGCAAGAGAATGAAATAAAAGGGCACTTGTATTGTAATGTAGCACAGATAACATATCTAAAACTGTACTGTGACGTAGTTCAATTGTCTTACATGTTTTGTATATTCTCTAGCCTGTAGTCTTGCTTTCAGTCTGTATATATGATAATGAGCTTTACAAGGGCCTATAAGATGATTAACTGATAACTGAGTGAGGTGCTGGAAAAGTAAAGGAGCTGGGAGGGAACTGAAGTGTGGCCTGGGCCCCCATCCTCTGTGGGGCATGGAGTCATCACACCTTACAAACCTGCACTAGTAAATCCTGCACTTACAATGAGTAGATAAACTAAGACAAATGCTATAAATTATATAAAAGGGAAGGAATATCTTAAGCAATCCATATTCAACAAGCAATGATTAGGGACATTGATACTCTGTCTCACAAGGAAAACTTGTAAAATATATGTAGCCAGGGACATGTCTACACAAAAACACAGTAGTCGGTGAAAATGTAACAACAACAAACAAGGAAGTGAGTGGATATTACATCGTCTGTTATGTACTGTAATCGTCACACTGCATCCTGGAAGCAGAAATGACTTAAAAGGAATCTAATACTTTTTTATCTTGTAATAGCAAATGAGGAAGTCGTGTAGATTGCTAAATTCAGGACAGTTATTAATGGAAAAAGCTATGGCACTCTTAGAGTTACTTGATGGCTTGAAGTTTGGGACAGGATTGGTATTTTAAAGACATGTCGCTGGGTCTACGATTTTATGGAACAGACGAAAAGAAAATCTGCATTTTTAGCACCCAACTGCTTAATGTCAGACAGATGTTGCTCTAACCATGACTGTAGGATTTTCTTTCATTCAGAACAAAAGATCTTGAGTCTTATCTTGGCATAAGGGCTGGCTTTGTGGTGATGATAGAACATGGTTTAAAACAGTATAGTAAATTCAGTAGTAACCCAGGAATAGTCAACAGATAAAATGCTTACAGAATCTATAGTTTTGGACTTTTTTTTTTTAATGTCAGTTATCCTTGATTCTTTGAGCTTGAAACCAGCATTTCCCACATTTTTTTTCTTCATGCTACAAATGTTCCCTGGTCCCCTTCTGGTTAAATTAAAATCAGCTCACCCCTGCCCTTATTTAGGGACCACATAGAAATATCTACATTATTTTAAGGATTTAGGTGTATCTCCTGAAAACATTTGAAACACCTACAGACAAAAAAAAAAAAGTCAACAACCAGATTTGTTCTACATGGTTTCTTTCTGAGCTATAATACAAAATAAAAGTAAGTTAAGGAGAAGAAAATAATTAATACAAAGAGGATATTGAATGATTAGAATAAAAATGACTCTAATTTTCTCTCTCTAGACTTTCTCAAGAATATTTTGATATATTTCTATGGTAAAATTATTAGTTCTCAAAGTATTGTTATTTTGAAAAAAAAAAAAAATCCAGGCATATAACACAGAATCACATGTAGTCCTAACCTCTGATTTCACTCATAGCATTTTTAGTTCTAAATAATGTTAACCAGATAAAGAATATTCTCAATTTTCTCTTGAATGCTATTTGTTTTGTTTACCTATTTCTGGTTTTCAAGATATTCTTGTCCATACAAATGTGATCACAAACAATCTTTCAGTTTGGTCCAGATACCAGCTACAGAAGTGTGGCTTGAAAACCAGTGTCAACTGTAGATAAGACTGAAATTGTGAAGAAATTCTAGAACCTTCTATACTAATTCTACAGAGTATTTTTTTAATCTGTTGAACTCATGACTCTAAATGTTTTTATATTGTCTATCTTTCTTACTATTACAACTTTGTTGAATGTTTGAAATACAATACTTGTTTATAAAAGGTTAGAATAAAAATTGGTCTCTCAACACAGAAACCCAGAGAAGTGCTAGGCTAGACTCAAGGCACGGGGTATAAGAAGAAAGGAAAGTGTGAGTTTTGCAAGATGGATGAGCCAGAGTTTAATTAAGCAATGATTCCTGGAATAAGTGGATGCTGGGACAAAAACCTAGAACCCAGCTCTGTGTATTGTGCCCTCCCAGTGCCCTGAGAGAGGAGTATTCACTTGGGTCTGTGCCACACTGAGCCATGACAATGTGAGCTGCTCCTAGGAGGTCCTCTGTCCCACTAGTTCTTTCCATGCTTCCTAAAAGTGAGTTGTTTTTATCCTCAAAATAATTTCATGCTAGTAAGAATTTTCCTGTATTGCACAGTATAATTATTTTGTAAACAAATGATATGAGTACATTAAAAAAAAAGATAGCTGTTTCCCTGATAACTAAACCTAATCCTCTGGGAAGACTCATTGAACACTAATTGAAAATAAACAAGCAATTGCTGTTAGCATTCAAAACTTTTCAATAGATGACAAAAGAGATCTCTGCAGATTCTGCACAAGAATTTCATTTCAGTTCCTTTTAGTTTGTGCTGAAGAATTACAAGTGGAAGCCAGGTAGAACTGTTGTGCATCATACATGAAAACCACTCAGAATTGCAATCATTAGATATTTGCTTTTAAAAATTAATGGGGTCTTTCTAGATAAAAAGACTAAGAATTTAATAGAGTGGTACCTCAGTTCACCAACTTCTTTTCATGATTTTGCTTACAAACCAAAGTGGTTACAAACCAAATTGAATTTCCCCAAAAGTTGACCCTTATCATTGATTTTCTTTTTTCAGTACTAGGGATAGAACTCAGGACCTTGTGCTTTCCAGGCTGGCATTTGTTCTACTGAGCTATCCCCCTGACACTCATCATTGATTTTGAATCATGGAAATAATGAAGTTTGTGAACAGAGGGACTACTGTGATATTTATACAGATATTTATACAAATTTCATACGACCCTTCATTAAGATATTTTATGATTAGTAATTATTTGCATGTAATAACTTTAAGAAAATATTGTTTGAGATTTCCACAAAATGAAGTCAGGCAGAAATCATGACACATTCTCCAAAGTACACCTCATCACAGTAGGGCCAGCCAATTCAGATAAGAACATAGCTCTTTTTGTTTTTTTACATTTTTATTACTCTTAATAAGAAATAACAATGAGACCATTTCAAAACACATTAGCGATACATCCCCAATAATTAATAGAATGCATATTGTTGTCCTTGTAGTAGTTATTCAGAGTACAGAATGCAGACATGATAATTTTTCCAATCATTATTGGTACAAAAATTTCTTCTCATTGCACTAGCTCACAGCTCTATTTAAATATGAAGAACTTTTCAGTCATTTGCAAGTGTTCTATAGGAAACAGACTTGTGAAGAGATTTGAATTGACCATTATGTTTAGAGAACACAAAGTTGTGCCCATAGATTCATCCCTATAATTGATAAACACTGAGGAGTATGGGGTTTGCCAGTTATTCTTATTAGACTTAAGGTATTTAAAGGGGAAACAATGCAGCTCTTGGGGAGCAGTGGTGATATAAACTGGAGGAATAAAAAGCAGCCCGTCTTATTTCCTGCTGACACCAATCCTGGGTGGTTGGTCAGCAAATAATTTTATTTTTCTTCAATGATCATCCACAACTTTCGACTTAAAACGAACAGACATCCATCATTTTGATAGTATTAGCCGATATTATTTCTCTTCAAATTCATTTTTGAGTGTTTTTGATTGAGCAGGAGATTCACTTGAGGAAATTCTGTTTCCAGTTGAAAGGGGTAGGTAATGAATAAATATCTCTGGTGATGACAAATGTAAAACAACGCTACTACTTCCTGAGAACTGAAGTAGAGAAACTATTCCCCCACCAAGGCAAGCTCTGCATTGAACATTCAGCTGTTCCCAAGCAGGAGAGCGGTGCTACGCAGGAAGGTGAAAAGCCTACACTAGCCAAGGAAGTGGATCTAGCATCCTACTGTGATTGCTGTTCTTTCTTGCATACTTTTATAGGTGCTTTTCAATGAGTCCGTCGTTTAACAATATGATACTACTATAATACATTTGTAGATCATATTTTATTAAGTGACATTCAATTTTATTCTTTATGATCCACTATAAAGAAGTGCATATTACAGTTGGGATCGCCCAGCACATTTTGGCAACCCTACTTTTGCAGCCTTATGCGCAGGCTCTCTCACGAGGCACTTAGAGGTTTGAAGCCAGAAGCTAAAAATCATCAAATGGAAATAATACATTTCATGCAAAGACAGATGCAGGGTTTTGGATGTGGTACATATAGTCAGGACCCAATTTCTGTTCATGTTGACATTTGCTAGCACGGCTTAACGTTAGAAAGAAATATTGTTAATAAATTGGGTTAAAAAAGGAACATTGTACTATTCTTTTTGTCACTCATCTAGCAGAAGATATTATAATTATTTTTAATATTTGTTTAAAATCCTCCTAGGTTCATTTAAGGAAGAAGTCTTAGGTTACTTTCATGGTTTCTCTTAATTATGTGAGGTGTTCATGGGTGGGCACGTTTGTGCATACACATCAAATATCCTCTATTTTAAACACACAGTCCTTAGCAGGCACACACGTGTCATGTTTTTTTGTTTTGTTTCATTTTAGTTTTCTTCTAACATTTCAATAATCTTACATATCTTTTTTATCTCTGAGCTGTTTTAGAGACACTTTCTAGCAATTATCTGCAGGAGAAGAATCACATTTGCTTTACTTCAGTCCCTCAGGAAAGACAGTAAATACTCCAAGTGTCTCAAATGACATTGTATTTCGTTTATTAAATTTTTGTGTGTTACCCTTTAGGGATTTCTAGCAGCAGTAGCTTTGGACTTTTTATCAGCCCTTGAGGATTTCCTGTTATCCACTGATACTCACGTATTGAAGATTTTGTTGTTGCTATTGTTAAGTAATATTAAGTAATTCCTTTTCATGAGTGTCAAATGCACTGTGTGCATATGAATTTCTTTGCTCAAATACTGTTTCTCATAGTACTTTTTGTCAGACAATCCAAGGCATGCATATTTAGTAAGATCTTCATGACAATGAATAAAATTTGATATGGATTCAGGTATCTGAGTCAGATCACAAAGCCTGGCACTTTAGAAGGAGCTGCAGCTGTCCTGACGGAATTCCAGCAACTCAGCAAACTCTGGGTAAACAAGTGATAGTGACCTGTGCCAGTCCTCATGATGGGAACGCTGCTGGTATCTGATCTTCAGCACACTTCTTCACAGTTCAGTAAACTACACAGCTATAGGGAGAAAGGGCAGAACTGGAGTTCACACTTCAAATCAATAGTGGGTCCTTACACACAGTGTGCTGAGGTGTGGCTTGCCCATTAGCTTTCTTTTTCTTTCTTTTCTTTTAATTTATTTACTTTTTATTTATTTTATTGTTTTGTCTTTTTGTTATTGCTGTTTTTTGTTTTGTTTTGTTTTTGAGACGAGGTTTGGCTCTGCAGTTCAGGCTGACCTTGAGCTCACATTCTAGGCCAGCTTGGTCTGGAAATTGCAATGATTCTCCTGCCTCAGCCTCCCGAGTGCTGGGATTATAGGTATGTGCCACCACACCCAGGTTCTCCAGAATGGTTGTTATTTTATAGCCAAAGGTAACATATATATATATATATATATATATATATATATATATATATATATATATACAACTGAATGTTTCTTGAAAGGATGAAATTTAATTCTTCTTTAAAATATGTTCCACATTATCACATCTTAACCTTCCCAGGACCTAGTAACTTCCCATGTGTGGCTGATCTGTCTTCTCTCTAACTAACAGACATTTCTTCTACACAGAGATTGAGAACATCTGGTTAACACCCTCTTGGTAATAACCTTTCATATTTTCCTGCTTTTAAAGCAAAATTAGGCACCATTACTCTTAGAAAAATGACATTTTTATATTGAAGTCTCTTTAGCACCATGACTATTGAATACACACTTCTTCTATGGCTATGAGACAGTTTCCTCTCATGAGGTTTTCATAACTCCACAAACATTCCTTCTTTCTACTGAAAGCCTGTTGGCAATTACTTTGTTTGTGCAGCTGAGCATAATTTACCTCAAAATCAAAACAAGAAACTTAAACAAATTTAGGTTCTTAGGTGTTTCATCTTCACTGGAACAAATGCACCACCTATTGCCAAACTGACTTTTGAGTTAAGCGTAAAAGGTAAACAGTGTTGCTTAAGTGTCTTCCAGGACCAGGCCTATTTTGGATGTGGTTGTTTCATTAATTAACACAGAAAACATTCAAGTAGTTTACACTTGGCTGGCTGAAAACCAGAGTCCCACTGGGAAGTGCCAGCATATTTTTGAAATTATTAACAGAAAATATTAAAAACAAGAGTTCAGGACTGTGAACAAACATAATTGAAAGCACATTCAGAAAGACTATATAAATAAGATCCATCAATTATGCTGGGTTGACATAGCTGGCTTCCCTTTGCTTGTAAATTACGTTGGAGCATAAATATTTTCAATTTCTTTTTGAGTGGGAAGACTTATACTCTTGTATGGACTATTCTAGGAAATTAGGAAAAGCACAGTGCTTTTTGTTATGGGACTCGTTTTCTTGAATTCATGGTTTGGATTGCATGTGCAGTTTTGAACTACTAGTTAAAAGTTGAGCTGTGTAGAGAAATAACTATTTTCATGTACTTGAAATATAGTAAGTTCATGAGTAATATTTTTAAACAAAATTCAAACTGAGTTCCTATTACAGAGAATATATATATATATATATATATATATATATATATATATATAATTTAACATATATAATATATTTAATATAATATGTATATAATTTAAAATATAATAGCTCAGGAAAAGAGAAAACTCTCACAGTAACATGGTAGAAAACATGAAGTAAGTCTTGAGAAATTAGTTCCTAAGAATTTTACTGATTCTGCCAAATTTCATGTAACTTCTTTAAGATACAGCACTTTTTCCTAGTGAATTAGGTAGATATGGCCTTTTCAATTACACAGAAAACAGTGTTTCTCCGTGTTAGAAGAGAAAAACATAGATAATCTGGGCGAGATGGCTAGCTCTCTCATTTGCTTAAAACCTTGAGAGTCTGCATGTGATCCATGCAGGAATGCTTAAAACCTAGTTACATCTAAATATACCTCATGGTATTACACTATGATGAAATCAAACACTTTTATGTCCTTCCATATAATTTTTCTTTCCTTTTTTTTCTTTATTGATCACCAGTTGTCTTGTTTTGAGCAATTTCAGAGCAATTCCACTTGATTATGGTATTATTTCTATACCATAATTTTCAATATCGCTTCATACCAATGTTTCATTTTGGCTTTGAGAATCTAGCTCATTAATTATAGTAATTTAACTCAACAATAGATTTGGTTTTTCCTGTCTTTTTGTGTTGGTACACCTCGAATAATAAAAGTAAATGTGGTCCTAGAGGGTCTGATGAATTTCACTTGTTTGGCTACTACACAGAAAATAGTTGACCAGAGTTCCTATTATTTATTCTGGTTGGCTTTTCTCTTCCACTTATTATTACTCCATTTATATTTTCTGAGAAAAAGTATAAAATTTCATTGAAATTTGTTGAACTGTTTAAGACAAACTACCTATAATATATAATTCCAATGACAAGACACTTAAAAGTATTGCCTGTATATCAATAATTAAAACAAGATTCCTGCCAGGCGTGGTGGTACATGCCTATAATCCCAGCACTCCGGAGGCTGAGGCAGGAGGATTGGTGCGAGTTTGAGACCAGCCTGGGCTGCAAAAGTGAGCTCAAGGCCAGCCTGAACTGCATAGCGAGACCCTGCCTCAAAAAGACAAAAATAAATAAATAAATAAATAAATAAATAACAAGATTCCTATATATAAAAAAGATGTTCGATTGATTAATTTATCATAGTAAAAATAACTTTGAAAGAATAGGCAGCTGATATCTATTTGTATATTGATCTGTATTCAGATGGCCTTTTTAAAATGTGTTTGGTATGGGGTCTCACTACACAGCTTAGACTCATTGTGGTCCTCCTGTTTTCAGCCTCCCCAGTGCTGGGATTACAGGTGTATACCATCATGCCTGGACTCGGTGGCTTTTTAGTTAAATAGAAATTCAAAATAAACACTTCATCTTTTATGAAATAGAGATATAAGAACACTACGTTCAAACTATGGGTTTCAGCATCAAGATAGAAAATTTGGTAATAACTTCAGTTAGCAGAATAAATGAACCCTAACCTCAACTCTAGAAGCTGAGGGAAAAAGTACATATAAAAGTTAGGAAATCGAAGTAAAGGAAGAGCTAAAGAATATAGATAATAAATATAGTGCCTATGATGAAGGAATACCTAGTTTTCTCTTTAAATTCCCAACAAAATACCCCCATTTTTACAAGAATAATGGAAAATAAAAACAGGGAGCACACATAACAATTTGAGTAATAAAAAGAGATAATAAACTTATGTATATTTGATGATAAATTATACCATTGTGTATGTGTGCCTTTTATGTTAGATTTTAGTATGGAAATTGCAGTTTGAAAAAAACCTACATGTGTTTCGTGATGAACATTGAATAGACATTAATCAATGCAGTTACATAATATGATTTTGTGTTATTTACAAGTGAGCGAGTTTCTGCAGCTGATAAGAATAATTTACAGTTTAGAGGTATTAGTAGCCAATGTTTTAATCAACAGAAATGCTTCGTTTCTTACTTGCAAGTGTAAATTTCATGATGTGACAAGTGTTGATGATACTTTGTATGAGCTGTACTTATTCTAAAGTTTTGTTTCTGAACATAATATTCCAAAGTAGTAGTACTCTCAGCACTTGGGGGAGGATTAGAAATGCAGAATCTTAAGCATTAAAAATGCGAAATCTGAGATCACCCAATCAATCCAAAAAAAGTTTCAAGGTATAATATAATATGAGCATCTATTAATGTTTGAGAAGCACCTATATATATATATATATATATATATATATATATTAGTATAGATAGATTGAGATAGATAGATAAATAGATAGATTAGGGTGAATAAAGAATAAAACCAGTAAAAATAGTTACAATTTAGACAGTGAAACACTAACATTTTGGTTCAACACAAAGATCTAATTGCCTTTCATACTCAGAGCACACTTACTCGATTTATCCACACAGATCTTAATTATTTTTTCTAATTTAAGTGTACTTTCACAAAAATAAATATGCAAGTGTAGATATAAAGTACCTCTAAAAGTCCTTGCATGTAATTACAATATTATGAAAATGGCTTCACAGTGGGTAACCTTTACCACTGAGTTTTAAAAAGAAGAGGGGAAAAGTCATGTGGAGTGAATATCTGCAGATCAAAATCTCATCATCTGTTAAACATATGCTGAATAATTTCAGCAATTGCTTTATAACATGATGCTACTTTACTGTAGTTTATGGAAAACTTCTATTATTATCAAACGCCACAGCTTTATTTGCTTTTGGAATAGCTGATTAAAGAAAAATGAGAAGGAATGGAATATTAGAATTTCTAGTTCGTTCAAACCTGCTTCTTTTCTATCCATGAAGAGGGCAAAATGCAAAAAGAATTTGCAGATGAAATTAATGAAGTAAAGTAAGTCTCTAGCACTAATTAAAATTAAAAAGACTGAGCAGATGGTCTTAACACAGCTGGAGGTATTCGATGAAAGTCTACCCATGTGTTTAGCAAGACGGCTCTATGGCAAGAAACACACCTGTTTATTTCTCTGAAAGAAAAAAAAATACATTGTTATCTGTGGTTTTTAATTTTTGGTATTATGTATGTAAAAATCATTTCTTTGTCTTCAAAGACTAGAGACTGTTGTCTTCAGCCATAATCAGCTTTAGGTAAATCAAGGTTACATAAGTGTGTATCTTTCCCCTTTTGTCTTATAATATTGATCACGATATCCAAATTACAGATCACAGTTTGATACTTAATGTTTTTAAACTTGTAGTTAAAAAAAGAAATAGAACAGTGGTAAAGTTGCAATAGCATATATTAGAACATACATTTATCTGGGTAAATTCTAAATACCTTTCCTTTTTTTCTCATTAAACTTGTTTTAATGGGTATCAAAATTCTGTGACTGTGTTTTGGTCAAGTTTCTTCCAATAAAGTGTTAATTTTAAAAACTAGTAACTTAAAGATGTGTATACACATACACAAGAAAAGTGGTCCACAAAACATTCCACTTTCCTTCTGCATATTTTATGATGCATTGTTATCATTAAACAGTCTTTCACTATTTAAAAAAAACAAAAACAATTATTAATTTCAATGAGAAAGAAATAGCAATGAGGCAGCTTCAAAACTGGTTAATAGGACAGTTACAATAATCAATACATTGCATATTGTTGTCTTCATAGTAGTTTTTCAGAGTACAAGATGCAGACATGGTAACTTTTCTAAACACTATTTGCACAAATCTTTCTTCTCATTGAACTAAGAAAAAGGAGTTGTATACTATACTTTTATGGACTATATATGCAGTCTTTCACTATTAAACTTAAATGGCCAATTGGGAGAAATGGTTCTGAGACTGGTCTTCCTCCACTGATTAAGACTGAGATGGCAGGCATTAGGGGTAATATTCATTTAGCCTTCTGAGCTTTCTGGGCAGAGTTGGTGACCTTGCCAGCTCCAGCAGCCATCTTGTCCACAGCTTTGATGACACCCACAGCAACTTTCTGTCTCATATCGCAAACAGTGAAATGACTCAGAGGTGGGGTCATCAAGAGAGAGAGGCTCTAGACACACATGGGCTTGAATGGAACCATGTCAACAATGGCAACATCACTAGATTTAAAAAACTTTGGCTCCTTCTTCCAGCTTCTTACCAGACCAGTGATCAGTCTTATCTTACAGCTCAGCAAACTTGCAAGCAACGTGAGTTGTGTGACAATCAGGACAGGGGCATAGCCAGCACTGATCTGGCCATGATGGTTCAGGATAATCACCTGAGCAGTGAAACCAGCTGCTTTCATTGGTGGGTCATTTTTGCTATCACTGGCAACATTGCCATGCCAGACATCTTTGACAGACACATTCTGGGCATTGAAGCCCATATTGTCTCCAGGAAGAACTTCACTCTAAGTGTCCTGGTGCCTCTCAACAGACTTGACTTCAGTTGTGATGCTGACTGTGACCACCATGCCAGGTTTGACAATACCAGTCTCCCCTCACCCCACAGGGACAGTGCCAATACCACCAAATTGTAGAGATCCTGGAGGAGCAGCCACTAAGTCTTGTCAGTTGGGTGAGTGGGCAGAATGATGCAATCCAATGCCTCAAGCAGTATGGTTCTGCTGGCATCACCATCTTTATGGGTGACCTTCCATCCTTTGAATCAAGGCATATTAGCACTTGGCTCCAGCATGTTGTCACCATTCCAACCAGAAATTGGCACAAAAGCTACGGTGTCAGTGCTGTAGCCAATTTTCTTAATGGAGGTGCTGAGTTCCTTAACAATTACCTCGTATCTCTTCTGGTTGTAGGGTGGCTCCGTGGAATACATTTTGTTAACACTGACAGTTAGTTGTTTCACACCAAGTATGTAACCCAGAAGAGCATGCTCATGGGTCCACCCATTCTTGAAGATACCAGCTTCAAATTCACCAATGCCAGCAGCAATAATCAGGATAGCATAGTCAGCCTGAGATGTGCCCATAATCATGTTTTTGATGGAGTCTGTCTGTCCGGGGGCATCAGTGATGTTCATAGTACATGCTGGTCTCAAACTTCCACAGTGAGGAGGCCATGGCAATACCACGCTCATGCTCAGCTTTCAGCTTGTCCAAGACCCAGGCATACTTGAAGGAACCCTTCCTCACCTCAGGAGCCTAATTGTCAAATTTGTCAATGGTTCTTTTGTTGATTCCACTGTGTTTGTAGGTCAGATGGCTGGTGGTGGTGGACTTGCTGGAGTCCACGTGTCTGATGATGATGACTTAGGTGTGTTGTTTTGTTTTGTTTTTCTTGTAGTTTAGGGAAAGGTCTACAGGGTGTTCAGGTTCTCACTCCTAGAATGGCCTTGTAGTGATCCTCCTGTTTATAGCCTCCTAAGTGCTAGAGTTACAGCAGTGTGTCACTATACCCAGTTTCTATTGCTCTAGGGGCAGGGCTGGTACAGCAGACCTGGGGATCAAATCCCTGGCCCCTGCTTGCAGGTGCTTTAATTTGCTGAGCTAATGGCCAGCCCCAATGACAATGATATTAATGAGTCTTTTCCTTTCCCACGTTGGCTTGGATTTAGTGGTGGTTGTCACTACGCCTGTGCTTTTGAAGCAAACCCATTGTAAAAAGCTAAAAACCTTTTTCAAATTATTTGTTATCAAATACTATTATCTTATTGTTATTCAGTGTTCTGGAATTTGTGACACATAGGACGACATATGAAGGAATAAATCTATCTTGTTTAAATGTAAAAACTTCAACAAATAGTAATTTTTGTTTACTGAGATACAGTTAAAAGGAATTCAAAGGTAAAGGCCACAATCAAGTATAACCTATTTTACTAATTATTCTTGAGCATTTTTCTCTATTTGATGCCTTCTGTATGTGTTCATGAGGCTCCACATACACTGTTATGTTCTTTTCATCTATTTATTTGGCAGTTATGCACCAAAACTACTCCAGTATATACCTTAGGAGAAAACAGCTCAACTCACAATATCCATTTACATTTAACAACATTTAGCTAATGATAGTCTTAGGTGTTGCTTATTTCATGTAAAAGTGCTTTACATTTTAAACCCTGCTTGCATCTTTTACTTAACAATTCTTTTTGGTGGGGAAGGCTGATATTGACACTAGTTTTTACCAAAAACCTATACGAATATTGTGGCAACTCCACATCTTACCTCATTTTAATGATTTTATTTGAATTTGTCCTAAAAGGAATAAGCTGTTATAGCTCTCGTATAATACCAAGTTTTACCTGTGTTTACATAGTTTTTCTTTTCTTGCCAAACTCCAGGTTGTTACTCATTAAGTGACACTCACCATAAAGCTGTTACAGATCACTGTATTTGAAGTGGTTTTTATTTAAAAAGAAAGATCAGCAAAATCATTAGTTTTGTTTTCTGACAAATAGACTGTATTCTTTTCCTAGGCCTGACATAAGAAAGCCTCATAAACTTGCTTGCTTGAAATACCAGAAATGCATCCTCTCACAGTTACAGAGGCTGTAAGTCTGAAGGGAAGATAATAGCAGGGAAGATGCAAGAGCTGTATCTGTTCCATGCTTTCTTCTCTTCCTTTTGGTGTTACCTGTTTGGTGGCTGTATCATTTCAATCTCTCCCTCCATCCTCCCCAGGCATCTTTCCATACTTCCTGTATCTTCTTCTTCTTCCTTTTCCTCTTCTTCCTCTTCTCCTTCTCCTCCTCCTCCTCTTTCTCCTCCTCCTCTTCCTCCTCCTCCTTCTTCATGTATTTGGTACAGGCTCTTATGACCCAGCTCAAACTCGTAATGATCCTCCTGCCTCAGCCTCCTCAGCACCAGGATTGCAGGTGTGCAATCCCATGCCTGATCTTGGTGGCCAGCTCTGAATACTGGGGCAGGGCCTGCACAGCAGTGGGTACCAGAGATCAACCCAGGTCCTTGCAGTTGCCTAGGAAGATGCTTAATCCACTGAGCTATCTCTGTAGCCCATATCATTTCTTCTTATAAGGGCACCATCATATTGGACTAACCAGTCCCTGAACACACACACACACACACACACACACACACACACACACACACTTTTAATTGCACCTTCAAAGACTTTATTTGCAAATAAATTCACACTCAGATATTTATATTAAGCACTCCAGTATATGCCTTAGGAGAAAACAGCTCAAGTCACAATATCCATTTACATTTAACAACACTTAGCTAATGATAGTCTTGGGTATTGCTTATTTCATGTAAAAGTGCTTTACATTTTAAACCCTGCTTGCATCTTTTACTTAACAATTCCTTTTGGTGGGGAAGGCTGATATTGACACTAGTTTTTGCCAATGAAGAAACAATAATATATTTGCAAAATCCTGAGCTTTGCCCCCACACCCCCCAAACTTATGACTTGTGTCTTGGTGTTGCTGTCCTGTAGGAAGCAGATACTCAGGAGGCTCTACTTATCCCTGTGCCTCGGTGTTCACACCCTTGTATTAGATCCTCGGTTCATGGATAGCCTGGCCCAATGAAGGACACCCTGCAAAAGTAACAGGATATGATTTCAGATTAATTAACAAAGACCATGGCTTCCACTTTCTTAGCCTTCTGCCACCTGATGATCTTCTTCTGCCCTCTTGCCAGCTGCTATGTTAGGATGCTTGCAGTGAGCCCCTGGGACAAATCAAGGGAGGCTTCCTGCCAATAGCTGGTGAGATAGGGAAGCAGCAGCCAAACGAAGCTGTGAGACCCTGGATCCCACCACCAACCACGTGAGAGCTCCCCAGACTTCAGAAACTACAGCTTGCTGAGAGACCAGAGACAGAGGACTCCACTGAGCACCAGCAGGATTTGTGACCTACAGAAAGTGAAGCACACAAATATTGATGTTCCAAACCACCCTGTGGTATTAGTTTTATGTGACAAAATAATAACTAATACTCTTTCTTATCCACTTCTGCAAGGCATGGATAGCCAGGAATCAATGGAAGGCTCCATGAAAGCTTTACTCTGACCTTTTTCAGTCTGACGGTACCTTTTTAAAGTGTTGGTGGAGAACATGGTGATAGATCCCATAGGACAGAGGACCAGTGAACGATAAAGAAAATGGAAGCAAATAAACTAATAAAAAACTAAAAACTTTACACTGAGTTCTAGACTTTTCAGCAATCCAGTCTTATGGGATCATAATGAGGATTTCTTAGAATTGTTTGGTAACTCAGATCACTTTCTCTGAGGCTAAAAATATGCATTTCTCCATGATGCAAACTCATCTTTAAATCTTCAAGTTGAAACCTTTCTAATTTTCAGGATAGAAGACATCAAACAAAGTTAAAAAGAAATTTCTGATAGTACAAGGGGTGATTGGAAAATATAGTAAATGATTTAAATTTTTTAAATATGTTATATTGAAAGACCTCACTGCTTCTAACGCCCCCGAGAATTCTCCCCCTTGTTTCTAAGACAATGATCGCACGTGTCTTGACCCTTTCTCAAAGGGCTCTAGAAGTCCTTTTATGTGTCTTTATGAATTGTGGTCAAAACTACAGTGACTGCTGCTGCTGAGTGCCATCCAATGGAAAGAAAGGCTTGGCAAAACCTCCGGTGGGTTCTCACCAACCTTACTCACCAGGTCTGGCAGTAGGAGACCTCTGGCTCTTCTCAGAATCAAAATGATCACAAAGTATAAGTGTTTTGAATTGATTAGGACTTCCCAGCAGCACAGTGCATCACACGCATGGAACATTTGCAGCTCTATTTCAGAAAACGTGGAGCGCACATTCTGTGTTCAGAATGAGGGGGAATATTGTGAGGGCATTAATGGCAGTGTAACTTTTACTGTGATAATTTTTTAAAAGTATACATTGAGATTTCAGCTTATTTAGATGGGGTCTTCTCTCTACTACAAAAATATAGTGACTAAGGAAGGGTAAGATAGCTCAGCAGACTAAATGGCTATTTAGGCAAGCAAAGGGACTGGGATTTGATCTCTGGCTCTACATGCCTTGCCAGCCCTGCCACCTGGGCATGCTGACCTATCAACTCAGTATGGATGTGATAGTGCATGCCTGTAGTCTCTGCACTGGGGAGGCAGAGACAGGGGGAATCTTTAGGAGTCCTGGCTGCATAGTAAGATCCTGTATTCTCTAAATAAATAAATATATTAAAACACACACACACACACACACACACACACACACACACACACACATTTGGGCTGGTGAGACATCTCAATGGACTGAGTCTGAGTGCCTGCTTTGGCAAGTGCAAGGACCAGGGTTCGATCCCCAGTCCCATTTGCCCTACACTGAGCTGGCTAGGGAGTCTTGGTATCGTGGAGCATGCCTGTAATCCCAGTGTTGTGGAGGCTAAAAACAGGAGGAACACTAGGGGTCCGAGCTGTATAGTTAGATCCTGTACCAAATATATAAAAATAAATAAATAAATAAATAAATAAATAAGTACAAATAAGTAATGACTTATTATCATGAATTATTAACAATCACACTGATCAGGCTGACCACAGATTTTTCAGTATTTTTTGAAGTTGAAATAGCAGCTACTTGCTGTTAGGTGAGGCATATGGCCCAGATGCTCACTTATAGCATGAAGGTCCATGGCTTTCAAGATGTGTGTGTGTCACTAACATTCTTTTTAATTCATCAGTTGTACAAAATTAAACATAGAATTGTGGGTTCTTCTGCATTTGCCTGCAGTGCCATTGATGACATTTGTCCATGAATTCAGGCAATCATGTTTAGATTGCTCCAACACTGTGCCTACACTTCCTGTGAGAGTTTATCTGAGGTAGAAAAAATGGAGTTTGCATTTTGATTTTGAAGAGGTGCTGTGGTATAACATTTCCAGGATGACTGAGAAATTATATCCCTATCATGATCGCTAAGACATCAATTTCTGTTACCATCTGACTTCCATTTAGGATATGGCTTCCCAATGATTAATGACAAGATTTCAAGATAACATCAGAAACAAAGATTGACTGCATCTTGTCTCTACCACTCTGCTCTATCTTGTTACCCTGATACATTCGGTTATACTTTCGTGACTCTTACAGGGGTTCATTTACACAAGATCGTTGCATGTCCTCAGCGTAGCCCCTTGAAGGTACAATCATTCCCTCATGTGCAATGCATCTTGATTTCATAGCAGAATGGGGAAAATCCATCCCTTAGAAATGGTGACATTGATATAAGAAGAGTTTTATCCCTATCCAAAAAGCTTGCTCTCCCTCCACGCATGAATTTAAGACACCATGGAAAATAAAACAATTTCTATCTCTGTGAAACCTAAGTTTAAAAAAAAATTGACTTTCATCTATTAAAAGGCAAGATTTGATAAACAACATACATCCTATAGGTTGCAGTGCTGAGTCCTGAGTCCTTTGATGACGAACATTTTTCTCAAAGAAACTCGTTGTGTTCCCTTTCAATTGACTCTAAGTGTATGAAACCATCTTGAAGAGTAGAATCAGAATGGGGAATGTTAAAACAACAACAATAAAAACACCTGTGTTATGTTATGTTTTTGAGATCAAATGCAGGAGATACATTTGTGGAGAAGGCCATAAATTTTTAAAAATTATTTTAAGTGTCACAAAGGCATTGAGTACTCTGTATCTGATATGCTTCGTGGATTTTGAGTTCACTTCTATGAGGCTTTAAAAGATTTATCAAAGGCCAACCTACCCAGCCAGCCACAGGTATAAATAAAATGGTCTTTCACTTCAAAGCTGAATTAGAGGGGAGAATTGATAAGGAAATTCAAGAATGCCTCTCAGAGTTAGAAATGAAAGAGAATGATAAAAAAAAATCACTCAGTAGAAATGCAGATACAGACAGCATCCTTCTTAGGGCTCAGCTGCTGCTAAGGATTCTCTACCATGCAATTCTTGGTTACTTTGCTCTTATTGAGACAAAATATCTAATTCCCCAAATAAAGGAAGGAAAGATTTACTTAGCTCATGGTCCATAGAAGTTGCAGTCTATAATCAGCTGGTTCCAAGGCAGGATGGCATGATATAGTGTGGAAGATGGCAAGAGCTGCAGGAACAAAAGCAGAAGAACTGGCCTCCCTTCCTTCCTTACTCCCACCACCACCACCACCACCCAGCCCACAGCGGCTGTAGCGCTCACGCCATCTCCTTGCCCTCCTCCTGCACAGGATGAGGAAGTTTACAATGTGAGGGCCAAGGCCTCCTGCTGAGTCACTCACTTAAACTTCTCAACCTCTCAAAATGACCCAATGTGCCAACCATTACAGGCAGGAACCATTCCAGTTCCTGTACCTATGTTGGTGCATCGCCAATGGCTATGAGTCCTGAAGTCATTACACTTGGTTAACTCTTTGTTCTTAGTTATTTGTCAACAAAGCATCTATGGTGTGTTTAATCGGCAATTTCTTCTTGAAACCAGATAGTCATAAAAAATAATGTAGCATAACAAAAAATCAAAATATAGAATAATCAAACACAAGTGTTTTCTTGTTTACTGATGCAAATACATTCACTTTATTTCATCTATTTAGATAATCAAGGGAATCGACAATGTTTTTGGCTAATAGAAAACACAGAACTTTAAAAATATTCTGCACTAATTAAAATGCACTTGTTTTATTCCCTGAAAAATTATCGTATTTTAACATAGGGTTAAATTCTACCCTATGTGATTATCCACATTCCTAACTGGCATTTACATCATGGAGAGCAATAGAGGCATTCTCAAACATAATGAAGGCCTCTTCCTTTATATATGTTTTTGTTTTGTTTTAACAAGTATGTCTGCATTTATGGCAGCTATGTATTTTCCTTTTTGCTGGTACTCTTTGAGCTCTCTGATTCCTGCCTGGACTCTCTGACATATTTATGTTTACACAATGATGTTCGACCTTTTGGAGGTCTTCCCCGTTTCCTTCTGGAGTGTTTCCAATAGCTCTGTGTCAATTTCAGTTCACACCCATAAAATTGGCTTCAAATTTCCACCTTGTTTTAAACTCCCAAGCCAAAAAATTCCCTAACCCAAACCAGATGGGAAAAACCTCATTCAAACAATTTTGGAACACGTTGACCTTGTCTATATATTGTAAAGTAAGAGTTTATAGAAATTAATCTGAAGACTTCAAGGTATATCAATGAGATCATTCCATAACCCTTCTAGGCCCCATTTAAGTAGATTGGCAAATCTGGAATATCTTTTCTGTTTTCTAAACATACTTTAATTCCTTCACAATACTCAATTCTCCTATCTTTCTGAGGTTTTGTTGCTTTATTTTGATTTTGGTTCCAGGACCAAAATCAGGATTTTGATTTTGAACACAAGACCTTATCCTCCCATCTTTCTGAAAGGAGGAAATTGGAATGCTTGCTTCCTCTTCAGTTTTATCTGTTAATACCTAAATCATTCCTCTCCTGTAATTATCCCCTTTGCAAAGGCCTCTACCTTCTCATTCTTCAAGAGTCATCATCTTCCAGTACTTGGGCAATTGCTCTCATCAGGCTAAAATTTACTGTCATCTTCAAAAATCTGTGTTTTAAAACATTGTTTCTTCATGAGCTCATTTGGTGTGATGGATCCAAGAAAGGTATTCATCCCTGAAATATCTTTCTTTCTAAAAAAATTCAGAGGAAAGTCGTATTTGCAAAATGTTGGAAATAAGTTCATATGTTGATGGAGTTTATATGCTGATGGTTTTATTTGGAGCATACTTCATTTTATTCATTACCTTTGATTGACGGTCTAAGGGGAATGTTTTAGGGCACAAATACTTACTAGCACACAGCACTGAAGGTGAGTCTTTTACTTCCTGGTATGTAATTTGATACATGCCAGGAGAATCTAAGTGGAACATCAATGTCAATGACTATAATCAGAGAATGTGACTCTGAAAATAATAGTGATATTTTCCAGTAAACTATACTGTTCATACTATAGAAAGACAAAATCTTTAAAATGTGGACTCTATTAGGAAATTGTAGAAGACATCAACTCACCACTGGGTATGGAATATTTCTCAATTTTTCTCTCTATAATTCCATTGATCTTATTTCACCTTCTCAGAATCTCTCCACATCTCATCTGCTCTCATTTGAGCCAGTCTATTTCCCATCATATCTTGCCTGGACTTCTGAACAACCACCTGAAGGATCCTCCAGCTTCTGTTCTTGCCATCTATCCTTTCAAAGCCATTCAGTGGTTTTAAAAGGTGAAGGAGTAGTTTATTTTTGTAGCTCATATTGTCTCTGCCAGGACTACTGAGCTCTGCCTTTAACATGAAACCATAACACCAGCATATAATCAGCTAAAGAAAATTTCCAAGGAATATGCATGATTGTATTGCAGTAAAGTTTTATTATACCAACTCTCGCACAACCCATTGGCCACTTTGCTAACTCTCCTTTCAAAACTTAGTTGTAAAATGTGTCTCCTTCCTGCCTGAAGCCCTCTTTGTCTGAATGCTTTACATGTGAAAGAGTGTAAATACTTCCAATGATCTGCAACTCCTGGCCTCCTAACTTGGTTCTTAGCATCCTTAACTAGGCCTTTTCTCTGAGAATGCTTGACTCTGAACACTCTGGTCCCCTGGTTGTGGCCACCTCTTTCTGAATGCCATTTTCACTGGCCATCTTCTCTACCCATAACCCTTACATTCACATAAACAAACATGGCTGACATAATTTCAGTTTTTTTTTTTTTTTTTTTTTTGTGGGACCAGGGTTCAAACTCACGACCTTGCACTTGCCCAGCAGGCACTTGTGCCTCGGAGCTATCTCCCTAGCCCCTCAGTTTTATTTTTAATCAGTTGAATTGTTGGACAAAATGTCTCTGCAAAGAGATTTCCCTGAGTGTGCAAATGATTGCCACCCTGTTCCCAGCAGCATTCAATCTTTGTCTGTTTTATAGATTTACTTTCCTTCATTGTTTCAAGTTGTCTTATTTTATTCATTTATTTAGGCACGTGCTTTATTCTTCTGGAATCATTAGTCTACAATTAACAGCTGTTGAACTAATAAGTGAATGCAGTGTGTTTAATATTAATATCAACCCTAAGTGTTAATGGAAGAAAAAGAATGGCTTATTCAAAACATAGTGGAAATAGTAAGAAAATTGTGTGGAACTATTCATATCTTATTTGCCTTAGTAACTGCCAGTAGTGTACAGACTAATGTAGTAATATCTCCACTCACAAATGTTTTATAAACACAAATGTCCTGTTTGCAAACTCTGCATTAGTTGACAAACATAAACATGGCCACCTTCCCTACACAGACACAAATGCATCCATCTTGCCATAATAGTGGAACCAATTAAATTTGTGAACCCAGCCACCACTGTCTGTAGTTTTTTAATGGTCTCTACACAGCTTAACATTCACAAATAATGAAGTTAGAGTGGGCCATGCTCTAGTGAAACATTGGAATTTTGGAATGGTGTGGGAGAACTGTTGTGGTAGGACATTCCAGTCTCATCCTGGGACAGAATGCACTCTGCAGGCAGTAGTTGACACAAATTCCCTCCTTGTTCTGACTAAGAACTAAGAAAGAGTTTTATATTGGTTTGAGTCTTATACTGAACTGAGTTTTATACTTAGTTTATACTGGTATCTCTGCTTTGATGCATCTTTGTATAATACACCATGAGCTCAAATATACAATTACTCATAAACTAATGTAAAAATACCCAAAGTCAAGGGAAATCCCAAAGGATTGTTTAGTGAATATACTACTATATATTCATCAGGGTGACTCCAATGAGAAAAGCATTATTACACTTTTGAAATTTAGAGCATTATGGTTAAGATCAGTGTAAGTAGCTCTTAATTGATAGCAAAGTAAACATGAACACAAATATCCTAGGAAACTATTGGATAGGATCTAAAGACTGAACATAGCCATAACATATGACTCGCTCATATCATTATCAGATCTGCACTAATAGGCTTGTGTACATATTTGTCCTCAAAGAAACACACATGAGACTTCATGGCAGCACCATTCAAAATAGCCAAAGTAGAATAAACCATAGTAAGTGATGGAATATGCATTTGGTAAATACTATATTGCAAAGAGAACAAAAAACAAGAGCTGCATGCACCAAAACTTATATAGCCCATAATATACCATGAACACAAGAAACTCCTAATTTAAGAGTCTGTTATGTATGCGTTCAGTGACATAAAGTTTAAGAAAGCTGCTGGAAGTCAGAGTCATGATAATTAGCAAAGGTATGAGTTACCTTTCCATTGCTGGAACAAAATACTGGACCAAAAAAAAAAAAAAAAAAAAAAACCTTAAGGGAGGAAAGGTTTATTGATTCATGGTTTCAGAGGCTTAAATTCCTACTTTACTGACTCAGAAGCAGAAGAATCATGGTGAAAGTGTATGTTAAGGTGGCCAGAAGAAAAAGATAAAGAAGACAGACAGACAGAGTGGGAGGACTGAGAGAAAAAGGGAAAAACAGAGAGGGGCAAGAACTTACTATTTCACATTACTCCTCCAATTTCTAGGGTCCTCCAATAATAGCCTACTTCCTAACAACACATTCAGCTATGAACTAACCCATGGATTAATCCATTGATGAAGTTAGCACTCACATGGAGCCATCATCTTCCAAAATCTCCACTCTGACTCTTATGAGGGACACTTTTTGACCTAAACAGGAGAAAAGGGAGTTTTTGCAGTGTTGACAACATTCTGTTTCAGGGTCTGGGTGTGGCTTTCACAGGCTTGATCACCTGGCTGTGGTCCCGCTGCAAAAGAGCAGTGCATTAATAAAAGGTTCCCTTTAACAGTAGAATTGGTGAAAGTTTCCCTCATCATTTTAAACAGAGTTCATATCATTCTCTTTGGGTTCCTTTCACAAACTCCCTACACAATTGTTTCTTATATAAATACCCAATAAGTGCAAGTGACAGCACCTTAGGCTCATCAAGAGAGGCAGATACATAAAAGAATATTCCAGCTGCCTTACTCACAAATTTCAATAAAAAAGCATAGCAATTTAAGCCTAATAAATCACATCAAACTGTCACTTGCTTTATGATTTTCACCATAAAATTTGAGAAATGTAAAAGAAATCACTGGTGTCATTTCTCCATGTATTCATTCCTGTGAGGGTTGATGATCCCTCCGATTCCCCAGCAGAGACATTACCCGTCCTGTCTTCACTGGAGTCCACCCCCTGCTCTGTGCCATTTATTGTAACTAATTGGCCTAGACTACATGAGATCCCATTTAACAAAACATTTGATGGCTCCTCGGGTTGATATATGCTTCAGCAGGCTCTCTAAGTGTCTTCCGTTTTCATTAGTTTCCAGAGCACACTGAGTTAATTATATTGTGCAGAAGTTTTCAGGTTGAATAGCCAACAAGAGAAAGGAGCAAACATGGAGATATTAGACAGGGAGAAAGACATTTCTTATTTTGGTAGTCCTCAGGCTTTATTCGCAGAACTTGAGAGTCCTTAACTGTGGATTTCTGTAGGCAAAATGTTGATGACCTGGGAATGACCTACTACATCCAGGTGGCCTTTCAGAAAACTAAAGCGAGGCCTCTCCTTGCTGGAATGAATCATTTGTGGTAAAATTTGAAGAGCCCGTGGAAATATGTTGACAGAATTCTTTCTTGAAAGGTCAGGAAAAATGAAAGCTAACTACCAAGAGTTTTGATCCTGCTATTGCTTGCAGTCCACACCCTTTGTTATGAGGGAGCACAGGATACAACAGACTGAAAGATTTGCTGAAGATTACACCAGCGTTTCTTCTCTGTGTTTCCATACTGGGAGTGGTGGAAGGGCTTTTTTTTTTCCCCCAAAGATAGCGTGTTCTGAAGTTGGCTATGCTGCTGGAGCCAGGGAATGAGCAAATTAGTTTCACTACTTCGTTGGATCTGAATTCTTGTATCTAATGTAAACATACAGCCACCTTGCCTCACAGACTTCGGAGAATTTTTGAGGAGCTGTTGGATTGTTATTCACCACAGTGATGTCGTGTATGGAAAGAATCTGGAGCATCACTGCTGAGTCTTTTAGTCCTGAACAACGCACTACACTCATGAATATAAAAATGTTTACCATACAGTATTCTGAATCTCAAAGTGAGCTCAGTGCTTCAGTCTCATCCTCAAGACCATCATTATATTTTACGTATATTAATGGGACTTTACAAATTAATCATTGTAAGGGATATTAAATGCACCAAATTAATTTCTTATATGAAGGAAAATAATAACTGGAATATTATTTTTTGAGTCATGGTTGTATAATGGGTGCTATAGGCATAAATACAGATACGTGTATGGACATCAACTATAACCATAAGCATAAACATGGAGGTAAGTGTGGTGTGAATTCTATACAAATATGAAATATTCACATAAAGGAGGTTTAAGTAGGAGAAAGAAAGAGCCAAACTTGGGGAATCTGATGTTTTGTAGCCAGTACACCTCTCCTTATTAGTTTTAAAAGCTGATTCTAAAATTCTATGGATTTAAAGGAAGAGCTAAATTCGACATATATATACCAGTGACACAGATTTGTAATATAAACTGATTGAAGGCAAAACCAGTATATGCTTTAGGCATTTCTAGTGCTTTCAGATGAGAGATAAGTGAGTGATGAATAAATAAAAGGATAAATGACAAGGATGTTTTCCCATAGAAATGTTGCCTGTTTCCTACTTGGAGAGGTAAGAGCTGCAATTTGCATCTCCTTGGCCTTATAGTTTCCCAACATAATAACCATGTGTTCCTACAAGTTGTGCTGGGTGGGAGGCCAGCACTGCCCCAGCACAGGCCTGATTGCAGTTGCTCTCTTGGACAGTGAGACAGTTTGTACAATGGAGATGTTTGCAGCTGTCAGCCCTATCAGCAACTGCATCTTAGTATGATGACCACCACAACAAAAAACAAATATTGGAGATGAATGTAAGACAGATGATTCTGTTTATCTCAAGTGAAAAAGACAAGAAATGAGACCCCTGGGAGCCCTGAAATGAAAAACTTCTGAAGCTAATTGAGATATGATTAAAAAGATTGCTGTGCATAACTGCCAGCAGTCATTGAGTTTAGTCATTAGGTTCCCCAGTGTTGGAGCAATCAGACCAGTTATTATGGCTGTCTCAAGCAGCAGAGTGCCTCTTAGTGTATATATTTTCTGGAAAATGATAAGTTATTAAAGGCATAACTGGAGTTTCTGAAACAGATTCAATAAATATATATTTTTTAAAAAATTTCACCCTTTGGTAATATTTGTCACAGACTCAGACAAATCAGTTGAATTCTTTGGTTTTATATAGCAATACTGCCTATATAAATACAATACAGATCACATGTATAATCTTAAACTTTCTCACAACCTTATTAAAAATGTCAGGAGTGAAATTAATTTAAATCACATTTTTGCTCATCTAAAAGATCTAAAATAACATGTACTCAATATAAAAACTCTTAATGAGATGTTTACATTATTCATTTTGTACTAGTCCTTAAAATCTCTGGTGTATTTTGCATTTAAGTAATATCTCACTTTGATAAATCAGACACAGACAGGCTTAAATATTGCAGAGTTTCTTCTGTAGGAGAACCAGAATATATGGACACTAAAGAATACAGTAGGATGTAGATAATAGGAAACAGCAAAGAAAGCTTTTTCAAACTAGCAGAGGACTGAGAGATAGAGGGAAGTGTGAGAGTGTTGAAGGAATAAAGGGATCAAATGCACAGGCCCCAGTGCTGCTCCACAAATGCCGTCCTTACGCACAGCACTGCAAACACATGCTGGCTTTCAAAATAATAGTCAGTGTTGTCTACCCATGCAATGCTCAATGGATGGTGTTCCCCTTACCAGGCCAGCTACAGCTTTCTTTCTGCCTGGGTATCATAAGGCATACTTTATAAGTTTCTTTTTTCTTTCTTTCTTTCTTTCTTTCTTTCTTTCTTTCTTTCTTTCTTTCTTTCTTTCTTTCTTTCTTTCTTCCTACATGTATTCTGCATCACTTCAGCTGCAGCACTTCCGAATTTCACGTCTGCCCTTTCTAGGGCTATTCTGTGTGCTCATCTATGGAGGGACCTCTCCTTTCCATTACTAAGAACCCCTTGTACTGCATATGAAAGAATGGTTTCATCATAGCAAGTATGTCACAGTTTCCCAGGAAACCATTAACAAGCAACATTATTTATTTTAATTAGGTTTTGATTATTCTCTCAAGTTATTCAGACAAAATGTCAGGGTGCACATTATCCTTTTATAGAGGGTTCTTCGCAGTGTTGCTAGCTGAAAAGTCCCCATTGAAAAGAAACAGACGTACCATTTGTCACCCCCTCTTACCGAAGTGTTACCACATGGAATGCCTTGTTCTGGTTGAGCATTTCATGTGAAGTCCTACCCAGAAAAAAACTTCAAACTTTCCCTAGGTACCAGATGCTTCATCGTTTTTATATTAGTAAGTTATCATGAAAGACATTCCGTATGGGAAAAAGAAAAGAAATTTCACACTGATTGAAGTGGGTGACTAAGCTTAGTTGGGGGCAAAATAGGTTTAATTTTCATTTTGTTGGTACATGCTTGCAGAGCGCAAGGACTGTATACCTTCGAGGGAGGTGGTGCATCGACATGACGCATTGCGATGCTCATTTCATTTCTGTGCTCTCCTCTGCCTTCCATTCCTTGGTCCTCTTTTGCAAAAGATCTGCCTCCCAATTTTGTGATAGCTGTCTGTTGTCTGGCTCTGTATTTATATTTTTCTTCATTTTTTTCATGAGAGGAAACTATATCTCATACTTGTTGCTTCCACAGTAAGTTCAGATGATATCAGAGCATTTATTTACTATTATTACTTTTTCTTTTTTTTTTTTTTTTGTCTTTTTGAGACAGGGTCTCGCTATGCAGTTCAGGCTGGCCTTGACCTCACTTTTGTAGCCCAGGCTGGTCTCGAACTCGCACCAATCCTCCTGCTTCAGCCTCCCGAGTGCTGGGATTACAGGTGTGTGCCACCACGCCCGGCTTATTACTTATTTTTTTTAA
>PVJA010000300.1:10067-30306 GCA_004027025.1 Myocastor coypus
CATCAAGTCAAGGAAGGGGAAAAAAAAAAAAAAAAAAAGAACCAAAGGCCATGACGTGATTTTTAACGAAGCTGCTGCTGGGAAGTGCTTCTGCATTCAGAAAGCGCCTCCCTGTCCACAGGGGTTGAAAGATCCAGGACCCAGGCTGGAGACTGTGCAAGGGGGAGCAGAGCTACCAGAGAGACCACCATTTTCAATCAAGGGCCTGAGGGTATGGCTACTGCTGGGGAGGGGAAGCGTGTGCAGGAGGAAGAAGGGGAAATTTCTCTCCACAAGGAAAGACGCCTGGCCTGAAAATATATTTACCCAGATGCTCTGCATTGTGAACTGTGGCTAATGAAACAGCTGAAGAGGCAGCACGGAATAAAAGACCCAGGCAAAGGAGAGAAAGGTTAAAAGACTGGGGAACTAGATTAGAATGATTAAGTGAGAAACTGACATACCTCATGAGCACAGTTGACTAATCTCTGAAAGACAGCAAGAGCAGATTAGAATATTTTATTGCATGAAGAAATTGCTATCAAAAAAAGAGAAAAAAAAAAAAAGCTTAGGCAACCACAGGGACTGCGGTTCAATCCCCAGCACCACAGGCTCTACCAAGCCCAGCCTCCAGGGTGGGCTGGGCCCGCCATAATAGTACAACGAAAGAAAATAAATTTCTGTCTATTCCCCTCCCACTTGGAAGAAGCCTCAGACCTCTCTGTTTTAATCTGCCTTGGAAGGAAGAGGTGACACACAGACAAGAGTAAGACAGGACTGTAGAAATACCACTTTCACGAGCACAAAAGAGAAAAATGGTCCTCTCTCAGCCCTGGTAGCAAAAACAAGCTTTCGCCTGGACTCTGCCTCTGAGACTGATAGGCAGAGGCAAGGGGCATGTGGCAGGCAGGACAGTGGGAGGCCCGTCCTCTCCAGCCCAGGAAGGTGAGGTCAGCGGTAACGAGCAATCCGAGAATGAATGGGAATTGCATAAATTTATGAAGTTGTTTCTGCTCAGTGAGCACATTCCAGATAAGTGGAGTGTTAATAAGGCAGGCGAGGTTTTCAGCTGTGCCAGCTGTTAGGAAGAGGCTGGCATGCTCTTCACCCAGTATTTATTGGATGCTACTCATTGCTGTGACAGCACACATGCGTACACAAGCGTGTTTATTCACAACACGCATAATCGCTCTGCCACAACACAGACGCTAATCAGCAGCCCCCTGCCAAGCAGAGGGGCATATCTAAAACCCAGACCCTTGAGGAAAACTTTCCAGAGAGCTCCCTTTCACTAAAAACAGTGAATCCCTCTGGGCCACATCGTAATGGACTATGACTTCTGAGAGGTTGAAGAGGTATAAAGGGAGGACTTGGGCTCTGTTTTATGCAGAGTGGAGCCTCATAAGGAATTCATCCTGAACAAGCTCAGTAATTTGGTTGCAGTATCCTATAAATTTGGGAAGGTATAACTGAATGGCTATTACATGTGATTGCAGGGCTTTAAGGAGCTTTAGAGGTCTCTGAACACCATGAGCAAATGTATCTTGTAGAATCAGTGGCAGTGGGGAAACCAGGCATCTCGGTGACAAACTGAGCTCTTTTGAATGTACTTGAATATGTATGCAAACTATTGAAGATTCTGGAACGTGAAACAAAATGACTCTTCACACATATTTAAAGAACAACAGGGAAATTGGCTGAGGAGAAGACTGGAAAAGCCATAGGCATGTTGGAATGGAGGAAGAATCTTATTCAAGAAGATTGTTTATGGTGAGGCAGGGAGGAGTAGATTTCAACACTAGGTAACAGCCAGACTCCAGCCTCATTAGATACTCCAACTCTTAAACATCCTGACCATCTCATTTCATAGGCTCAGAGAACTTAGGTTCCTGAAGTCATAAAAAACTTGGGACGTGGTAGGACTGACCCTCGGCCCCAGATCTAGCTAAATGTGAAACCTGTGCTCTTCTGAGTAACCATTCCCAATTGTCTAGGCCCAGGACAAGGCGAAATTTATTAAAGAGTCAGGTTGGACCTAATGTGAGCTGACTTTAGAAATAAATTTAGACCGAACAGTGTACTAAGAGAGAACTAGCCCCACAGATGAATTCCTGATATAAATTCCATGAGCTGTGACTCCATGCTGAAGTCGAGGCTGATTCACAAGCCCTACCTGCTAGACTGTGCTTTATGGCTTCGTGCCCACCTAGCTGTGATCACATCACTTACAAAGGCAACTTGTATATGGACAAAGCCACCTGCCCTGGCACTGTTGCTGGTCTCCTTTTCTTGGTTGTGCTATCAGAACAGAGCCCTTTGCCCCCAGTTAATCTTCCTTTTGTTTGTCCCAGGTGCCTCCTTTCCTCTCATCACTCCTTTGTCCTGCTATGTTTAAGTTTCTAAGACATTTCAATGCTCCTGTAATACATCATATTTTCTACGCCTATTTGACCCTAGTAGAGTTTGCTGAACATGTAAAACTTAATCTCATTAACCTGTCACTGAAGTGACACTTGTGACCAGGGGGACCATGTTGTGGGAAGAGCCGCAGAACACTTCCAGCTTCAGCTTTACTGCCGTGGACCTGCATCTGCTTGGGCAAATCACCCAATGTCTTTGGGCTTCTATTTCTTAAACCATAAAAGAAAAAAAATGTACTAGAATTGTGTGAGTCTTAAGCAGGTATACTGCTGTCCCAGGAAGATATGAAAACATGAAGGCTGGGGAGTTTTGCTTGTCACAATTATCAGAACAACCTAACCTGTCTTAAGCACCCAAGCCTCTGTGGAGGATCACGGGTCTTGATCATCTTCAGTTTCTTTCCTGTTCTAACATTCTTAAATATCCCACTTAAATCCACTGGGAGAAGGACATTTGGATAGCAATGCCTTTGTTAGATTCTTCCCAAATCTTATCAGGTAGCATACAAAAGGCAAGGTGTCTTATTATCTGTTACGGTCTAAACCAACGATAGAATATTTTAAATCAAACTCTGCTCTAATATACTCCCAGGACAGAGCTGGCTCAGAAATCCAGAAGACAGTCCTTTTCTACATCAGTGCTGCTACTGCTTATAGGGATTATCATTTTTCCTCTATGATTACCACTGACTCCTGAGTTTTCTGCTTTCCTTTCTGGGTGTGCTTTTGTATTTATAAGCTGCTTTCTTCAAACGTTTGGAATCATTATAAATGTCAAGAGGCTCTCCTGGCTTTTTCAGAAGAAACTAGGCAAGTGCCTAAATCTTAGTGCCCTTCACATTTCAGGTCTTTTAGAGCTCAGTCTCTGCCACCCCAAGTACACCTTACAAGATGGAAAGAGAGACCGCATGCTACAGAAACAGCGCACATACATATATTCCAATCAATCCAGGCACATTTATTCAGCAAACTTCTTTCTAGCTTCTTCACTTATTGCCGCCAGTGAATCCAAATTAATGATCTAGCCAAAAATCCTACACTCTTAGAATGATAATTATGTTAATCTTTTTCTCAAAACAGTCATTGATTCTCCATATTTACATAAATTTTCAACTTTTCCCTCGCTCAATCCTTTCATTTCCCAATCCTCCTGGTGTTGGCATTCCTGATCATCTGCATTTCTAAGTAGCTGGTTTCTTTCTCTGGGCTTCTCCCTTCAACTGTTATATGTTCTAAACGCAGAATAACATATCTGCAAAACCCTTAATAATTACTCATTTTAAGGAGCCTCCAAGGAGTGGGCAATCAATTCAGGAGCCCAATCCATCATCCCAGCAGCACCTCATTTACCACCTACACCCACATGAAAGCCAGAGAATGGGATCCTCCTCTTAGCAATGCATGGGAGAGAGCCTGGGGAAGGGCAGTGTTACAGTTTGGTTCTACAACATCTCCATCAACCATGTGTTGAAGTCCTGATGCCCAGTGTAGGTGTTCAGAGGGGGACCCTAGAGAGGTGATTGGGTCATGAGAACACGAGCATCACTAATGCATTCATGAGCTCATAGCCGAACAGGCTTTTAGAGGTAGCACCTAGTTGGCAGAAGTACATCACTGGGCAAGTGCTTTTGAAGGTGCTTATTTTTCCCTCAGTATCCCTCCCAGGATGCCATGGAGTGAACGCCTGTCCTCCACTCTCCACTATGTCTCTCTCCATGGTATCTGACTTGCCACAGGCCCAGAAAGAACAGGCCAATTGACCACGGATGGAAGCTTCTGGAACTATGAACCAAGACAAGCTTTTCCTCCTTTAAGCTGTCTTTCTTGATTATTCTGTCACAACAGCAGCAAACGAATGCAAGTAGCAATCTAGGAATCAACGTTTACCATCTTCTGGTCTCGCTTTTCCTCCAAAGGCATTTTTCACAGAGAAGAAAAATAAATGAACAGTGACTTCAAAATATTTGTTTGAAACAAAGATAACATCATCATTGCCAATGTCCAACACCTAGGAAAGCAGATGATTGAATAATTTGACACATGCTCTGGTTAGGCTAGAAAAGAAGAATAACAGAAGACACGATGAAGTAATCCAGCGGTCACTTGGGAGCATGACAGGCTCTGTGGGAAACTTCACAAATAACAGTGAAAGAATACAGTCAGTCTACTGTATTTAGACCCATTAGCTAAAGTCCAAATACAATAGCCTAGGAGGAAGCATTTATCCTTCAACCATACATGAACATCCAGGGTTAGCCACATAAAATGACAGGATCTTAGCTGGGCCACTCAGGGATCATCCCAACAACAGAGAGGGCTTTAGGAGGAACAACAGCTATGTTATCACCCATACATACAGTGAGTCTAAAACTCTAAAAATATTTCTCAACTTTTGTAGTACTCATTAAAGACTTGAAAATCTAGCAGAAAACTCCCCTTCTTTCTCTAACTAAAATTGTTTCTGTCTCACTCCCAAATCCATTTACACAGGGACCTTCACTGGTCAGAAGGAACTCCCCTGTAGTTTCCCTAGTAATATAATGCTCTTTTCCCTAAAGGGCCTTCAACTTAACATTTATCTCCTAGGTTTACACATCCCTTGACAGAAGAGAAAGTGTGGTAGCTATGGGACTCACTGGACTCTAAAAGGAAGAGAGTCATTTGGAGTAGAAGTGGGAGTCCGCTGAGCCTAGTAAGGATAGAATGCCATAATGAAAGGCAAGTTTGATTTCAAGTTGCTGCTCCCTTTTTGTCTAGCCAATTTAGAATTATTTGTTTTGCCAGGGAAATGTAGGAAAACTAAAGACTGACTCATTACTACCTCAGGCAGTGTCTTAGTTGAGCAACCTTAATTATGAATACTGAAGATGACTCACTTGTGGCTTTCCCGGAACTTCATTCTATGAGTTGTTTTCTTTATAGGGAGGTGTCGAATTTAGAGTTGGATTAGAAATTGTTTTACTTAGGGTCCTTGCTCAGAGGAATCTAAGTACACCCCCAATACATAGACCTACAAGCCTCAGCTTTAATACATTCTGAGATCGCAATCAAATCTATCCCGGAATAAATGTACATTGAAAACAAAATCTCCCTTGTCTTGGTTTCAAATATTCATATTCTTTCTCAGAATGTTCACTCCTGGCCTGGACTTTGGAGCAATATTAATATAAACAGATCTTCCATCTCCTGGGAGCTTATCAATTGATTTTTCAATAGCTATCACAGCCCTCTTCAAACACATCTGGTATAATATCCCATATTGCTGCAATTGTTTCTCATGCTTTCTGATTTCCAGTCTTCCTATCCTAATTAACATTCTTGGGACAGCACATTCTGGCAAAAGCACAGTACTCCTAGATGTGACATTCTATGGTCCATGTGATCAAACTCTGCATCATTTGTTTTTTTTGGGGTTTTTTTTGTTTGTTTGTTTGTTTTTTTTGTCTTTTTGAGACAGGGTCTCAGTATGCAGTTCTGGCTGGCCTTGAACTCACTTTTGTAGCCCAGGCTGGTCTTGAACTCGCACCGATCCTCCTGCCTCAGCCTCCCGAGTGCTGGGATTACAGGTGTGCACCACCACGCCCGGCTAAACTCTGCATCATTTGTAACACAGTCATTTTCCTATGCTTAGTTCCATTTTTCTATTACTAGTAGATACCGAGTTATCATAGAAAGTAAGCTGGTTATGAAAAAGTAATTTGCAGAAAAGGAAACACGAATGACCAGAAATCAGATAAGAAAATGTTCAAACTCATTACTAGGCAGAAAAATGCAAATTAAAACAAAAGTGAAATATCATTTCACACTCGTCAGATTGGCAAAATGTAAAGGTCTGATGATAGGAGATTTAGCAAGGATGTAGAAAAATGGGAGCTCGTATGCTGCTAGTGGAGTACAAATTGGTTTAACCACTTTGTAGAGAAATTTGGCAACGTATAGTAACATTGAAGAAGCACACACCCTGCCATCCACAATCTCCACTTCTATGAGCTTTATTATAGAAACCTGCACACATGCTCACAGGAAATTTTTCCTGTGATGTAATTGTAAAATTGTTACTGCAAATAGAGAAGAAAAAAGAGAAAAACAGATAAACTCTTTCAATATGAAAATAGTTATTGTGCATTATGTTATAAATATGAAAGGGAATACTAGCCTTTAAAATAAACAGAACATGGACAAATCCTAACTGTTACTGTGCATTGTGTTATAACTATGCAAGGGAATTCTCAGTAACACTTAAAAAAACAAAACTTAGATAAGTTATAAAACCATAATGCTCAATTTTAAAGGTTGTAGAAGGACATTTATCTGAGGATAGCACTTACATAGTTTTAAAAACATGCTACAAAACGTTAAGCATTGCTTGGAGACACATATAACCATGTCAGTGGAAAAATACATCTGATTTTAGAATAATTTTTACCTCTAAAATGTAGAAAGAAGTTTATCAAGATAAGAAGTAGTCTTCTAATGTCACTATAACATTGTATATTCCATGGAAAACACTGAATATAAAATACTAACACTATTGAATTTGGATGGTATATGGTTGTCTGTCGTATCCTTTCATATTTTCGACATTTAAAAACATTTCATATTTTCAAATAGTAGATAATAAATAAAATAATAAATACAATTTGGAAGCTAAAATACTGTAATAAAATAAATCCTTAGTATCAATTCACAAAAAGAACAATTAATATTTTGGGTTTCGACCTAGCATTTTTTTTATCTTTCAATTTTAAATACATTTGACTTATAGACTAGCTGAAAAATAATGGAAAGTTTTTGTGTATAGCCTTCACTCAGCCTCCCCTAAAGTCAACAATTTATATAACCTTAGAGCAACAATTAAAATCAGGAAATGAGCACGGTACAGCACAACTGTACCGCAACTTGAGTTCACTTATTTTGTTTCACTTTTCTTAATTTCTGTTTTCTTACTTCAGGATTCAGTGTATGATCATCCGCCGCCTTTGGCTGTCACGGCTCCTTAGGTACCTAACGCAGCGTCTCAGTCACCTGCTCTGCTTTTCCACTCTTCACTTAGCTTTCCTGGCTTCAGCATTCATGGCCACAGTATCTTTTGATTTGCCCTTCTCTAGCATTGTCTAATGATTAAATTGACTAGATCAACATGTGCAATCCCATAATAATGTCACAGAGTGATGTTGCCTCATTGTGAGGCTGTAGAAGTGTTCTTACTGTCTCTGTTGACCTTGATGACATGATTCAAATGGCAGCTATTGTGCCCCTTCATTGTAAAGTCACTACCTCCTCTTGTGTAACTGGTAACAATCTTAGATGAAAGCTCTGAACTCTGCTAATACTCTATTTCATCCCAAACTTTTATCCTTAGTAGACCACACTCATCAGTAGATTTTTCCTACAATAATGATGCCTGTGGTAGTTGCCTAATGGTTATTTCATTATAAATATTCCTCATTCCTTATATAGTTATTAAATTGCAATTCTTCTAGAAGGAAGGACTATCTCTTCCCTCACATTTACATATATTTATTTATATAATCATCTGTCAAAATATTACAACATAACTTCATGATATTTACTTTAGTCTATGACCACTGAGACTTCCATCTGGTAGCACCTGTGTCCTCTGGATACCCAACCCCGAGTTTTTGAAGTACTTCTGGTATTACAATTCTTATCTTGTATCTTCCTTTTGCCCTGGCCTAGTATCAAACACTTGAGACCAAACTCTGGATTCTTTTGTTTAAAAATGGCATCAAGCAAGCAACCATCACAGAGCAGCGTACTCATGCCTGTAAGGACAGGGAGATATGGATTCCTCTTAGAATTCAGAGGACAACACAGAAATGCCCATATGCAGACAGATGAATATTTATTTTTATATCTCTTTGAATATACCTACAAGAAATAAATTTACTAAGTAAACTATCTGGGTGTAATTGTTTTATTTTAGTCTCATGATATCTAGTCAAAATAGTGCTTTCCAAAGTTATTTCTTTCTTATCACTTTCCGTATGATTTCGCTGTTAGTGTACAAGAAAGGATCACTGTTAGTGTACAAGAAAGGATCACATGTGAGTGTATGTTTTATTTCCCCCACATTCAGATTCAGTTTAGGCATTGAGAGGAAGGAGTGTAAATATGAACCATCACCATGGGACAGAGTATGCTCAAACTGCACTCAAAGAAGTGATGCTCCCTCCTCAGCTCTTCTAGCTCATTGCTAACAGTTATTCTCTTTGACCTGCTAGTCCCTCCTAGCAACTAGTTCCTACCTCTTCCTTTCCATGACTTATTTTGCTTTGTCTGCCCAAATATACAGATATCTATGTATTTCTTCTCCTTCTTTCTTATACAAAAAGCAGTGAGTAGCTTGGTTTGGGGATACGTGTGTGTGCCTGCGTATATGTGTATATGTAAGTGTGTTGTTCTGGGTTTGGCTTTTTTACTCTACCGATATGCTTGTTTAATGGTGATTTCTAGAAACTATCCCAAATCAGTGCTTCTGCTTTTGTACAGCTGTGTAACATTCCGTTCTGTAAGTATTGCTGAGGCTCTGCATCTTTATTTTTAGCATTACATTCTGCGGTCTTTTTCTAGATTATCCTTTAAATCTGTTTGTATAACCAAAAGCTTTAGAAATAAAAGGATGTTATCTTCCTCTGAACAAAAAGTATGGGTATGCTTATTATCTGCCATACCAGGCCTGAGGACTTTAATCTTAGGTTTTCTTATACTGTTGTTCCACCTTTTGTTTTGCCCTATAGGAAATGAGACTCAAGAAATTGGTTCCAAAGTGTAAAAGTGCATAGATTTGCTGTTTAAGTACTATACTACTTTTAATTTGTGACCTAGAAATCTCTGGTCCTCTGCCACTTGCCATGAAATCTGTGAAAACAACTTGTTGACTGGCAGGTAGGCTAAAGCTTGGTACTTGATAATTCTTTACTGAGTTGTCACCACAAAGTCACTTACCGTCATATACACGGGTGTTAAGATGCTACAGTGGCATGGATGGTGCTAATGACACAAGTTTCTGAGATGAAAAACAGAGGTTTTATTACTTAAAAAAATAACAAAAGGCATGAGCTGGGTGTTTTCATTTGTCCTCCAAGACCACTGAGGTGATGGTCCATGGCACAGTTAGATGCTGCACATATCATAGATCAGTGACCCACTACGGAAATGAGTATAGAAAACATGTGTTGGGCCTTAGGCCTTCTTGTCAACTGGCCTTAAAGAAGGTGTTTCTCCACAATCTCACCAGAAGAATGTTTCTATGCTTCTTAATTTTTTGCTAGCCTTATTTATGCAAAATCATATTTCATTAGTATTTTGCGTTTCCATCTATGAGTTTGAATATCTTCACATAATACACAGACATCTGAATATTTTTGTAAATTGTCTGGTAGTGTCATTTTCCCCTTTTTCTTATTGTTTTCTTTCTTTATCCCTTAGGTTTCAAAAGATCCTTATATTTTAGGAATACTAAGAGTTATTTGTGGCATGTGTCAACATGTTTTTATACCCAGTTTGTCAGCCATCTTTTGACTTTGCTTATGGTGTTTTCTTGCCTACTTTTAAGAAAATTATGGGATTAAATTTTTTGATTTCTTGTCTATGTACTTGCTTCTGGATTTTGAAACATAGCTGGGAAAGCTAAAAGATTTGGTTCACTCAGTCATGGAAACTAAGCAATTCCAAAATATACCATCCAGCTTGCAGACATCTAAAGGTCCCAGAAGGAAGAAAGCTGTTGTGTAACACCCAGCCTGATGCTAAAGAACTCTTCTCCTAAGTTGTACAGCCCCAATCAATAGAGAAAGGAAGGAGCTGAAGAAGTGAGAACCTGGAGGGGCCTCAGGTGTAAATCATGGAACCCAAAATTCAGAAAACCTGGAGTTTTGATGCTCAAAGGTAAAGGGGAAAGTGTCATTGTTCTCAAAGAGAGAACAAGAATTATTCTCTCTTCCTCTTTCTCTTCTTCATCTGGGTCTCCAGCTGATTGGACAGTGCCACGAGAGATCTTGTCCACTCAGCCCACTGACAACAGAGAGTGCCAAATGCCTCCATAAACACCTTCAGAGACACCTAGGTACCCTGTTCCTAATCAAATGCCAACCACTTGGGTTTCCTTTCTAGTAAAAAGTGATGAGTTTGGTGCCTACCAAAGCAGTGTGAATAATTCATGCTGAGCTAGCTATCCAGTTCTTCGATCCAGTTAAATTGACACCCAAATTCAGTCATCATAAAACCTAACACATCTGGAGTTTATTCTTATATATGATTAGCAATACAAACCTAATTTTCACTTTTTCAAAGTGGCTACAAATAATTAAGTATTTAAAAGTTAATCTCTGTCCCAATGATTTGGAATAACATCTTCATCACATTATAAATGCCCTTATGTATGGGGGACTACTCCAGTTTTACTATATTGGTCTATTTTCCTACTCAAATAATAGTACTATATCTTCCAATCACATTAATGCAATTTTAAAACATAATTGAGATTATAAGGTATGAACAATTTTGTATACTGCTTTTGTTACTTTAGATTATAGTAAAGATATTCTGGAACATCACTTAAGGCACTTAGTTGAACCATTTGCGAAGTTTTATAATGTTTTCTGTTATGAATGTAATTGAACATACCTCATCTTTGGACATTCAAATTGCTTTAAGCTAAATTTTTTCAATATTTCGCTATTGTAAACAGAACATTTATGAAGAAACCCTATTTGCCTTTTTGTAAACTTTTAATTTCAAATTGTAGATTTGCATGCAGTTGTAATAAATAATATGAAGCAATCATATGTGTTTCCACAATGCTGCTAATTATGATACCTTACAGAACTATAATATAATATTATAACTACCATCCCTGGGGTAAATCTGATTGTGATCTTGTTTTTACATATTACTCAACTTGTCATGTTTATATTTTATTAAAAGAAATTTATTCCTATATTCATCAGGAATGTTGTTCTATAATAGTTGAGTTTTTGTCTTTAGTAATTTTTCTGATTTAGGTGTCAGAATAGTAGTAACTTCCTAAAATGATTGAATAGTGTTTCCACACTGTTTTCTGGGAGAATTAGTGTTATATCAGAGTTAGTGCATTTTGTTTTCCAAATAAAACCATGTATGTCTGGCAAACTCTTAGATGTTATAAAGTCACATATTCAGTTTCTGTAAGAGTTTTAGGGCAATAAACATTCTCATTTCATTTTATTGGTATTTTTCAAAGCAAGTTTATGTCTGCAGTACTGCAACGTTCTTTATTCCACTCTTTTTTGTTGTTTCTGTTGTTTGTTTGTTTGTTGGGTTTTTTGTTTGTTTGTTTGTTTTTTTACTTTGGGCTTGAGATAGATAGATAGATAGATAGATAGATAGATAGATAGATAGATAGATAGATAGATAGATAGATAGATAGATAGAGATATAGACAGACAGACAGACAGACAGACAGACAGACAGACAGACAGACAAAGGGAAGAGTCTACAGAGTGTTCAGAGTCTCACTACTAGCTCAGACTCATAGTGATCCACCAGTTTTCAGCCTCCCAAGAGCTGGGATTACAGGTGTGTGCCTGCACAGAAAGCCCTGGGGATCCAACCCTGGGCCCCTGCACCTGTTTGCAGTCAAATTAATCACTGAGCTGTTTGGCTGACTCTCCTTATTACACTCCTACTGTCAATAATTCTTGCCTTTTTGGTTTTGTTTTTTGATTTTTCCATAAGTGTGTCAATATACTGATCTTAATAAAGAAAAAGACCAAACTTCATTCTTTTAAAATTTTATTTCAAATTTCTTTTGCTTCATGATGTAGAATAAGCTCTCTTTCTCTTGATATGTTTGGTATGTTTTCGATGAGCACTGGAAAGAATTTGTAGGGTGGCAAGATAGCTCAGCAGTCTAAAGCGCCTGCTTAAGAAAGTTTAGGCAGCCACAGGGACCGCAGTTGGATCCCTGGCACCACGTGCTGCGCCAGCCCCACCCCCAGGGCAGGCTGAACCAGCCATAACATAAATAAATAAATAAAGTTTAAAATAGCAATCAGTGATCAAATATTTTAAAAAATTGTATTATATTGCAAGATATAGTGTGCCATAAACATCCATTTGATCTTATTGTTCGACAAGTGTGTTGCTGAGTTGTTCAACATTATTGATCATACTCTTTGCTCCATCAGTGGTTGAGAGAATAATACGCAAGTGTTCAATATACTTACGGACTTTTCTTTTCAGTTCAACCTATTTGTGATGTTTGGGGTTTTGTTTTTATTCTTGTTGTTTTATTTTGTTCTGTTTTGTTTTGCGGTATTGGAGATAGAACTCAGGACCCTGCGCTTGCCAGGCAAGAGCTTAATCTACTGAGCTATCTCCCTAGTCCTGTGTTTTACAGATTTTGTAGCTCTACTGTTTAGTGCACACACTTTTTTAATGGCTATGTCTTCCTTATGGATAGCTGCTAGTCATTCTAAAACATCACTCTGTCTCTGGAAATTTTTTGCCCTCTAAATTTATTTTATATGATATTAATACAGTAACTTAAAGACTGTATGACACATATTTTCCACACACTTTCACCTGCCTTTATCATTATACTTGAAAAGGTAGTTGTAGAGAGCACATACTTGAGTTAAACTTTTAATCCACTCAGCCATCCTTTTTCAGCTCATGTATTTTAATCATTTACATTTAATATGATTATTAATCTGTCAGAGATTATATTTCCCCTTTTATTGCCTTCTGTTTTCCTATTTTTTATCTCTGCTTTTTTCACCTTTATTGTAGCTTATTTGAATACTTTCTAGAACCTTATTTTAATTTATATATAGTTTGTGATTCTATTTCTGTATATAGTTTTGTTGGTAAACACTTAGATATTATATACATAGAAGTTATTATACCTTACCTATACTAACAATTTGTCTGTTCAAATGAAGTTTAAAAAGCATATTTCCCTTGGCACTCTTTTGCTTCCTGTATTTAGAGTGTTATTGACTTAAATTCTTTCTTCACATACATTTGGAACTATACCAGAAAGCTTTTAACTTTGGCTGCAACTTTAACCAGAATTCATAAAACTCAATAAAGGGAAAGTTATTGTATTTATTCTTATTTTTCTCTTTCCATCATTTTTCAAAATTTCTCACATTCTAAGGTGCCTTGCCAATTTTTGCTTGGAGATCTTCTGTGCCCATTCCTGTAAAGTTGAATATTAATGATGAATTAGCTAATATTTTATTCATTTGATAATGTCAGAATGAATATTCCTCCTTTATTCCTGACGAATACGTTTATTGAATGCAAAATGTGATTGGCCTTTGTTCTTTTTTTTTTACTTTTTCTTTTTTATTGTATTTAATAGGAAATATCAATGTGACAGTTTCAAAACACATTAGAAGTATATTTCCAGTATTTGATAAAATGCATAGTGTTATCCTCCTAGTAGTTATACAGACCACAGGATGTAGATGTGATAATTTTTCTAATCATTATGGGTTCAAAACATTCCTTCTCGTTGAACTATGAGAAAGTAGTTGTATGCATAACCCAATGTTTCATAACTGCAGTGGGTTATTGGCAAATTGGCACTGTTGGAAGCTGTTGATTTAAGCATTTTATAGCTCAGGATACTAATCTAGCTTTACATTTTGTGCCTCAGGGCTAAAATTTTCTGCTGAGTGGTTAAGAGCAAGTTAAAGCAAGACCTGTATAAAAAAAAAAAAACATGGAATTTTGTGTATCTCCCAAGGTCAGTAAAATTCCCTCAGGGTTTACTTTGAAACCATGTACAGTGCTTTGTAGAACTTTTGTCAATATCAGCCATCAGGATCAGTCACGGCCATTGGTTGACCAATTTGCTCTCTGTGAAAGCCTGAGAGAATGTTTTCTCTCTAGGTGACTTTCCTTTGGCACACTGTATATCCTCAATCCTTTTCCTCTGTAGCCTCATAATCTCCTTGAAGAGAAAATTTGGGAAACTACTGAGTTATAGGATGTTATAGCAAAGGTTCTCTTATGTCAAAGTCATCACTGATCTTGAAAATTGGCTATCACTGAAGCACTTCTTTTTCTCCAATTTTTGTCTGTAAACTTGTATTCATATCCCTCCAGAAGAAAAGCTCAGTGATACTATTACTCTATAACAGAGGTACTTCAGACTAACTTCACTCTCTAAGTATCAAATGTCTTAGACTTAGCTTGGAATTGATATTTTCTATCGATCATTGATACTATAATAAATCTCTACATAATTTGATAAAAGCAGTTACACATTTTTACACAGAACTTTAGAAATCTAAGTATATCCAAAATTGTAGCCTGTCAATCCTTCACTATTTTCCCTAGTCTCTTACTCTCATTTAATACCCTTTTCTGTTTTCTTGTAAACCAACCATTTACTTGAGATAGAGTATAGTAGTAATTAAAACTACATTAGAAGCAGCACACATCTAAAAGACAAGCATGACAGGCATTCAAGCATAGTTTTAGTGTTACACATTGCTATCTTCAGTGAGATAGACCTCACGGAGGTTCTTTTTTATGGCATAAAATGTTTTATTCATTGAAATATTAGGATCTGGTACATGACTTTTTTACAAAGTAATCTACTTAACTGAAATGGACTTACATTTGTTTCTGAAGTGACTTCCATTTATTTTGATACATCTTTTCCCCATGGTGATTTACAGGATCTTCGAGCCAACAGAAATATTTTATAAATATTTGAATATTTGTGTATATACCCACACAATGCCTTAGCAATATCTTTCAGCAAGAAAAATACTGAAGAGTAAAGACCAGACATAATTACTAGCTACAGTGAAAATCTGCTGCAAATATTTCTGAGGTAAGAAGGCAAACCATATACCCATTCAACTAAGAAAACCACCCTTACAACACCGGATGATTTTATTTTTATGTAGGACCTAGAGCACTTAAGCTGCCAAGTGGGTGCTTCCCTTACTTACTTTTCTCTCATTGCTGGGACAAATACCCAACACCCAAAATGAAGGACGGAAAGATTTATTTATCTCACAGTTACTGGTGGTTTCAGTCCATATTTGGCTGGCCCAAGGCTGAGTGGTACAGGGCAGAGAGCATCCAGTTCATGGTGGTGGAACAGCAATGATCACGACAGAGGCAACCAACCAACCAGAGTAGCAGAAAGCAACAGCGCTACCCTGTCTCTCTGTCTTTAAATTATATCAGGTTGTCTGCCTTAGCCTGTCCACCTCAGTCTCTTGGAGGTTCTTAAAACCGTTATCTTGTTGTGTTGTTCTGTGTTGGTGCAGAAAGAAACGACGAGAAGACCTGATGAAGGTAGCTCAGAGGACTCATTGAGATCTGTCTCTCTCGAAGTGAGCCCCAAACTCTAGAAGCATCTCCTATTTATTTAGGTCACACAATAGAATATTAACAGGGTGGAGAGGGGATCACCAACGTCCCAAGTAAGGGTGGAGATATCAATCAGGATTAAGCTGTCACACCTTTTTTAGATTCTAGTCTTCTAACATCCCTAAATAACAGATTACAAACCACCCTAAACTTCTCTTATTATTCTTTGTTTCCTTAAGATTAATCTCTACATTATCTAATTCATCCTGTGCATGTTTTTCCTCCTCCCATGTTTCCTATATTTTCTGCTTACAGTGACTTTGTTGTTTAACCTTTAAGTCCTTGATTTCTATTCAGCTCTGTTATGCCTCTCCATTTTTATTTCTTCTTTTCGGTTCTTACACTAGTGAGACTACATAATATTTACACATGTAGGTCTGGATTATTTTATTTATCAGTATATCTTCAAGATACATCTACCGATACATGAAGTCTTCTAGCTTATCATTCTTTATAGCTGAGTAATATTCCATTGTATAAAAATAGCATATCCTTTTCAACCATTCTTCAGACGACTGGCATTTTGGTTGTTTCCAAGATTTGGTTATTACAAATTGGGCTGTTAGAAACATAGGTGCACAGATATCACTATGGTACGATATTTTCAGTTCTGGGAAAATTCCCAGTAGGGGATAGCTGGATTGGATGGGATTTCCAGTTCTAGCTTTTTAAGGAGCCTCCATCCTGCTCTCCAAAATGGTAACTGCTCTCCATAATGGTTGCACCAATCTGTATTCCCACCAGCAGTGGAGAAGGGTTCTTTTTTCCACACAGCCTCTCCAGCATTTGTTGTTGGTTGATTTCTTTATGATAGCCATTCTTTCTGGGGTGAGATGGTATCTAAGTGTTGTTTTAATTTGCATTTCATGTATGGCTAATGATAGGGAGCATTTCTTCATGTATTTATAACCTGCTACTATTTCTTCCTCTGAGAAGTGTGTGTTCATCTTAGATGCCCATTTCTAGTTTGGGTCTTTAAATTTTGGGATCCTAGTGGTTTTTAGTTCTTTATAAATTCTAGATAGAATACCTTTGTTTGAAAATTTATTAATTAAAATATTTTTGAAATTTTTGGGTTCTCTTTTGACTCTGTTGGTAATTTCTTTTGAGGTGCAAAAACTTCTTAGCCAGAGGAGGCCCAAGAAGTTGATACTTCAAAGTGATAAACATGCATGTTGATTTCTGTCCATGAACTGTTTGCCTACCCCAATATTCTTAAGACTTTCTCCCACTTTCTCTTCCAGGAGATTTAACATTTCTCCTTTAATATTTATATCTTTAATCCATTTTGACTGTAGTTTAGTGCATGGTGATGGACCTGGGTCAAGTTTTAGTTTTGGGCATGTGGAGAGCCAGTTTTTCCAGCACCATGTGCCAAGAAGCTATACTTCTCCCAGTAAACATGTTTAGCACCTTTGTCAAAGATAAGGTGGCTGAGTGTATTTGTATTTGCTTCTACACCTTCTAATTTATTCCACTGATCCTCAGGTCTATTTTTTGCCAACATCATGCTGATTTTATCACTGTAGCTTTGTAGTATAACTTTAGGTCAGGAATTGTAATACCTCCTGCCTTGTCTATGTTATCCAGGATTGCCTTTGCAATTCTATGTCTTTTTGTGGTTCCAAATAAATTTTAGGAATGATTTCACCAGGTCTGTGAGATATGTTGATGGTATTTTGAGAGGAATTGCATTTAATATCTATAACAGTTTAGGGAGTATGGCCATCTTAACAATGTTGGTTCTTCCTATCCAGGAGCATGGAATACCTTTCCATTTTCTAAACTCCTCTAGGATCTCTTTTTTTAGAATACTGTAGTTTTCATTGAAAAGATTTTAACTTCTTTACTTAAGTTAGTTCCCAAGTATTTCATTTTCTGCAGTGCAATTGTAAAAATGTACTGTTTCTCTAATTTCTCTCTCAGTGTATTTGTTAGCTGTGTAGAAGAATGCTATTGACTTTTGCGTGTTGACTTTGTATACTGCTACACTACGGAATTGGTGTACTAATTCTAGAAGCTTCTTGGTGGAGTTTTTTGCCTCTTCCAAGTAGATTATCATGTCATCTGCAAATAATGATAGTTTAACTTCTTCTTTACCTGTTCTTATTCCTTTTATTTCTTTGTCTTTTCTAACGGCTGTAGCTAATGATTCCAGAACTATATTGAATAGGAGTGGTGGTAGAGGCATCCTAGCCTTGTACCAAATCTGAGAGTAAAATATTTGAGTTTTTCCCCATTTAGAATTATGTTTGCTGTTGGATTGTAATAGATGGTTTTTATCAGACTGAAATAGAGGCCCTCTATTCCAGTTTTCTGTAGCACTGTGAACATGAACGAATGTTGGCCTTTCTCAGAAGCATTTTCTGTAGCAATTGAGGTGATCGTGTGGTTTTGGGCTTTGACTCTATTGATATAGTGTATTACATTTATAGATTTGCATACATTGAACCATCTTTACATCTCTGGAATGAATCCTACCTGGTCATGGTGTATAATCTTCCTGACGATTTCCTATATTCTATTAGCAAGGATTTTATTGATGATTTTTGCATCTATGTTCATGAGAGAAATTGGCCTGCAGTTCATTTTTTAGTTGCATATCTCTCTCTCTCTGGTTTTGGTATCAGTGTGATAATTGCCTCTAGCAATGATTTTGAGAGAATTGCTTCCTTTTCTACCTCATTAAAGAGTTTCAGAAATATTGTGATTCTGTAAATTTCTTGTAAAATTCAGTGGTGAATCCATCAGATCCTGAACTTTTCTTTGTCAGTAGACTTTGTATTACATTTTGTATTTCATTGACTATTATTGGGTTATTGGGAGCTCTTATATCTTCTTGATTCAGTTTTGGTAATTTGTACCTTTTTAGGAACCTGTCCATTTCTTCTGTGTCTTCAATTCTGTGAGAATAAAGATTCTCAAAGTAGTTATTTGTAATCCTCTGAATCTCTGCTGTGTCTGTAATAATTTCACCCTTTTCATTCCTTATTGCATGAATTTGAGTCTTTTCTTTCCTCTTTTTGATGAGGTTAGCTAGAGGCTTATCAATTTTATTTAATCTTTCAAAGAATCAGCTTTTGGATTCATTAATTCTTTGTTTTGCTTTCTTTGTCTCAATTGAATTAATTTCTGCTCTAATCTTTATAATTTCCTCCCATCTCTGTGCTTTTGATTTCATTTTCTCTTCTATTTCTAGTCAACTGAGGTGCTCCAGGAGAGTATTTATTTGTTCCCATTCTGTTTTCTTAATGTGTGAGCTCAGAGCTATCTAAGAACTGTTTTCTTTGGATCCCATAAATTCCGGTAGATTGTGTTTGAATTTTCATTACATTATAGACATTGTTTAATTTCATCTGTAACCCATTGGTTGCTGAAAAGGGTGTTGTTTAATTTCCATGCATATCTGGGGTTCTTGTGGTTTCTTTTGACACCTATATCTAGTTTCATTGCACTGTGTCAGATAATATGCATAGGATAATTTCTATTTTCTTGCATATACTTAAGCATGACCTATGCACTAGTTTGTGGTCTATTCTGGAATATGTCCCATGTTCAGCTGAAAAAAATGTGTAATCAGATGTAGTTGGGTGGAATACTCTGTGTATGTCTACCAAGTACAGTTATTCCAAGTTCTGGTTCAGTTCTGTGACTTCTTTGCTAATTTTTTGCCAGCTTGACCTATCTTTTGGCATAAAGGGGTGGTAAGGTCTCCTGTTAAATTTGTGGTATTGGATACTAGATTATTAATTTTGTCTTATATATCTTGTGCTCCCATGTTGGGTACATATATATTATGAGTATTACATCTTCATCTTGAATTTTTCCCTTAACAAGTATGTAGTGGCCTTCTTTATTTTGTTTGATCAATCTTGGTTTGAAGTTTAGACTGTCTACAAGCAGGATTGCTACCCCTGCTTTTTTTTGGAGTTGCTAGGGAATGTAGTATTGTTTCTCATCCTTTCACTTTTAGCCTATGTGTTTCTTTATGAGTTAAGTGTGTTTCCTGTATACAGCATATGGCTGGATTTTGATTCCTTATCCACTCTGACAATCTATTTCTTTTAATTGGAGAATTGAGTCCATTTACATTGATGGTTATAATTAAAATATGTTGACTTACGGTTGACATGATGTTTACTTACTACTGTTTATCTCTTTTTCTCCTGTGTTTAATTCATTGCCCTATTTGGTGGGTTCCTTCTGTTCTCATTTGTGGAGTCCAGGTCATTTTTGTCCCTCTCTAAAATATTTTTTAATACTCTGTGTAGCATTGCCTTTGACATCATGAAATTCTCTAGTTGTTCCTTGTCATGGAAGTACTTCACTTATCCCTCATACTTGAGAATTTTTCAGAGTATAGCAGTCTGGGTTGGAATTTGTTTTCATGGAGGATTTAAAGCACTCTGCTCCATGCTCTTCTTGACTTCACGGTT